>VZSF01007519.1:3073132-3236345 GCA_013398295.1 Chionis minor | reverse complement strand
TTTTTTTTTTTTTTTTTTTTTTTATTTTAAGAGGAAGACTTGTAACAGTTAGTGAACACCAGAGGGAAAAGGGAGAACAGCCTTTTAAACAGCTTTTCCCTGCATTGTTAGCCAGACCGCAGGCAGCAAGGCATGGCTTGGAGCATTATAGAAAAGAGCTATGAATGCCCTACAGGTGGTCTGCGCACATAATCTCCCCAATTTAAAACATTTTCCTTTACAGGACAATTGCATTACAAAACTCCCTTCTCTTTTGCTCCTAATTGAACCAAAGAACAACTACAAGATTTTCTTTAAAAACTGAGTATCTAAAAAACAATTTAAAAAATAATCTATTAACTACTTTCTAATCTGTTTTCTAAAAATTGGATCACTTGGAATATGAGGAGTAAAAGCCGCATTAGACATTTCAGATATTTTTATGCCTTCTGCTTATATTCTGTCAAATTAGCAATCATTTAAAAGCAATTGGTTAGGTTGTGTGCTAGCAGTGAAAAGATAGCCCCAGGTCCCTTATTAACCTGTCAATCATGATAAGAGATGGGCAGCTACCCTACTAATGACACAGATATCAATCATGATTTGTGGGAAAAACCTTGTTCCATTGAGCACCGACTTGATTATTGGTGTCCCTTTCAAAGATCCCGTAACTTAATAGACTCCTTCACTTCTACAAAGTTACCGGGATCAAGAAAATGAGGAATTTAAAATGCCAATCTCTGTAACTCCTTGGAGGGAAAAATAATTTGAACTACTCAAATGCAAAGGAGGGTGTTCCACTGGCATTTATGCATGGTGCCTGTTTGTACACCAATTGACCAGGATCGGAATATTGACATACCTGTAAGTTGAAAAGGCCCCAGTATTTTCCTGTATTGCTGGAAACATCTTTTTAACAGTTGTTGAAACGTTTAAATCAACGTGACAATTTTCTCTACTGTCAGTGGGGCTAAGGTAGAGGTCTTTCTCCTGCTGGGGAAGCCCCACGCATGGAAGCACAATCACGTCTTCAGATAAAAATCTGTGTTCCTTCCCCTCTAGCGGGTTCTAGCAAGGAAGACAGAGGGGAGGTAGAGCCACAACTGTTCTCTGAGAACCTGTTCAGATAGGTCTCACGAAGACTGCTGGTACAGGCTGCTAGTGCTGAGCTAAAAGTATTTCCAGTAAAAGACTGGAAGTAGCTCTAGCTTTAACCTACCCTGGAATGAGCTAAGTTAGGTTAACAAGATGCCTGCTTTGGAAATTTTGGGAATGACTGCGTAATAATGCAAAGGTTGAACAAATGAGGCAAAATTCAAGTCACTAGAAATAGAAGCCCGGGGAAGTGGTGCTACAGAAGTTCATTTGCAGGTGCAGATTTTTGTGAATCAACATAAAATTTCTGTCTAGGGGAAAAAAACAAATCAGAAAAACCGACAGCAAGGCACTTCGCTATACAAATAAAAATCCACAGCTACAGAGAACTTCGTGTTATTATGCCACCCTTTGTCAGACTTCAAATACAAATTTGCTATGACGATTCAAAAGATGTTGGTCAAGGTCTGATGATAAAAGTGCCATCTCCCTAAATCTCCCTAAAAATAGTTCCAGCAGACCTGTGGCCCAATCCCTTGCCTGCGGAGCGGGAATGCCCTTGGCATGGCTGCTGGTGTAGGCTCACCCGTGGGCAGGGGCAGCACCCACGTGTCCCAGGAACCGCAGCAGCTCATGAGAGCCAGGGGAAAGCTTTATTGTCACTGATGTGGCCCCATAGCACAACTTGTAGAGTTGGAGAACTGGATGGATGGTAACTAAGCGTCCTGCAGCTCACAGAAGGTCTAACTAACTGCTCCGTTCAGGAGACTGACTAAGCTAGCAGAGAAATATGGCTTGGGATATTTATTTTTTTTCTTCTCTAGTAAGCAACATACCTTTCGAGCGTTCCTTTTCTTTCCAAGACCCCTCGCTGCTTTACATGTTCCTGCTTCTAAAGGGAAACCTGTGGATTAGTCTCCTCTTGCTGTAACGACTGAATAATCCTGCAGCCTCCAAAGCAGCTCCCCACCTGCCAGTGGGGCTTTTAAAAAGCGGCAGCGCAGCGCAGGTGTGCTGCAGAGCCTCGGTGGGGGCACCGCACCCCCCCGGCGCCCTGCTGCCAACTCCCTGCAAGCTACCCTCCTGCAACCTGCTCCAGAGTTTTCCCTGTGCAGGGGAAGCTTCCCTGCAGCTTTTGCAATCAGTCGTGGAAGGGAAGGGACTTCAGACAGGGAGGAATTGGGAAATTCTCATTTATTGAAATAGTACGAATGTGGGAATTCTTAGCTTTCTGGGAAGGCTAAGACTGGCACCCAAAGGAATCAGTAGCTGAGAAAAAAAAAATATACCAGAGTCCTCAGGAGAATCTCAGGTCTCCTTTGAAATATAAAAACTTCAACACGGGTGAGACTATTGATCCCAGTGACCGCACTCAACGTACGTCTCTCACAAACACTACATGCAGTGCAAAAGCCCAGTAAGTCAACCTTCTTCACCGATAAAGACATGGAATTTTATATGGGATAGACAGGCCACCTTGTACAGGGAAAAAACAAACTGGTGATAGTGAATGTTGGAAAATGACAAAAGATGTTCCTGGAGTCAAAGGTCACCGACAGTCAAGATCGTGCTGGAGGAAAGCTCGATGTGGGCCAGTCAAACCAGCTTGCAGAATCACAACCAGTTTCCAAAGCGCCTGTTACAACCTGCCTGTGGCATGCCCTGCTCCTGCGCTCCATTTCCAGAGCCACGCAGCCTGAGTTTCTCTAGGCACATGCTTCTTCCACTCCCACCCACCATGGCCAACCCAACTTCTGGCCCAACGGGGAAGCAAGCGAGGAACAATCGCTCCCCAGTGCCCGTCCTGGCCTCTTTTTTCACCCTGCATGTGAAAACTGGCTGGTATGGAACAGATAGCACACCTCTTCCTAGAATTAGAGAGGCTGGGCAACAAAGGTCACCCTGAAAGCAACAGGACGAGCCTAAGAATAAAGTAAGTGATTTACAGATGATGTCCCAAGGAAGAAATATTAAACAGGGCAGGCTCCCTCCATGTGGTCATGATGAGTTCTAAGCAGCCTTTAAGAGAACTCATTTAGAAATGTTCCGACAGCTCTATTTAAGCTTTTATAAATGCCCATCCTTACCGTAATCAGGTATATGAATTTCACTAGTTCAGCAGAAAGGATCACACGTTGTAAATGCTACGGTGGTATGGAAATAACTACTATCTGGTATTAAAATGTGGAGCCATAATCTGAGGTGACTAAGGGTAGTCAAATCACTTCAGAAACTAGTACCTAAGGTCAAATGCTGAACAAGCTTTCTGAAGGCTGAGATAATACTTTTTCACTCCTACAAGTCTCTTATCTAGGATCTCAAAACACTTCACATTCATCCGTGAATTAATAGTCAAATTTCTTCTTGGGAGACAAAAGTTGCAGTAATAATACCCAGCCTAATGAAACATAAGTGCAAGTCTAGGGGAGGAACCTGGATTTCCTGACTCTGAGTTTTCAGAGTAAATGGAGTAACGCTCCATTTTGCAAGCACGTCCTTGCATCTATGTCCTCCCCACCGGTTTCCCCACAACAACCCCCCAAAGGGCCGCAGTCCCATGTGTCCGGAGCGTGCGCGGTTTCCCAGGCACAGCACCAAATCTCTCAGGGGTGTTCAGCAGAGCTGGCCCTGCCGAACACCAACCCCACTGCTGCCTTTACAGCCTAGAAAGCATCCTCACCCTTACGTGGGGCCTGGTGGGGAATGTCATCCTCAGCATGGGGAAGAGACGGAGAGATCTGCGGGAGTTAGGTGAAGAGCAGGACACCAGCCTGGCGCCATCACGGTAGGTTTAGCAGCCCAAATCTGGGCTATGGGTGCTGAAGGGATGAAGTTAAATAGACTTTTAAAAGACTGGAGAAAAACGGCTCGTTCTTCCCATTCTTTAAGGCAGGCAGGTACGGAAAAGAGGATTTACCACAGTTTTGGAGTTGCATCGGGCAAGAAATCCCGGCGAACGGAGGAACTCCAGGAGGGACGGGTGTGCGGCAGGAGCCGCGGCGGGAGCGGGACGCGGCGAGGGGGCCCCGCGGCCCTGCCGGCCATCCAGCAGTGCCCTCCGCTGGGAGAGACCGGGAATTTCATCCCGAGGCCCTTCCGCTCCTCGCCTGCTCTCGCAAGGCAACATTTTCCTCGACTTCTCTGTCCCCCCCGGTGGCGTGGGGGACGCCACCCGCCGCGTCCCTCTGCCCGCCGGGGGCAGCGCACCCGTGACCCGCTGGGCAGAGGTGGCGGTCACTGCCACCGGCGGGGAAAACACCGAACCGGGACAGCCCTTTTTCAAATCACAGCTCGCCGAGAAAGTATAAAGGGAGTCCGAAAGATGTTGGCAAGTTCCTATACATGCCCAGTCTATTATAAAGGTGAAGGCTGGCCTGTCTCTCTTGGATACCAACTGATTTTTTTTAACATGTTGCAGAAAAAAAATGGTTCTTTTCCAATCATTTTTTTGCCCCACATATGACTTGTTAGATGCTTTCGTGTAGGCTTTAAATGCTTTACCTAGATGATGTTTCCCCCAAACATTTGTCCTTGCTGAATGAAACCTAACATTTTTCCCAAAGGAGCATTAGTCTCAATTACTTTTTCTGCTTGGTTTTTTTTTTTTTCCCCAGAAAATAAATCTACACCTAGAACGTCCCGTTTTCACATCTTCTGAAATTAGAAAGAAGAATTTTCATACTATAAACTGACTTGATTCACAATGTGTGTTAGACATGGTACCCTCCTCGTTTCCCAGCGGCTGAAACCTAAATGGGCTCTTTCACTGTAAATCAGAAAACGTTGCAACCTGGCTTGTGAAACAAACGACTGGCTTTGGCTTTCTGTCCCAATGGAGGGTGGGAATAAAATCAAACCTGACTTTTTGGAAGGGAAAGGGCAATGTTCCCCATTCAGCTTTGGGGCAGCATGTTCTGTACCTTGCTGCCGTCTGGAGCTGCAGCCTCAGAGCAGGGAGACCTCGGAGCTGCACCACGGAGCGGGGACACAAGCCACTCGGCAGGGAGCTGCATTACTTTCTTTCCCCAAACCTGCTGGGCAGAAAGCATATTTACAGTTGTGATTTTTAAGCTGGAGTTACTTTTTTTGCAAAACACCAGGGAAGCAATATTTTACTTATATGTACTTGTAAAATCACAGTTTTCAAGAATATGGAGCAGGGCGTTAGGAACAGTCAGATCAGGAAACCACAGAGACCCACATGGAGCTTCATTGCTGCCATCCTCTAGCTCATTAGTGTACAAGAATTGTGTGTGTTGTTTTTAGCAGCTAAAGAGTTATTTATGGCTTCTATGTTCTCAAGCCAAAGTGAGTGAGGGGTGCAACCAGGGCAAACGCATCAGAGCAATGCAAATCACTGACAAGGCATCATGAATGCAAGCTGAGCGGAATTTAAATACAATCCATGAATGAGAGGAAAGATTTGCATGAGGGAAAGAATCATTAGAATCTGATTTAACAAGCAGTATATAAAATGGGCCTTTGCAGCTTAAAACGAAGCAAAGCACATTCACATTATACATTCTTAATGAAAAAAAAGCAAAATCACAAAAAACCTAATTTATTAGTAGAGCTTGGAATAGAAATGGTTTTCACAGAATACCTTTAGATCCTGATTCAGAAACTTGTGCTTGATTGCTTTCTTGAATAGGAGTGGATCATAAGCATGTCAGGTGGTAAGGACTATTTAAGTGCATGCCAAAGTCCTATTGATTTCAGTGAGATTTTATAAGATGCTTAGAGTAAGCGTATGCATAAATGTTTTCCTGAACCTGAGTGCTTTTCTGAATTAGGGTTTAACTCATGAATTTACACGCTGCCTTCAAACATAATTCCTTCTGGGAAAATGAGATAGATAAGAATTAAAATATGTATATATATACTTCTGCATGTCTTAAAAGAAGGTAATGGAGAATTATTCTGGGTAGAATTATTCAGAGTAGAATTTTCTGTAAGGTTCAAAAGCCAATTGTGAAAAATCAGTGGAAGTTGAAAGTGAATAATGTTCATAGAGCAACTTTTATAGACCCTCTGCTGGTTTCATCCCAACTAAATTACAGAAGATTTTTAATATAAGGTATATAGATGATGGCAGTCTCCTGGAAGAAAAGGGATATATTATTTTACATTAAGTGATATTATATTTTATTTTTGAGAAAAGTATAAGAATTGCTTTTAAGAAACTCCTGCCTTTTTTCATTTCTAGTCAGTTGTCACAAACACTAGGTAGAACAAACTTTTATTTTGTTCTCCTAAAATGCAGTGTGTCTGCCTCTAAATACCTTACCTTTTAAAGATGAGGTGGCAGATTCTAATGTGCTGCGTTTTCTGATAATAAGCGAGCACATATCTCTGTCCACACTGGACAATTTTCTTGTTTCTATTGAAGCATTGGTCCAGCTGTGTATTTACATCTCCTAGCATATTCCGGTGGGACTACGGCACTTCTTTTTATGCACTTCTCTCAAATAAGTCATTAGCAACAATATGCATGAGAATCAGAGCTCAGTCTATAGCTGTGGCCATATTGACCATACTTGTGAAAGTTAGACTTAAGCGTCAATTTTTCTTTTGGCATTTTAGAAGATTTCAGAGTGTTGCAGTGGTGACTTGCAAGATGT
Source organism: Chionis minor (assembly GCA_013398295.1). Taxonomy (NCBI): domain Eukaryota; kingdom Metazoa; phylum Chordata; class Aves; order Charadriiformes; family Chionidae; genus Chionis; species Chionis minor. Next base: position 3,229,650 of record VZSF01007519.1, on the reverse strand, counting down.
CTTGCTGAAATCTATGAAAGGCATGACCAATGTGGGTTTGGCTTTCCTGCTCTTTTCCTCAATAATTCTACCATGAAAATGTTTGACATCATACGGTATTCCAGGTCAATAGCAATACTACTCTTCTGGCTTTGCTTTCTGTGTCTCTTTTGTTGAGCAAAACCAGTACCACATTTGGCGAAAGGTAACATCTTTTACAGTAGCACTTCTCCAACTGTGGTAATTGCTTCAATACTTCTCGATATTTTCATACTTTTATTTTTTCTTTCTTCTTCTCCCCCTTCCCCAATCCTTGCAAGAGCCATGTTTAGGTGAAGGCTAAGGCTCAGCTCAAGACTAAGACATCTAAATGCAGGTAAGCATCTAACTGTGGGGTTTTTTTAAAGGTAAGCTATTGCATAAACCCCCGTTGCAGTCAATAGAGTGTTAGCAATGTAGTCAGTGGGTCTCGGCAGTTGAGTTGGTTCCCTCTAAAGTAAACTTGTGGGCTTGAATTCAAGTGCACAGGCAGGCTCCAAGTGGTCCTGGAGACTCCTGTCCAGTTTATACCTGCCTCTCCAAACAATCATGGGTCTCCTGTAATTTTCTGTCGTGTCTGAAGCCCCAGGTGAACATCTCAGTTACCCTCTGGCAACTCTAATAACATAAGATACCTTTTCTGGCAACGGATTGGAGCCCAGATCTGCAATTGACCAGATCTCCTTGGAGAGTAGTGGGAGTGCAGACATCTACTTCAGACCTATGTGACAAAATGTAGGTGACTTCATCTTGAGCCGAACCCTGCCAAGAGAGTCTGGTTATTCTTTTTATCATCAGCCACATCTCTGTTGCAAGATTTCAGTATTTCTCTCAATGGTGGATTCTTTACTTGCCAATTTCTTAAGTTTTATGCTTTTTGCTGGGCCCTGTCATGTCTTTGCACAAGCTGGTACAATTCATTGTTTTGATTGTTCAATAGAAAGGTAGTTTCACAGCCACTGGTCTGGCCTCTTTGATTTTCTTAAAAGCACTTTGTATGTTGTCCACTAAAGATTTGGGAGGGGTCAGTCTTGACGAGGTCTTTGATTGGTATAATCATAATTTATTTGGTAAAATCATAATTTATTGAAACATACTTTGGAGGTCTCCTCCCTCATCTGTAAAGATATCTGTGTACTTTCTTCTACCTCTTTGCAGTATATTAACTTATCTGTTCTTTACTTTATACTTTAAAATTTATTTTGCTGCTACTTCATTTCTTGGTAACATTTTAGGGAGGCTATTATTTACTTTATTTTGCTTCCTTTCTTCAGTTTTGTTCGTTTATCCAGACTTCGGGTTGGCTTAAAGTGCGTAACAATGTATCTTGAAACCGTGCAAGTTCCATCAGCTCCTCTAGAGAGCAGCAAATATGTTCAAATAAAATAGTAACACGCTTCAACCCAGTGTCCCCTGAAACACAACTTTTACTAACTGAGCTAGCTAAGTACTGATAAAGAGCAAAGAACTACCAGGAATGAAGGTCCTATACCCAAGTCTGGCATTTTCAAACAGTGTCTGAGAGCTGTCCTGGCCCTGGCTAGGACCACTTGGTGTGGATGCAGCCCCCTACCCTCTCTAAAAGCCCTACTCAAGCCCAACCCAACTCATCAACGTCTTATGGCAGAGGGGAGAAGGAAGGCAATGGGGGCGTAGCCTGGGCCAGGGACCAGACTTGGATGCCCACCAGATCTGTGGGCTGTAAAGCTTCCCATCCTTACTCACTGTCAGCCAAGAGGAAGCACTCACTTTCTGAAAAACACCCACAAGTTCTCCAGTTCTCATGGCCACCGGTGGGCGTTTGACAGATGGGGCTCTGTCTCCTGGTGTGCAGTAGGGTTTAAGGGAACTTGGCACCTGACAGAGCGCCACAATTATTTTTTTTTTTTAAGAAAAATATTCAAAGTCATGAAAAGTCTTCCCAGATGTAGACCTCTTCAGACTAACACCACTGTGTGTCTGGACCTAAATAATACACAAATCTTCAAAAGAAGGACAAAGCTCCCTCTGTTCTTCAAGATCAGTCTCCAAAGCAAGATTGACAGCTGCCTGCCTAAGCACTTGCACAGCTGACACAGACTTAACAGCAAAGCAAACTCCTAATGGGAAAATCTATGAAAAAGAGCTTTCAAAAACACTCATGTTTGCAGCCCTGTCTCTGGTAAGGTTTTATGCCAGTAAAGCTTCTGGGCCTATGCTCAACTTTGTATCGACTGTCCAAAGCAGCTTTTTGCAAAGGTTTTTGTCTCAGATACATGGCCTGGCCAATGAAGCCAACTTATGTCACCCCAGATCTGTAGAAGGCCTATGGCCACAAGCGGAACAGCTTTTCCTCTTGGTGTTCTGTGACCCACACCACATTTCATCGTCACTACCAACCTCCTGGTGACATTTGCTTCAAACTACCAGGTACCGAGGTACAAGTGGGAACCGCCTTCCCCAAAATAACCACCTGAGCTCTGGTAAACACGAAGGGCTCTAAGAGATGTCTCTGGATGGACATAAAACACTGCCAGTGTAAGAGCTACTGCCAAGACCACACTGAAGCAAGGGACTGAAACCCCTTCTGGAAATGGACTTACCATGGGTCGGGGGCTAGGTCAGGGTACAGGTGGGCTGGCCCGTGACAAAGCTGGAGGAGGCTGGAAGAGATGGAGAGTGGATAGAACCTACACGCGTCTTCCATTGCTTGCCTCAAGGGTGCTCACCTTGTCCTGGCATGCTAGCACAAGGCAGGGAAAAGGGGTGAAGGCAGGCAAAGAGGGGAAATACAGCAAGAGGGAATGCTCCCTGTGCAGCTAAAGACCATGTTTATCACCACGTTTTCCCTATTCCTGGGTCATCTTTCCTACCAGGATCCTGCCTCTTCAGTAACCGGCTAGCTTCTGGTGGCAGGCTGGAAAGTAAAGGCAGACATAGGCAGTCTGGTAAACAAGTTCTACCTCATTTTTGGAAACACACTTTGCCAAAGATCCTGAAAACAGTGGAAGTGGTACCCCAGGGTGGGTGGTGAAGGCTGTAGCTTGCTGCTTTTTGAGATGCGTGCCGGCAGCCCCACGTGTGGTGCAGCTGGTACGCTGGAACACCACAGCCTTCTGCACCATGAGACCCCACCCGGTATGGAGGCAGACAGAACATAGAGAAAACTGGAAGAAGCTGGCACTCGCTAGCAATTTCTCTTTACAAACTAATTCCTGCAAACACGGTCAGGCACATTGCGTGGTGGTGGGCCGAATCGCAGGGAGGATTCAACCAAGGGAGCTCAGTCCTCACCGAGACGGCAGGTGAGGTCTTCTGTCAGGCTGACTGAGGCACCCTCACGATATTCTCTATATAGTTCAGTTTCAAGGAAGATCCTGCAAGGAAGATTCTCCATTCCCAATAGATTTATCTATAGCTAACTTTGCAAGCACAGAGCTGTGCATGCAAATTGTATTGCGTATCTACTAAAGGGCTGCTCTGCAAGCTGTCCTTAGCTTTGCAATGGTTTCTATGTGTAACCCTGTAGCGTAGGATCCATTTCAACTAACCTACTAATTTATTGTGAATTGATAGAAGATGTATTCCGTGTTTTAGCTGTTCTGTCTGTCTTGGCAGGGGCCTGCAGGGATGCAGCGGGCAGCCCTGTAGGACTGGGAAGTCCTGAAATTTGTTTTTTGGTGCCCCAACTGAACTGTTCTTACTATGACTGTGTGTACGCACCAAAACCAGGGCAAAATTTGTACAGAATTTGGTGTTAGGAGCAGTGCAGACCCCAGGTTCAGCAACACGAATATTACCCACTGGTATCAACGAGCGTTTCAACAGAAGTGAACAGCCTGGATGTTGTGCTGAACTCTTTATCTCTAATTTGTAGGATCTTTGGGTTATATCAGCAAAACTTCTCCAAAGGTGAAGTGTGCTGAGTCAAATTGTTTCTGGAAGTGAGTCTTGAAGCAATATTTTAGGAATCTCATGTAAGAATAAAACAGCTGCTTGGATGTTTTAATCAACTCCCAGTTTTGGGGTTACTTTTTCTGAGAGAAGTACTGTTCTGGGGAGGAATGAAATATCAGCTGCCGAGTTTAAACCATGCTGGTACCACTTCAAGGGTTTTTGCTGAAGTACAGAGCACTAATTAAATAGGAAACACAAGACTGTTATTCTAAGGGCTTGTTGATATTTCTGTCCAGAAGTCATGAAATAAGTTGCTCAGACATGGGTAATTTGGAGAAATTATTTCTTATTTATCTGCACATTTCAGAGTCTATTGCTATAGACTCTGAAAACTGAGATGGATTTCTTCTAAATTCAAGTAGCTCCATGTTTCACATAACTCCAGGCCATGAGGTGAATAATTATTACCATCTCTGTCTGTCTGTCTGTCTATCTATCTTCATTACAGAAGAAATCTTTGTTTAGATCATTCCTCAATTTAGGATCCCCTTTTGAATTTCATATGGGTCTTTGCTCCACGGAATCAGTTCTGAGTGACTGGTGGGAGACAGGAGTGGGGCTGCTGTGCAAATTCTGTGGTTTTCTCCAGTCATTTAAAGACCAGGATCCTTTCCAGACTGCACACCAAGACATATGTGAACCTGTCAAACAGGTATCTATCAATTTGGTAAACTGTGTTATAGATACTCCCTGTTTATGTTTCAGAAAAATGCTTTAGAAAGAGCCTTGCTGAAGCAAGAAAAAAAGCTTGGATTTGTTAGCCAATGTATACATAAGTTGCCCATCTGCCTACCTTTGAATATCTCCACTAGGCCTTCAAGGATACCACTTTAGGAAAAAACAGGTACCAGAAAGAAAAAGCTAATTGCACTGTATGTGGTCTGTCAGAAGTAAGGATCACTCACACTGACTTCTAGAGAAATGAGAAGAACGAGTGGGTGTTTAGTGGGTGTATAATTTGCCAAGACAAGGAAGGCATTGCTTAACAAGTCTACTGGGGCTCTAAAAGCATCTTATCCTGGTTTCTCTTTAAAAAAAAAATACATAAAAAAATTGCCTATCTGCAGTACAAGGAAAAGGCAGGAATTCACAGAGAAAAATAAAAAAAAATACTCATTCAGTTAGGTCAAAATCCTCTGTTCCTTTCCATTATTGTTATTTCTTTGCCAAAAGTAACATGTTCAGTAAAAGAAAATTCCCATACACACTCTGGTGTGAGGTGCCTAAAACCTCACAGGCAAAATAAGTGTTACATACATAGGAAGGCCAGAAGTGGAAGGACTTACCTCTGATTGCTGACCACAAATCCTCCATCTGTCTTGAGGGCACCATATATAAACTTCAGTTTCTCAAAAAAGGCTCAGAATCTGCCATCGTCTTCACTAAGTAAATTGTTCGTTAGTGAAAGCTTTTCAAAGCTAATCCACTACCTAACCTAAAGTGTCAGCTGCAGAAGCTGGATTAGAGACAGCTCTCCATCTCCTGGCATTTCCATGCTGGGAATGGTACAGGATCATAAAACAGTCCCTGGAGTTAGCACTTTATGTGTACACCCATAATTAAATTATAGTTGTGGAGATGGCCTGGGACATCCTGTCTGTAAACATCAAATGGAAGAAAATGGAAGGGGAAGTGGGAGAAGGGAAAAGCTAGTGAAGTAGATCGTGACTGTAATCTAGCTACACAGATGATGGATAATTTAAATTGTAGAGACAGAGTTCATACTTTCGGATCAGATTTCTGCCTTGGTAAACTCATTTTTCAGAACTGGCGTTGCTGTGCATCACAGGCCAAGAGTTCTTGCTATGACTTTGAAGAGACACTATCTAATCTGCAGAACACTTTAGCAACTCAATTACAATGTAAGAGCACTACATTGTAAAATTGCTTCTCTATCAGTTGAACATCAGGCTATTAAAAGTGGTACAAAAGACAGAAGAAAGAACAGCCTTTTCAACTACTCCCCTATTTTGGAGATGTATTTCTTTATTATTCTAAAATACTACAAGCAGTAATAATTTATCTGTTCTCCATTGTAATAATGACATTAAAATAAAATAATGTGCAATTAATATCCTCTTTAATGTTCTCTTCTAGGAAGATAATCACTGCAATAATGATGTATCACATAAGGGCAGATAATTTTAATAACTTGAAAGAATACACTAAGGATCTCTCTACATTTTTAACTTCAGATTTAATACTTATTCTGGTCTGAACTGAGAGATTCATGGAGAACAACTGCTGCTAATGGAAAATTATGCATTCCCTAGACACCTGTCTACAGTGTATTTCACAAGAGAGAGTTGCAGCTTTCCATTATGTTGATGACAGTAAATCAAAGTGACCCAAACTAGAGTGTCAGGAAAGAGGAGAAAGTGGTTATAACTGAGTGAAAGGTGGTGTTTGGTTTCTATTTCAGTATTAAAAAACATATTCCAAACTAAAACAAAACAAAAGACATTGAAAAATTGTATTTAGGAAAAAGTTTTTTAAAATCTATCTTATTTAGTGTTAAAAGAAAAACCTTTTTTTTTTTTTTTTTTTTAAATCACACCAATATTGCAGAAACTCCCAGTGATACTTGATTTTGCTGCATCAAAAACATGGATATTCTGGGTCTCCAGCAGCCTAGTAGATACTTATTAAGCAAGAGAAGTACTATGATGCAGTTGAAGGTACTAAGAAAACAACATTATTTTAGGCATTTTACAACTTTCCAATAAAAATTTTGTTTCCCATATGAAAACATTTTTATCAAAGATTTTCTGAGCAGCTGCAATTCTTATTTCCAAGGAGCTCAATTTCTTTCCATGTAGTCCCATTTTCAGTACCACACGAGACTGGATGAGCAACTTACGTAGCTTATGTATTGTTCCATAAACCCAGCTCAGGGTGCAAGCGATACCCGCGCTGCAGCTACGGCAGCCTTGTCCGAAGGCAAGACAAAGCTTCCTGAGGGCAGGATGAGGAGTACTGTGTTTTCAACACAACCTCAGAAAAGCTTTTCTGAAGTAGATGAGTTAAGAAAAGATTTAAAGACACACGGGCAAACTTAACAAGCAGCTTTTGTAGCATTTTTCTAAGTATGAGAGATGTTCTAGAAGGACTTACAAAACCAATTCACAAATCTTAAAGACTGAATCTTTGCTTAAACGGCAGAAGATTTTGGTGCTTCCTTGCTCCACATCTATTACTTCTTTTACTCACTTTTTCTAGGACTTCTAGACATCTTCTCAGTACCTTAACGTTCAGCCATATTGAATACAAGGAGAAATTAGAGGTGATCCTCTTTGTTCTTTCAATCAGATCTTTTTTCCCATTTCCTCCTCCCCATTGCAGATGCCTCTGCCAATGATCTCTTCATTTGCTTGCGATGTGGAAGCTCAAAATAGTTCAAACACACCTGGACATCTTCCCTCGGTCTTCCCTTGCTAGTAGGTACACCCAGTTTGTAAACCCGTGTCTTTGTAATTAATAAATATGACTTTGAAATAGTTGTTAGAAGAGACTCAGAGACGTTCCCTTAGGAGCAGGTAGGTGACGCCAGAAGCTTCTACTCACTCCCCAGTGAAAAGCCCATACAAATCCTGCTCTTTTAGTATGCAGTTTTTACAAAGGCATTAAGTGCTTATTACACTGGCTCTGAATAACGAGACAAAGGGTCCACAAGTCCTAAAAGCAGCCAGGTCTGCAGCTGAGTGACACAAACCAAAGGCCACAAGAAACCACAAACAGATTAAGGAAGAAATTCAGTAATTTAATTTTCCATTTCAGACACAGACGGGATCTTTCTGATTTGAAATGAGACTCCTTAGTCATTAAAAGATGTCTAGCTAGAGACACCAAAAAGCAAACTGTGTCCGGCCACAACACATTTATTATTTATCCAGCCCTATTTATATCTCACGCTGAGGGGTTTACGTGATAGACTGAATCCACATTTGTTCCTTGCATTCCTCCTCACAGCTGAGAAGATTCAATGAATCAGAAGAGGTTTCATTGTGGCAATGTTTTGTCATGGTATGTGTAATCAGCACAGGCCTGGTTAAAGAGGCTTTGGAGGACGAGAAGTTTAAATATTTAATGTTTCTCTGCCTATGATAAGTTTCATAATTAATGCTGCTCTTACGCTGGAAATGACAAACCATACAACAAGCACACATGATAAAAGAAACAAACACAGCTAATAGAGGGGGAAACTTTACTTAGAAGCTAGTAATTAAAAACCTCCGTAGCATACCTCAGGATCCCAAAGTACTCCGCAGGCAGAAGTAAATTCTGCCTTTTGACCCAAAGAGCAGTTCTGCCCATCTACTGAGCCACCTATTTCTTGAAGGGATGCAGAAGATGAGGGATAATTAAGTGCTTGTCTTTACCTTGCACAGGTGGGAAATGATACGTGGGCATTATGAACCAAACTGGCTTAAAGACATCTGCAACCACAGGAGAGAAAAAGAACAATGTGAAAGCTGTTGTCCCGTGATAGTCTGCACAGAGGAGCCGGCCATTAAGTCATTTCAGAAACTTGTTATATATAAGAGCAAGACTGGATCTGTGCCTCTTTGCTCCTTTGCATGGACATAAATGTACATTTCTCTGCATACGTGCTCCTCCACATCCCCTCCCACTGTTGATCTGCAGGTATATGCAACCTTCAACCCCCGCTGACTTGTAGCTAAAAGAACAAAAGTGCTGCTGTTCTTCGGTGCTGGACCACGCTTATGTAAATGCAACAGAATTAACACCGAAACACAAAGCATGACAGTAATAAAATCCTCTGTGATTCACTCAATTTAGACACGTTTTCAAATGATTAGCACTAAAAGTCTGTCAGATAAAGAGGGCGAGCACTTTGATATAGACATTGCCACTATATCCTTCACTCAAGGTAGAAACCATTTTCCCTAAGCCCAGGTCTGAGATAATCACATTGTGGGAGAAATAGGTGTATCTAGAAAGTGACACATCTCACCGTCAGAGATGCCTGAACCAGGTCAGGTGGCTCATTCCCCCTACTGAAATCAAGAGCCTGGTGTGACTATTTCAGATTGAGACACATAACACCTTGCAGACGTGTCAGTAGTACGTCCACAGGTGTGCACAGTCAGTAGTGCCCGGGCACGGGCACTGGAGCTCACTCCCCTGCACCGTCCAGCTCCTGGAGCACTCCTGAGCACACTTCGGACCCACACCTCCTAGTCTTCTCCAGAGCAATTCTCGAGCACAGGAGTATTCGCAACAGCTTATGTGGATGCAGCCACCCTGTTTTGGAGGCTAATGGAGCTGAATAACTCACATGTGGTCAGACAGTTGAGCTCAGGGTCTGAGAAAGGTACTGCCATGGCATTGCTAACTAGGGTAGGTGTAGCCTACAATCAGTAAGATCCAAGGTTGTTTTTGGTTTGGTTTTTTTTTTTTTTTTACACATTAATACTTTGCTACAAAACATGTGTTTTTATTTTATTCATTGTCTGCTTTTCTTGCTTGAATATCCTTTCTTAGAGTGGACTTAGGGAATTTAGTATGAGGAGATAACCTTCTGGCAGTAGACAACATAAAACCGCACTTAAAACTCACGTCTTTCCTAAGCTAAATCTTTTGCAATAAAACTAGGTTAGGGTAAACAAGTGTTCACACTTACTCCTGGAAAACCAGCTCTTTAAAGTCACTTACACTCAGAAAAATGTAAAGATGTTACATTTTCCAAAGAACGGTTCCCTGAATGTAACAGCCTTCAAACTCATAGCTGAGGTTTTTGCTTCCTCTTCGATGGAGGAACAGAGCAGTGTAGTGTCTCTGCAGCGTAACCTCAGCCAAGGGATCCAGCTGAAACTACCCGAAACCTCCTCAGTGACGCAGTGATGTGTCCTGCCAGGGTCATCAGGTAGCGTTCACTCAGGGCTCTACACCCATTCTGACTTTTTTGACCTCAAGCAACTAGTACTGCTATAATTCGATTGTACGTCAGGGGGGTTTAGCTCAGCTGAAGGGTAGTATCCTAAAAGCTTGCTCTGAACTACAGAGGAAGAAACTCCAAGGCGAGACTTGATCTGAGGTCTCAGAGTCAGGGCAGTATCTTTAATGAAGTCTTGCTGAAGCCTGGGTCTCACTTGCCAGCATGTAGGTCCTTGGTGGTCACCAGCACATGAGGGTTCTTCCGTGCCATCTTGCTTAACAGCAAGATCTCCTGATATACAGGGTTTGTTGCTGTTGCTGTTAAGGTTAGTGCTGGCAGTTTGCTGAGAGATGACTTCAGGAGGAAGAACAGCCTCTTCTTCCTCTTCAGAGAGAAGTGAGCAGGAGCCATCACAGGTCTTGCTACTGTTTGATACTGGACAGTCCTGATTTTGAGGTGAAGAGCTACCATGCTGTGCTGGGGGAAGATTTAAAATGCACTCATTGTCTACGCGGAGGTTTGCGAGCAGCTTGTTCTTCTGGTTTCTTGCTGTCATTCTCCGGAGAGCACAGACAAGGTCAGCAAGGCTGAGCAGAAAGGATAGACTGCTGACCCCCCAGATGAAAATCACCATGATGGACTTCTCAGTGGGACGGGAGATGTAACAGTCAACTGCGCTTGTACAAGGTGAATGGTAGCAGGAAAAGCGCTCAGGAACGAAAAATCCAAAAAGAAAATATTGTACAGTTGCAAAGGCAGCCTCAAGTAGCGTTCTAAAACAAAGATGAACAGTATATGCCCCAGAAAAATTAAGAACACTTAGGTTGTTTGCACCACAATCTAATCTATTGACAATGGCGCTTCTACAGAGTTTCTTCAGGTGTTGAGGGCTTGATAAGCCCTTATTCCCTTTGCATCCCTGCACCAAACAGTGCATCCTCACAATGTACGTAGCTACCTGGTGCAAAACATAAATGTTGAATGCAGCGTAAGGTAGCAGGATAGATACAGTCTGAATGAGCCAGAATCTGAAGTGGGATACGGGAGAGAACAAGTCATAGCAAACGTTGGAGCATCCCGGTTGCAGCGTGTTGCAGACGAAGCGCTCCTGCTCGTCTTGGTAGAGTGGATAACCTGCTAACACTACTACGGCCATTCGCAGCAGAATGACTAACATTAGCCAGATCTTTCCTAGGAGAGAAGAAAAGGTAAGAAAAAGAATCAGAGCACTGAGAAGGAAGGGAAGGCAGGTAATGTAGTGATGCTCTCTCTATGCAAAAGACATTTGAAGAAATAGCCTCTCTGTAATCACTCTCCTTCCTAAAAGCTCCTCTTTGGCTTTGTTTCGATTGGGACTGAAACTCCTGTGAAAGTGTATGAGCTGACACATTCCATAACCTTCAGCTAGACTCGGCGGGGTAGGAGTTTGACGTACAATAAGCCATGCCAACTGAAATCTCAGCCTAATGAAAACATTCTGAACATGTCCAAACAGGATAAAAGAGTTCACAATTGAGTGAATAATCCCATTTCACTTGCAGCTCTTCTTTGCGGTCGGTTTCACACCTCTGCACCTGAATTTTGTCCTATTTCAATAATACAGATCAGCTAACACAGTATGAAACTCATCTAGATACAAAAGATTGATCCATGACATAGTATTTGTTCTTGGCCATGAAATCATATGTAAAGTTTACTATAGCCAATGAGATCTCTCTGTTGCGTATAGACTGGTATTTACTAGTGAGCTAGTTAATAGGTGCTATTAGCACCTATTATGCAAAATGTTCTACAAATTTGTGTGAGCACATGTGTACCCCAGGCATTTCTCTCTGCTGCTTCTTTGCTTGCCCCATCTTGATCATGTCTTCCAACCTTGGTTCACCTTGGTGTGCAGCTTCTCTCTCCATTCAGACCAAAAGCTCCCTTCTGTCTTGATACCAACACCAAGTGAATCCTTGCAAGTTTGGCATTTTCATACATAGCTTACTTCATTTGTCCCTGAATTCTTTTGTATGATTGCCTTAGTCTCATCTTGGTCTCATCTACTTTGGTCGGAAAGATCAGGCCTTATCCTTATTCCATTACACCAATAGCAGTTAAGAAGTCAGGCATTGGTACCCTACGCTTCACATCTTTTGAGTAAGACTATATTGTTCATGATAGTTTCTTTGAGGACTTTTGGATGGGGTAGGTTTTTATTAGAAGTTTTTTGTAAAGTTACACACACTGCTGTATTGCTGACAAAGTTATTTATTAAAAAAAAAAAAAAAGAAGAAGAAGAAAAAGAAAAAAAAAGATCCTTTTCCTGGGCAGGATAGGAAGGCATAAAAATATACTGTTATTATGTAAAAAAAAATCAAAAAATATTCTGTACAAACAGATAGAAAAACTCAACATCTGAAGTTAAGTTTAACACTTGAATTTCTGAAGTTTCCTTTTGAGTCCTCTCACTAGTTCCCTATGTGGTTTTGAAAAAGTAATTTAATTTAATAATCCCTGGCCTTAATTTCACATATTTTTAAAACATGCCAAAAAAAGAGAAAAAAACCTGCACACTTAGGGACAAAAAGAAAAAAACCAAAACCAACAGACAAACAACCCAACAACTCACCAAAAAAACCCCCCAAAAACAACCAGAAAACCAGAAGAGTGACAAGGTTAATTCTGTGCTTTAGGAATAGTTAAGAAATCAGTTGTAACCAGAGACAGAAAAACAGCAAGACTCAGTGACTAAAGAGAAGCACGTTATATGGAGTGGAGAAATGCACTGAAAACCTAAAGTCATTAATAGCGATTGCACATCTCACACGCACACAAGGTTTTAAAAGGCAGTCTGTGAAATAGCACCAATACACATTCTAAAGGCTTTCTAAAAATCCAGATCCCAAAGCATTTTTTCTGTAAAATATATGATTATTTACAGGTATTGTCTTGAACAACATTCTTTTCTATTTCCCATAAAACTATTTCCTTGTAGTAGGTGTGAATTTTAATATTCAAAATATTTCTGCAACATTGTTCGATACCTATTATTGCAGTGAACATGCAGTTTGAATGCCCCATATAATCCATTGATGGATAGTAGACTTATGGGCTGGAACAGTAAAGCTGCAAGTTTTTTCTGAAGTGGAAGAACTTCAGCTGAAAGAAGGTTATATAAGCTATATGAGACATCATCAGACAAACCTGATGTTACTGGCAAAATAATATATTATCTAACCATAAATAAATTAATTGAGGCCTTTCAATTTTATCTTGAATCGCTTGAACTTTAGTGTTGGGTTTGTTGTGTCTTCAGCTTGATTTTTGGTGTACAGACTGTACTGTTACTCTCTTTTCAACATAGCATGGGTCAACAAAAAACACCAGCTGTACAGAATCAGTCATCTTTAGTGAGCGGTATTTCATCCTTAGGAAGCTTTTTTTTTTTTCCCTGCGAGGACCTCAAAGTGTTTGAAGCACATTAGTTAATTAAGCTCAAAATACTACATGCTATTTCACTATCAATTTTTAATTAGAACATGTACAATAGGGAGTGCTGCTTAAGAAAAATCAATGGCTCCTTAGGAAGTAGTTTAGTATGACACACATTTTAGAGATAACCCCTCCGCATATCACCTTCCCTAATGACTCAATCTTGATTAAATGCACTAGAACAAGCCCCTTCACCAACCTCCCTGCGGCTTAGTTGGATGCTCCCTGCAATGCAGAGCACAAACTCCAGCAACTGTCCATGACTGGAGGCAAAGGGTCTTTGAAAGGCCCTTGAAAGTGGTTCTCTGCCTCACACTGCTCAAAGCAGCCCCTGAAAAAGGAGCAGTGTCTTATTTAAATAAGACAAAGAAGTAAAAAAGAAGCACTGGGGCCACTGTTAGCGGAAAAAAAACAAACAGAATTTTGTTTATTTTTTTAAAAAAACATATAAACTTTGTTCATTTATAAAAATAAAGAATGAAAACCAATGGTAATTAACCACAATGGTAATAAACCACAAACTTTTTCCTCTAAAAGAGAGGGTGGGTTTTTTTTTCCCTTCTTTAAACTTTTTAATTAATCACTAAAGCTATTGCATACATTCTGCTCTTCACTTTATGCTGTATAAACAAGGCATTAATTCTGTGTGCTTTTACCATGATCCCTACAGCAGCCATTAGAGCTGACTGGAAGCTCAGGCACCAAGAAGAGCCAAATTTGAAAACCTTGTCAGAATTTTTTCCATATAGTTCAGAAAATATCTATCAGAGAGGGAGTAGGAATCTATTTAAAGAGAAAATAAATACATTAACCACTCCTACCACATAACTATCTAAATAACAGCTTCTTACTGTAAGGATCTCAGAGATGTAGACAGAAATTAAAATCAATTATCAGTAGGACACTTGGGTGGCTTCAGGATATGGAGCAGGAAAAGACAGAAGAGAGCTTTTTAAAGTACTTACCTACAATAGTCACATTATAGTTAAGTGTGACAATCAAAAATCCCAGTGAGTCCCAGCGCTCCATGTTTGAAGAGGTTCACAACACTTCCAGCTCCTGATGCCCAGACGATTTTGGCATTTCCAAAGGAAATTAGACCTGGACAGGGAAGAAAGAAAAAAAAAAAAAATTAAGAAGGGAATTTTTGGTAAGAGTCAAGGATGGAAATGAGAAACCCAGCTACAGCAAGGTATTGATGAAGGATTATTTTGATGATTTGAACAAGGCTTAGCTTTGGATGTTGGCACAAATCTTCTTAAGGTTTTACCAGTTTCTCTTGGAAAAGCTCTAGCTCTCAGATCCAATTGCTCCTACCTCTTTTGTGGATCCTCTGACCAGGCAACTGCAAGTAGACAAACAACAACAGGAGTGATCGGTGCCATTGTAGACTATTCTTACCCTCCCGGAGCATACCAGCCTCCTGGCATTGCTGAGATATTTCAGTGGTGAAAACAGGGAGAGGGGAGAGAGGGAAGAAAAGCACAGGCCAGGAAATAACAGACGCCTCTCTGTCTCCCCACAAGAACTGCAGGCGTATTACAGAAGGAAAGGGGATAGAAAAGGACAAGCATCCCAATATTTGAAAGGCACCTTCAGTTTAGCTCTCTGGAAGCTATCCTATTGCAATTTCCCAAAGCAATTTTATTTCTGAAACACAGCCTCCCTGACAGGACATCATGGCCCTGTCAATCACAGCCACACCAAATTTTCTCCTGTGTGCTGAGCTGGGCAGCGGGGCCAGCCTCCCTGCAGGCGTGAAGAAAAACAGGGGAAGCTTTGAGGAGGGGTGGAGAAAAAGAAAAGAAAAAAGAGGAGGCTGGTTTTCCAAGATGCCACAAGTCACTTTTAATTTATATCAGTTCTTTTTGCCTAAACTACTAGGTACTCTGGACATCACCCAAAAGATCCTAGGGCTGATCACCCAGCAACCTGAAAGCCCAGGAAGCCTCTGCAGCAGCGACGGAGCGAGCCGTCTCCTCGCCCCGCGGGACGCACGCTCCTGGACTGCTGGGTGCAATAGCACAGCACACCCCTGACACCTGCGCTGTACCCCAGGAAAAAAGCATGGATGGAAATAAGATTCTCAGCTTTTCCTTCCTCATCCTCACTGTACCCGATTCCCTTGGGAAAAACAATCTGCTACCATTTTCTACCCACTGTTCGGCTACTTACGGGATGTTACTCTGTCCTTTTTAGTGTGTGCTGTAATAGGGACAAACATAATATGGACACTTATTGTCAGGAAATCTTATCAGTAACTAGAAGAACAGCAGAAAAAGGATTCTGCATGTGATATAGCAAGGGAGAAGAGCGATGTTGCAACAACCTGACACCTCGGGGCTTCCAGCAGCCCCGGCACAGCCTTGCCACTGCAACCCTGCCCACCTGCTTCAGCCCACGACTCCGTTCCTGGAGGGAACAGAGAGGAATCGGCTCAGACAGGGAGCTGTGTGCTGATCCCGCATGAGTTATGGTCAGTGTGACAAGGCTAAGCTTTATGACTTAACATGCCTTACCTGGGAAAAGAGGTAAAACTAATCATTTAGTAAAGTAAAACGTAACTGTACAAAGGCCATTTCTCCCCAGCTCTCTGCTCACAGGGCGTGCGATGTCTTGGTCAAACACACTGAGCATCCTTTCTGCAGTAAGCCCCATCCTAAGGAAATCCTAAAAGTGGAGTTTGAGAGGATGGCACTTAAAAACTCTTTATCCATTAACTGCATAACAAGATTTTTAGCTGCAGTAGTAAATACAGGAGTTTTCTTGATTTCAGAATTGTGTTATGTAAAATATTTGCCAAGCACCATTTCTTCTGTTGCCAAGTGTTATGTATGGTGTGTGATGATGGTTTTCCCTTCATTTCTGCCCCCCCCCCCCCCCGCTTTTTTTTTTTTTCTTCCAGAGATTTGTGGGTATGAGGAGAAGTATGGGAAAGAGGGAAAGCTGGAGGAAGGGAACAGAGAAAAGATGCAAATGGCCAAGATATAAATTATGCTGAGATATGAAGGTATCCCTGGTGAAACATCCATTGTCAAAAATAGAGTCAGGAATGCCAGGATGGTGGCAGGGTATGAATGCTCAGCAGCTGCACCCACACAATAGACTATAAATTGTCTCTGTCAATATTGCCAGTTAAAATATCCTCGCTTGTGTTGCTGTGAGAGACCTCCACCATGTGTGAGGTAAGGATAACAGCTCAGGATTGGAGCCTCCAAACTGTTGCCTGCAGGGCTACGCCAGGCGACAACATCTGATCCTGCAGCAGGACGTGCTGAGGCAGGATGGCCCATTTTCTTCTAAAAGAAAGCAAGAAACTTTACCCTCCAGACTCACTGTGCAGCCTAACTTAGTGCTGGATTTAGGTCAGAAGGCCTAAGTTCTAATTTGGCCTTTCCAGACAACTTTAACTTTTTTATTTTAGCTTTTCCAGGCAGCTCTTACCTTACTTCAATCCAACGCTTCTCCTTTTTGTGATGTGTCTTCTTCCCACTCTCAGATTAGAGCCAGGCCACCTAGCTATCTGAGACCCCTCAGAGCCGATGTGGATTTGTTGCACCAGAGGCTTCTTTTGGCTGTGATCTGGAGCTGTTTGGTCAAAGAAAGGCAGGGAACATAACATGGCCAATGTCAGGGCACAGCCCTCAGGGGTGCTGCGGTGACAAAAACTGCCTTTGAAGCACCAACGTGTCCATAGAAGAACAAAAACACAGACCACAGGCCTGCTCTGCTCTACAAGTCCCTGTCATCAGTCCAGCTTTGGGCTACAGGCTATGCTGGTGGTTATAAAGTGTTTGGTCTGTGCTAAAACATAGGCTGTAGTTTCTTCATCCCTTGACTTAGCACCAACTTTCAGGCCAGGGTTCCCATCTGAAGATACTCCATATTGTATCTGAGGATACTCAGCACACAATTCCCCATGTACCTGAGGCTACTCTGCATACAATTCCCCTCATTTATTATTTATCTGTAGCTGTTCCCTGTATTCCCCGCTCATCTGTAAGGACTGTAAGTAAATAGAGACACATGGATACAGCAGCAGAGGGACTCCAGCTCCACAGTGCCACAAGTTGGCATGGCACCACCTTCCACATCAGAAGACAGGCACGTGGTGCACAGCCCCATCCCTCGGTACATGCTCCAGTACTAGAATCTCACAGAAAAACATTCCCCGCCTGTAACAGAGTTCACTTGTCAAATCTGTAAACTTGCACTGAATTCTAGTTAAATAAGAGAGACGGGCAGAAAACATAGACATGGTTTTGGGTAAAGCTAAACTTTGAAATCTAGCAGTATCTCATCACATCTGATTTTAGAAGGGGTCCTAAAAGCCACTGGAAAACTTTCAGAGACTAACAATGAAACATTAGAAGATGCAATTAAATCTATTTTAAAATCCGCAACTGCTGTCCACATTTCTAACCCCTTACCACAGATCCAGGGCTTGATCCTACAAAAATGCACAGATACGACTCCGTCACAGCGAGTGAGCCACCAAAACTTTCTGAACTACTGGAACTGCATTTCCCTGTGGATGTGTGTCACGTCCCTAGGCTAAGACCCAGGTTGTTTGGCACAAAGCCCAGCAAAGACATTTCACCCAGACTTTGGTTCAGAATGACACCCAGAGGTAAGGTACAGTCAGCTTGAAGCCACTTCAGGGCTTCCCAATCCAGAAGCAAATCAGCCACCTGAAGGGTGCCGCAGTCTACGTGGCAAGCCAAAAAACCCCAGAAGCTAGAGGCATTCATCTGGTACAGCAAATCCCAACCACATCTGTCTTACCCAGTCAACACCTGCACTACTGACATGGAAGTGCAGCAAAGTGGGAGTTACGACAGGAGATTGCACCCTACGCAGCACCTGACAGCGAAGAAACCTCCCTCTACCAATTTCATTAACATTAAGGCAAAAGAGGTGAGCATAACACAGCATGATCCCCTGAATACAGAAGGGGATCTGCCATTGCAGTCCAGGTTCTTTGGCAGATTGTTATTTAAGAAAAAAAACCCACAAATGCATATCTAATATTTTCAAGTCTAAGTTTAAAAAATATTTAGAATTTTCCTAGTTAGTAAAAATGATGTATTAGTGACCAACCTTGCAGTAAATCTAGCTCTTCAGAAGGGGATCTGTAAATTGCGGGGGGGAAAAAAAAATCTATTCAGAAGGGACAATAAACATTAACACTGAGGCAATTAATCTTGATGGCCTTATTTTTAAAATTAGTAAAATACAACAGAAGGGTGAGAAGAGGAAAACAAGCTAGCCGTGAAGGACAATAGCAAACAAGTAGCAGGAAAAGCTGCCCAGAACAAATGTTCTTTTTAAGACATACATAGCGCCTGTGCATGCACATAAAGGTGTCAGACAATCTCCAAAGTAATCACACCATGCGTGTAGAAGCCTACCATCACACACACATTGCAAAGGAGCCCGCGTAGCGCGGAAAGCCCTTGCTTCACACAGGCACACGCAGTGCTGCACTTCGCATTCCCTGGGACCTGTGTCCATCTGCCATTGGGATAATCACTGCAGGTGGAATACGCTTAAAAGAAGCCTCTCCCCAAAGCAGCTATCGTAGCCATGCCGACATGGAGAAACCAAGAAAATTAGAACTCCAGAATTAGGGCTATGGAGCCTACAGACACTGAGGCAGGGGAGCGGTGAATGTTTTCCATCATTATTGTTTTTTTCCCCATTCAACAAGGAGCTTAAACAACAGGCTCCTACCTCCCCACTGCTCGGGCTCAAACCCATCTGTCCCCAGAAGTGGCATTATGCACCAGGTCTTTTAGGAAACTTTCCGAGAACATGTCCCTCTTGCCCTTCCCTTGCTGTCCGCCTTCAACTCCCAGGAAGGAGACAGATACACATGTGCTCAAATATATGCAAGTGGCTGCGCGCATATACGTGAAACAGTCCAGAAGGACATTCAGAAGGGTGGAATTCAGCACATTTTAACTGCTCATATTGATTGGACTCGGACTCGGTAACTTCCACACTAGCTTGGTCATCTCAAATACTTAAGCCTGGTGCCTACAGTGTCTCGCGTATGTCTTGTTGTCTCCCTCTTCCTCTGCTAATTTAGTAAATCTAAAAAAAGACTATGTTTTACTGCACGCTCTTAAGGATTTAGACTATTCTCTTACTTTGTCTCAAACAGATCCCCTTACTGTAAACATTTGAAGGTTCCGAAAGGTCATCTTTCCAAAGGGAACCTGCTCAAATGGAAAAAGCAGCTCTCCTTCAGACTTTGGGTCAGCAACCTCAAAGTTACTCGGCCGACAACTTTAAACTTTTCAAGACTGATCTGAAGGGAAATTAAGTAATGGGAAGTATATTCTCCTTCAGGAGCTCAGGGCCAATTTCTTCAAAAGTATTTAATTTTACTAAGTAGTAAAAGTACAAAGTGAGTCCGTGGGATTTTCAAAAGCACGTTATTAATATCTGCTTAACTCCCACTGAAATAGGTAGCTACAGCAGCACATGACATTATTACTGAAATTTGTTCTGCTGTAACTCAAAAAAATCTAGTATAAGAGAGATTCCAGCTTTTTTTTTTTTTTTTAAATTTTGCATTTAACATTTAACACCAAGTTTTACATTATGTTTTTGCACAGTGCAAATGCAAAGCTGAAGGTTTGGAAGGCTTTGGGATCCTGTATTTTATGGTGAAGCTGGTGAAGGCATGTTTCATTAGTGCCCAAGACAGGCCATTAATGAGAGGCTGAGTTCTTCGCTCAAGCGGGTCCAAACCTTGGTCGGGCAGGCAAGACGTATGGTGTGCTACTACTGTGAAAATTGTTTAAATAAGAAAAATGCCTTAAGTAACTGGGAAACAGATTTCGTAATAAAGAGAAGATGGCAATAATGTCTTTGGTCGACTATGCTTTAAATTTAGTACTTATCCACTATTGTTTCTCAGTATGAACATTCCTAGGTTTGTGGAGAGCAAGTAGAACCCCCGTTTTCAACATACACAATAAAAGGGGTTATTGCGTCAGTTCTGAGTATCAGTAAATAAATCTGTCATCTCAGATTTAGCACACAGGCAGCCGCTGTGGAATTAAAATAAGAGTTCTTTACACTTTCTTGTATTTCATGGCCGATCGTTTTAAGAAACAAAACCTATACTGTTGTGTCTGTTGTTGAACACTGACACTGCTTTTTCTTTCCCTAGGGACAGATGAATCGTAATTACATGGTCATTCAAACCAAGTACTGGGCACCACGAAGGAAAGGCTAAACTACCACAAAAATTAAAGAAGGGAGCTGAAAAGAGAAATGGGATGTTTTTTTCCTCTATTTCACATACAGTTTAAACGTCAGGAGTCACTGCAGGCAGTACTGAGTGTGGATTTCTTCTTGCATGTGAAGAAATGTCGTTTTCAAGTTAAATTCATTCCTATGTAGAAGTCAAAAGGTACATTCTTGTAAAGCTCATCTACATCTTGAAAATACGACTTCAAATCCCCCCAAAGGCTATGTCCCATATATAATAAAATCCTTATCCAGAAGACTATTTCTGTCTAAAAATACTGTGTACTTTAATCATACTGATTCACAATCAGAGACTTTGATCTTCAGTTGTGTTTTGAGTATAATGAAGAAAAAAGTCTAATATTCTTCATAGTTGCTACTCACAACTTACTAGAGGAAAAAATAGTAGATTTCTTGCATCAATGTCAGGATGCACAAATTATGTATGTACATATAGCCACAGGATATCATTTATAGGACAATACATAAATGAGTTTTTGAACCTCATCTTGATTTTACAAGATTTGTTTTGACCTTAATCTGTGACCTGCTAATAGCCTGTTTATTAAAGTGGTCTTGTAAAAAGTACTTTAAAGAAACTGTAGATGGGCCAACTGCCACAACACTGGGAAAAAACCCAAATTATAATTTTAGGATTTGAATTCTCCCCCTTCCCCCACTCCCAAACCTTTGTTTTACAACCCACACCTGCTTTGCTAGTTGCCTGCAGTTTCCATGGTTTCTGTTTTGCTTTCTCCCAAAGAGCTTTTTTATTAGTCACCATTAATGAATTCAGAACACACTAGGCAGAACACAGGGAATTCCACTGTTGAACTGCAATAGTATTTGTACTTAACGTATTATACCAACCAGGATTTTTTGTTTTAAAGAGAAAAGCATCATAAACTTCATCTTAATGGCTCAGTCCTTAATAAAATTAAGAGGAGTTCTGCACCTTTCATTTATGCCATTGAAAATTTTTACCATAACCTCAGAAGGGTGACGTGGATCCCAAAGGATTTACTCTGATGCTTTAGAAAGCGAAAGAAAACAGACGAGAATCACCAAGAGGTGATTTCCCGGCAGGACCCCATCCCCAAGCCAGGCTCCAGCTGGGACCCCACCACCCCCACTTGCCTCCCCGGGCCCAGCTCCCAGCGCGGTCCAGGGCAGGGAAATCTCACACGGTTTGTACATCGTCAGATGTCGTATTTGGGCCCGAGCAGAGACCAATAAGGGAGTTTTGCCAGGAAGATAAACCAGGGCGTAAATGGGTAAGGAAGCTGATTTAGGTCCCATTTGAGGTCCCGTTTAGGCAAGGGGAGATGAAACACAGCCTGTCTCATTCTTGTGTTCAGCCTGCCACGGCGCTCTGGACTGGTAGTACACATAAATATTGATACACATAAATGTTGGCTTCATACTGGTTGCAGCTATTTTAGTTGGTAGCACCCATGTAGTTTTTCGCTATCAAAGCTCTTGGGAACGCACTGCGGTGGATATCTCCCATTAGCCGCTTACTGGAGAGTTGAGTGGAAGAGCAAGGGATTCCTCAAATACTACACGGTTCACACTACTGGAGACACAGTCGAGGCTATAATATGCAAGAAAATGCACAGCAAATACTTTGAATATGGTTCAACAGAATATATTGGTAGCTTTACCCATAAAAGCACATAAGAAGTCTTTCTCTACCATCTCTATTAATAATGTGCTTCGTTTCATTTTTGAATGGTAGTTGGACAGTCAATTTTCCACGAAGCAGTGGGGACGACTGATTACGCTCCTTTTACTCATCCGCCTCTCGCATGGCACTTCAGACGTTCCATAAGCTGTACCCAAGACAGATGCAGACTGAACTACCTCGTGTTTCTAGACTTACGCTTCTTCGGCTTTGTTCCGAAAGTAGATTCCTCCCAGACCTGAGAAACGTCTCCAGCCAACCATGTTTCGCCTCAGCAAAGCCTTTCAGTTTGGCTGGACAAGGTGATTGCCCACTCCAAGTTATCAAATAGCTTCCACTGAAAATCCTGTTAGTACTGATAATAGAAATGAAATTTCGTTACTGCAGCAAGGCAAGAACACAGCATGCAAAGACAAAACAGGACTATTAGCTCAATCTTTCTGCCTCTTCTGCATTAAGACAGATAGTTTGACATTTCAATCTGATCTACAAAATTGCTACCAACTACCATCTTCCTGACACATTTAAAAATTGTATTAGTTCTTTTAACTGGCCGCAGATATATTCCCTTGAGAAGTGCATTGTGCCTCCTAACTGCTAGTACTATTTTTGTTTCTCACTCTTTAATTTTTGCTGTTGTTGGGTTTTTTGTTTTGTTTCTTTCTTTTTTTTTTTTTAAGTGTTTTCTCTATTTGCTGCCTTTATTTCTCTTCATGGGAAAAAATATTTAGGGCATTCAAAAAGTCTTATGAAACATCTCAAAGAACAGTTAAGTACTTTCACGCACTCAATTTGTCCATGGTGCTTTCATTTCTGGGAAATCAGTTTTATAAAATACCAAAGATCTGCACTCCTGAATATAACTGTAGTCTCTTACGTATATGACAAATGGAGTTATGTCAGGTTTATGTATATCTAGACAATTAATCTTTCCTTTAATGACCAAATTAATTTATCTGCAAAAATATGCAACTTTGGAAGGTTATAACACCTTGGATTTGAAAGCCAGCACGAGTCCTTCAGGACGTGCTTAAACTGCCTTCCCCCACAGTAAATACTGTGGTTTCTCCACACTGAAGACAGCCAGGACAACTTGAAGTTTTTCACTTAGTGTTTAACGTGAAGGTTACTTACGTACCGACTTCTGCTCCATTTGGTGGTTTGTGGCGGAATCCTCTAGACACCCATTTCTGACCTGGAGGGACTCTGCCCCAGACTGCGACGCTCAGAAGTAGGCAACGGCCATTTTCACTTCGAGCAACGTGTCCCTCTCACTCTTCCTGCCTTCAGCAATTAGTTAATTCATACCCCAGGTTTACAGGCTTCAACTCCTCGGACATCATACAGTGACGGTAAGTAACCAGCAGTGCCTGACGCAAGCTCAGGGTGTCAGTTCAGCTCCCCCGCTGCTCTTGGGGGCAGGCAGCCATTACCCAATCCTACTTGACGGGACCTCCATCTTCCCCAGGCTTCCAGCGATGCAGTGCACAAGCCCCACCACCTGCGCTGCTGGAGCACGCGCAGATGCGTACGCCGAAGAAAACCTGCTGGCTAACAATCCTGCTCGGCTCTGAAACGCAAAAGAAAGACTTCATGACGCTGATGGGACCTCCAGATTCCAGACTGGGTCCACTTAAAAGCGCCAGGAGCTCGGGCCAGCCCGTGTGTCCCAAGACCCCACCAGCCTGTGGGACAGGTAGGGCACGGGGCGGCCACACGTGCACAGGAGGAGCTCTGCGGACCCACGAGGAGGACAACAGCCCCGAATACACCTTAGGTTGGAGACGGGCTGGGGCTGCCCGGTTATATGGACCCAACCTCACCCAAACGCGCCCCCTGCATAACCACAGACCAGCGCGGATCTGCAGAATTAGATGTTTTCCATGTCCGGGAGAGGGAGCTGGGTGGCAGCTCAGGATTCCAGCTGCAAGGACGAGGGTGAGGAATTTGTGGCCGGCCGCTGCCATGGGAAGCGCTGCCTCCTCTCCTGCTTCCATGGCCCCAGGTGCTGGCGCTTCCCAGTGCCCCAACAGATCCTCTTCCCCCGCTGCCCTGTATTTCCATTTTATATCCCATTTCAGGCCGACTTCTCGGGGAATGCACCTCAAGTCTTAAAAAGGGCTCACGGGATTGGGATTTTCTGTTCAAATCCTGAGCAATTCTGCAGTCAGGAGAACACAGTACACTCAGCAACAGAGACCCAGACTGTTTTTAAGGACACTTTACGAAGAGGAAAAGCTGAGGGAGACAGATATTAGAAATCCAAGTTCCACTTTTCTCCCCTGCCTCCCAGCCCTCCGAAGCTTTCAGTTTGTACTGCAATTTGTAAAAAGTTCATTGTTCATGTTACAACAGGAAGGGGACAGTGCCAAAACCTGCAACCTTGTTCATTGGATTTACCTATTCTTAGTAAGTCGAGGAATTCAAACGCATTCCTTAGGGGGACAAATAACCAGTTCAAACGACATTTTAAAGACTTGTTTTTTTCTATTAGCAACTGCCATAAAAATTCCTTATCTAATGCACACCCACATACTAAAATTGTCAAGGAAAATTCAGCTCAAGTCTGAAATTACTTAAAAAAAATAATCTCAAGTGGGAAAATTAGATGCTGATTTGGAATCTATGTATTTCACAGAAAATTCACCACTGATTTCTTGCCCTGGTTTCTTCTTCTAAAAGAAATTTGTTTTATTGCAGTTAAAAGGAAAGTGTTGCAGCTGGGATGAGATATGTAAGCACACAGCTCTAGGTAATGCACGATTAAGGAGCAGAACAACTTTGTTCTGCCACATGCCAGCAAAACAGAGAACAAAAAAAAAAAAAAAAGAGCCTTTCCGATGTACCATAATGACAGGCCACTGCAGAAAAGCAATGATTTCATGGCCTAGATTTCTTGTGGGTCAAAACCACTGAAGATGTTCGCACCGAGATTCAGCAGTGGACTCGTTACTACAGGGGAAAGCAGAAGCATCAGGCGGACGCTTTGCTCACTCAGACACTCGGGCTCAGTGTCAGGGTGACATGACCAGCCAGCCTCACTTCTCCAGATGAACTCAATACCGATGCTTTATACTTTGAAGCAGTTATTTCTGTGCAGCAGAAGAAATCATTGATCCAAAGCATGAAATCCAAGCAGATCTGGCGGATCACTTTACCTCACAGTATTCAAAAATATTCAAGGTATCCGCAACTATTTTCCTAGGATACAAGAATCAGTCCTCTAATTCCTTAGTTAGGATGAATTTAGAATCACTGCCCTATAAAGTACCATTAAAGTACACGTTCAGGCTGTGGACTAATTTCTGTGGGAAAATATAAGGTGCATACTCTCTGACAGTAATAAGTAAGTGAAATATTTGACATTACAAATGCTGGCAGCAACTTGGAAATTTAAGCCATTTTCACTTTTATGCAAAGTGACTACATAAAGAAGTTGCAACATCATTTTCCATCTCTGTTCACAACTCTGCTAGTGCTAATGCAGAATTACTGTAACCACACCAATGGACTTTTTTTTTGGCGGGGTGGCAGTGTGTCTGCAATTCTTCTCACCCTCCCACCCTGGGGCTTCGTTGACACATACTGGGAGGTGTCACAAGCAGAAGACTCTCTTTACCCTTCTCTTTACACAACGTTAGTCCTGATGAAGCCCCACAGCACCGCCAAATTACCCCCAGAAGCTTCTGTTCTTAACAGGAGCCCTTCTACTTTGGTGTTTTTTGTTTGGTTTTTTTTTGGTAAAGTTTACCTCCAAATATTATTGATGATATTCTAGTACTTGATAAAGTGAGTTAAGCTTTTGCATACACAGGACAACCTTTTACTTTCAGGCCACAAAAGGAAGAGGAGGTCATTATACAAGCAAGATGACCACCAATTCTTTCCAAACACTGCTAGATTGTGTCTCAGCACCGACATAGTCCTGCAATTCTACGGCATGATATTCAAGATTATTTGGTGTACGTATTTTGCATGGTGCTTCTGTGCCGTTTTGCTCAGTATAACCTGGTCTTTCTCCTCCCAGGATTTATGGCAATACAATTTGCATGTCCTGTCGGGTTGAAGGGAGACAATTATCCCCCAAACTCCTTGCCCAATAAATTTAACAACATCACGCTACTTAAAGTATCATTAATGCCTTTTGGTACTGACCCCATAGAAGACAGAAATAAATTTGCCTGTCTTTATTTCCTGATTTATCTTAAAACCATGCACACCTAATTCTGCCTCATAACCCTTCTAGCACACCAATCCCCATCTTTTTGGCCTCTCCTTTTTCCACAGAATGCTTGAGCTTGCTTGAAACACAGGAAAGAGAAGTATGTGGTCACAGGATGATCTGTATGGCTTAAATATAAGGCAGCAAGTGTATCACAGCTGCCAGTTCCCAAGATACTGTTTCCATGGAGAATAATTTGTACTCATGTCGAAAATAAAGGGGCGTGAAAACTCAGAGGCAGTTAAGTAAGAAAACGTACAGATAACAGAAGAATTAGCTCTAGACTTAAGTGCGCTGCAGAATCTCTTCCCTACTCTAATGCCTGGTTTAGTAAAGCGCTTGTCACCTGAGTAATTCCTTCATCTGCCTTTTGAGCATGTGCTTCACTGCCAGTGAACTTGGAGAGGGCAGCAGTGTTAGTCCGAAAGATTTTCTAGCTTCAAAGTTTTACTGCATTAGTTACCACAGCACCCCCAGTCTGTCAGAGATTCAAGGAAAAAAGACTAAAAAAAAAAAAAGTGAAACTAAATTATGTAAGTACATTGAGTAAGCCAAAAACTGTAGCTTCACAAATACAATTTTTTACAGTTTTTTTGTTATTTGCTGCTCTCAATCTGTAGACACCATTGACATCTTCACAAAAGATCCTGTGCAGTGCTTTGAGTGAGCTTTACAAACTTCCAGAGATTCTGGACAACTCATATGGGAAACGCAGGTATGCTACTGTCACCTATCACCACACCAAGAAGCCCACGCAGCCTATCATCACCAAAGAGCATCTCCAGCTAGTAACAGCTGAAAGTCTCTGCTGATAATCCTAGAACGGTTTGGGTTGGAAGGGACCTTACAGACCATCTAGTTCCAACCCCCCTGCCATGGGCAGGGACACCTTCCACTAGACCTGGTTGCTCAAAGCCCCATCCAGCCTGGCCTTGAACACTTCCAGGGATGGGGCATCACAACTGAATGCTGAAACACATTACGCATGGTGTAAAGGGCATGAAAAAACAACTTCCCCCTCAATCAAATTGCATCAGACGAACTGCTCTAGAAGGAACACAAGAAATACGGTCTACTTGTCCTGCTTTGCCACCTGCCTTTCTTCAATCTGCCATCCTGTTGCTTCTTTCTTTAACAGGAAGAGCCTGATGACCCAGGCCAGACAACAGAAGTAGACCCGAGTGTGGCTTTCGTGGCTAATGGGTTCAGTCATTTTTAAACTGTGCCTCCGGGATCCACCAGTTACTTTTTGCAGATTCTCAGAAGACCCAGAAAAGCAGGTTCATACACACTACGAAACAATCATTTTCAGCATCATAATCTATGTCTGCCGTCACTTTTGGTTTCCTTATGATCAGCAGCTTTTCTTCTAAATTTTGTTTCATTTTTTAAAGTATTTTCTCCTCACAGTGGAGGAGAATCACTGTCATTACCTTTAGTCTGCTCAACTCAAAGTCTCATCAGTTCTGTGGTTTCCTCAAGATGCAGTTCAGCTGCAGAGAAAATCAGAAATGGCAGAAAGACACTTACTGCACTTTGGGCAGAGATACTAACATTTCCGTATACATCCAGGTCGCATTCACGCAGGTGTGGCTGTGTCTACATTCAAGTGGTTTACTCAGAACCTGTTAGAGACACTCCACCACAGAGGCAGGCAGATGTTTCCAACAATTGTCAATTCAAGTAAAGATAAAAAAATATTGTGATTACCGAAATGTGTTTGAAACAGAAGTGAGGAAAGTGCTAAAAGCAAGGTTGAGTGCCTTCCTTACGAAGACCACGTAGAAGCACAGAGCAACACGAGGAGTCTGCAGCGGATGCGCAGCACTTCAGTTGAGTAGTTTAAACATGTCATTGGAAAATGCAATGTTCACTACAAACAAAGGACAACTGTAAATAATTTGTTGCTTCAGCTGTTAAGGCTTTGGTTTTTTTCTGGTTCTGCCCTTTCAATTCCTCTACCCCCTCCCACATACCGCTATTTTTATATACAGCCAACACTACCAGATGTCACTTTGTGACACCAATACACCATCACCCTTTTCTGATGAGGTTTTTGCTACTTGTAATCTTTAGGTTATATCTAAGGTTTCTGGCACCAGGAAAGTTAGGCAGTAGAGAAAGAGGTGTTAAAAAACCAAAGTCTGAACTAAGACTCCATAAACGTAAACAGTTCTTCCACCATGTTTTTAGTTTGCATGATAAACTAAGCTAAATAAGCTAAGTGAAACCTAGCCATATATGCTGATCTCTCTCAAAAAAAAAGATAAATAAAACATACAATTACTAAAAAGGATACTGCTATGCTAGTATGGGACAGGATTTTGTATGTTTTTAGCAACAGAAAACATGTATCATTTGAAAGACTGATCAGGTTTGTGGAAGGTGGAAAAGGTGATTTCACTTTTTTCTTCTTTTTGCACCTTATCACGTCACTCCAGTGTTCTCAGTCCCAAAGAGCGGTGTCTGTCAGAATGATACACAGGACTGACAAAAAATCAAATATAAACAAAAAAAAATAGACATGTCTGCAGATGGAAAGAGGAATTAGGGAAACATCTCTGGGCTGCAGAGGGATGCACGAATAACAACCTTTACAAGACGCCTTTTTCAATTATTTATCCAATTACCAATGCATAAATGACCAAACAAATGGCTCACTGGCTCAACATATAAAAATAATTCATTAAGACAATGATGCTTGAAGGGACAGGTTTATTACATCTCCTACACCTTTTTGTTTCTGAGCCGGTAACCAAAGCAATAATGAAAACCTTAATCCAGAAAACATTTACAGCAAATTTAGTTTCAGGTTCTGAAATGAAAAACACAATGTATTTGTGCTGTTAATTAAAACACTATTTGGTTCTCCTCCCTTCTCACACCCCAAGTGATTCTCTGTCCTTGCAATGCCATTTTCCATACAGTAATGCTTGAAAAACTACACTAAACACAACATAATCCTAAATAATATTTCATTTTTAATTACATGGTATAGAATACCTTGCAAACAAAAGACACTCAATAAGATTTACTGACAGGTACTGCATTTTTTGGCAACCCTGGAACAAACCAGAAGAAAAAGCAAAGAATTATTCTATAGCCATGAGGGAAAGAAACATCCATCTAAATGTAGAGGATTCATACGGCAAAATTTAAACTAAAGAAAAAATCCACACTTACAGCAGATTTTTTTTTTAATTCTTAGTGCAAGAAACATAACCAAGTTAATCACAGAATCAGTACTAATTAAGAATATGGAAAATTCTCCTATACAGAGGTAGAGTCCAGTGCACAAGGCTAAAACGATATTCAATAGTCTAAACAAGACTGAGCCAGGTTTTACGGAATCCACTTTTTAAAGTATCAGACTGTATGTACATACATACAATAAATAGACTATACAATCTTCAAAGTAGTTTAATAAACTTCACAAAAATTATAGTAGATGCATTGAGATCTTTACATAATCCAAAGTTCTTATCTCTATCACGCAGAAATGGATAAAACCAATATTCCTGATATCAAGTTAAATGGAAAATAGTTTAGCAAAGTGTTGATAAATCAAAATATTTTTTTTCATATTTTAAAGCCTAAATTTATGCTTATAAAGGATGAATTTCAAATGCTCTGAAAATGTTCCATTTGATACTATCTGTAAAGAGGTTTCAAATTATGTAATTTGCATTTGTATTGTTATAAACACTTTCCTTACATTCCATGTTCAAGGGAAAAATGGACGTGGATACTCACAGTTCTGACGCGTTGGCACAACAAGAAGTGATAATTAGATTATTTTAAAGGCCCAAAGGAGATGGGGAGAATTTATGGACAAAACCTTCATGTCTCAAACTACGCAAACCACATCAGAAAGTTAACGGGAAACTGTTTGGTATTACTACTTCAACCCTGTCAGTGCCTCTCCACCCGGAGGCATCGGATTAGCATCGCACTGGAAGGCAAACGCACACCTCGGGGCCCCTGGGTTTGCTACAAGCCCATAGGGCTTAATAAAACAAATACGGAATCTTCATGGTTTACCACAGTAGTGCATAAATCAGGGACGTCTGTTGCCACTCATTTCAGTGATAGTCGCAAAGAAAGGATTTCAGGGAACTGAAACGGATTTCAGCTCTATCTTTCTAACTGGAGGGGGGCAGGGAAGGGGAAAAAAAAAAATCACCCTGGGGCATTATAAAGCAAATATGCTTATACTGACAAGTTATTTTCTATAAATGGATCCTACAATTCCAAGGGGGCAACAGCTACAGCAAGAGGGAACTAGTAAGAACAAGAGAGCTTAATAACTGGAGTTGGAAATTATGTTCATGGTTTGGTTACTTTTAATTTCTATAAGCACCTATGCCGAAAAACATGAGGGTTTATATTTTAGCTTCAAAATTGAAACTACTTGTGACAAATACCTTGTTAAGATTTCCATTCTGCTCTTCTACAGGCCTTCTCACTGGAACATATATTTTTTTATGATTTTTTATTTTATACAAACAGACTCACTTTGATTTAAAGTAAACATATAAAAATTGAGAATATTGCTTGCAACAATGGACCTGGAGGTGAAGGAATGAACTAGTCAGGCCATACGAAAGAAAAAACAAATCTCCCTCAAAATGAATTCTGCTAAACTTCCTAATGGTATGAAAATCTGCAAAAAGGATCACAAGATCTGTTGCAAATTTCAGAGATTTGGCCCAAATCTTATCATCATCATCATCTGAATACTTTAATAACTGTATCTTTATATTAAGGAAAAATAAATGATTCCAAGAACTCAGGAAGGCACACGCACCCAAGTATACTATAAATAAAACACATCATGAAATTAAGAAGATCTTCTGATCCCTGTACACACTTTTGGTTCAGCACTATGGTCAAGTTCTCTCTTTTGAAATACAATAAAAGGCATACAAGAAATATAACATATGCATAATAATTATGAAGAATAATGCTAATAAGACAGCTTACAGAGAAAAGTGCAGTGAAAAAACCCAATGCTATTTATTCAGGGGCTTGTGCTACTGTAAATACAGGCTTCGTATTTGCTGCTCTGTGCAAGGGGAAGAATTTATCCTGGGAAGCAGCAATAAGGAACGCAAAAACCAACAAAAAATAAAAAAAAAAGATACTAAGAGAAACCTTTAGGATGGAACTCTCCCAACTTCATTCCTCTAGTGCACAGTCATCTGACTACATGGTTTGTTTTCATGCTGCCATTTCTCTTCATGAGTACAGCACATTAGAAAACGGAACAGTTCTTAAGTATTTTTCTGCCTCTACTTCATTTTTTTGTTTCTTCTTCCAAGCACCTGATTTGCTTTTTCCTTATAAAAAGGGTAAAGCTGTTAGCGAAAGTGAGAAAAAAAATTGTTGCCCATCTTCTCTCCCGAACACCGATTTCTCCGTTTCTCCTTCCACTAGGTATTTTACTTGTGTGCTACACAATGGGGAGGCACTGTAAAGGCAGCTTGACAGATTTAAAAATAAAAAAAAAAATAAATCAAAAGTCTTTTTTCTTTATCCCCCCCGCCCCCAACCCACCCCCAAAAAAATGGATGGATGAAACAGTACGTCCGTAGGAATATTCCAGTCTCCTCTGTTAGGAGATAATAGCAGGGGACCATCTAACCACAGTCAGATTGTCAGCACTGACTGACCGTTTCTTTGCAGCTTTCCTGAAGTCCTTATATTTATCTTCACACAAGCGGGAAATGGCCTGCAAGACAAAAGAATGAAAAAAACTTCAGTTGCATCGACCACAGGTACAGCTGTACAGGTAAAATAAAACTAAATGCAGATTTCTACATAGAATTACAAGACGTCACTTCATTTAGCAAAACACGTGGAAGTGCTTCTCCCCAAATCCTCTTATTCATTTCATTAATCTTAAAAGAAAGCCAGCCACTGCTGTTGCATTGTCCACCACAGCCGCTTTTGAAGGAGTCAGTGAGCATATTCCAAGCCTTTTCTCAACCACCACAAATCTCATCAAGGCACAGCTGACGATGCTCACCCACTGCTATATGGTAACTCATGTGTAGCATCACATTGGTGAAAAATTGTGGAAAAACTTAATAAAACAATTATAGAAATTGTGAGCATGCTTGTACAATTTCTAAAGAGGAGGGCTCTTAATTTTTTTTATTTCCTAAAAAGTCTTGTAGCAATTTTTTTTTTTCCCACTGAGAAAAATCTCTGGCAGAAAAGGTCTGGCAGAATATTTGCCCTGCTTTAGTTACAGAATTGATGTTTACTTGCCTTTTGGAAGGAGATGGTGATTTCTATGTGATCAGGCTATCTTATATGGTGCCAGTGGGCAACATAACTCATATTGAAAATAATTTAATTTGCATTAAAAATACACAGAAATGTTAAAAACCTTTTGAAGAGAGCAACAAACATTATTCAAATGTTGACTCCTGTTAGACTGCACTGCAGTTAACGTTTTATGTTTCTTCCACTGTTTTTAGCCAAGTTTAAAGCAAATATTTATTATGGACCACATATACACAAATACACTGTGCCCTAAAATAGCACGTCTATTAGAGTTTGTATGGGTGGGACAGGCTACGGCTGGCATCAGCACGGATGTTAACTCTGGCAATCAAACACCCAGAACTACAGAGAAAGCTCCCTGCAAGGAGTACTCAAGGTCAAATTAAAAAATACCATGAACTAAACCAGTATTTTTATTTACTCTGGAATGCTTTTAAGTGGTATCTTAACATAGGCTGTTTAATAAGAAGTATTATACAAACAAAACCACTACAAGTGTTTGATTATAAAGCAAGGCAATACAAATAAACAGTCTGACTCCACTGATCATAATTTTCTCTCTTTATCTTTACTTCTACAGCACAATAAGTTGTAGCAGTGAAGAGCCCTTCCATTTTAATTGTCCTGCAAACACCTCAGGCAGATACAACAGCAGCACACAACTCACGCATCTGAGAGCAAGTTCCCCTAACACTTCGGTCAAGCCAGCCATAAAACATCGTTAAACTTAAAAAAAACACCCCAAAACAAAACAACACAAGACCCACCTCCACCAACAAGAAACCAGTAGGTACTTTTTAGTTGGAAACTGAATTTCCTTTTGTTAAGACCATTCCTGAACAAAGTTTTCTTTCTCAGTGCACATGAAGAGAACCGAATAAAATAATGCAAATATTCCCATTGCTTTGTAGACCAGAACATAACTCACTTAAAACTGCTTAATAACTTTTTATTTAATTTAACCAGGAACTCAATGGACTAAGAAAGTTTATGCGATTCAATCGGATTTAAAATCCAATAGATGAAAAGCATTTAATCATGAAATAATGTGCCAAGGCATGGCTTGGCAAATAGGTGTACTGAGGTGGAGCTCAGCTTCTTTCAGCTGCCAAATCAGGGTATTACCTTAGGCATCAAACAGCCACAGAAGGTAATCACTTCAAAATTGCCTGTTTCACAGGAAAATTTCTGTTCTGGCACTTGATCAGACAAAATGAAATTTTGCTTGGAAGTGGCATGTAATATTTGGCATCTCTAGTCTCTGGTAATTAATTGTATGGATAAGAAACACACTGACTGCTGTTTAAAGCAATCCTGCATCTAAAGATACCTCTTCACTTGCAAATAATTTACAAAATTGGTATTTGGAGCCTATTTGGCAAGTTAGATAGTCAACTTTAGCGTAACATATGGAGAAACAAGACAAAAGCAGAAAATTGTAAATATTTATTATTATCCTTCAGTTAAAATAAACCCTAATAGCTTAAAAACACCTTTCCATCATCTGATATTTCTGTTGCTTTTTTCGCTAGAAACAAATTTTCGAGAGTTGCAAGGGACCAACCATTTCTCATACGAAATCAAAACATTCTTAGAAACAGCAAACACAATCATGAAATTTTGTCGGGCTTGATCGCAACATCCGTAATCGGCTAGAAAAATGCATAATTTTCATTACATGAATGACTGTACATAATCTTCCATTAGCTATATGCACAAAGAACTAGAAGTCAGTTCCGCGGCTGAGTTATATGACTGGACAAGACTTTGTCTCTGGAGAAGGGGGCAGGTAAGGAGAACGGAGCGGGCAGAAAGGCAGTGGCAGTGTCAGGACTATAAACGTTGGCTGCACGCACGTGTTTGCGGAGGGCAGGAAAGCAACGGGGCTGGCTATGGCTTCACTGCCGGTAATGCACAAAGGCACCCAACAGCCCCAAAAATGGACAAAATCAGAGAACTTAGCAGGGATAGACAGCGCTAAGTCAGGAAGGGTTATATAAAAGGAAAATGTAAAAATAAAATAATATAGTAATAATAAAAAACCCACTAGAACAACTAGAAGCTGTGATGATGGGGGTTCTCCTTAGGAAGAATGAAAAGAAAAGCATTTGCGTTGCTCCTGACAAAAGAGCAGGGGAATTTTGCTCTCCCTTCGGTTCTGGGCTACGAGGGTTCTGAACATACAAACCAGGCAGGACTGCAATCAATTGCCACGACAGGGGGAAGCTGGAGGGATATAAAGACACTTCTGCACTGGTAACTTACATTATTTTCCTCCCCTTTTTTGTCTGCTTGATCTATGGGACTGTCTGTACCTCTTTAGGGTCAAGAAAATAGAGCACGTAGTTCAAAGGGTTTGAACTATGTGCTCAAGCCCTGTCCTAACAATAAAAAGCTCAGACAACACACAGTCAGGTAAAGTGGGAGTGCGCTAATGAACGCTCTCACAAAATCTAGCCCTGAAATGAGCACAGTGCCACGATCACAAGCAGAAATAGGGTAGGCACGTTTTGTGGGCTTACTCCAAAGAGCAGAATCTGACTCATATTTAGTTCAGTACACGAGAGAATAACCAGGTGCAGGAGTAGGAAATTACAAAATAGTGGATTAAGGTTGGATATCCAACAACCTTCCTGGCAGAAAAATCTCCCATATTAGAAAATAGTTCTCAGGAGAAGCAAAGGAAGCCTTGACATTTGACATAATTAAAAAGAAGGAGAAAAGACACTACAACATATGCTGGTTGGAACAAACAGCATTGGCAGGTGGACAGACTGGATGATCTAATGAAAGGTTATTTGCCATTTTTAACTTGCATGATTCCATACAATGGGGAAAAAAAAGAAAAGAGGGGTTATGAAAATGTTTTCTGGCTACTAGGTAAACTGGTATAACAAATTCAGGACAGCTTTAGGCCACAGGCTGATGAAAAGTAGGAAAAAATTACTTTCACCGAGTCATTTAAAAGACAAAGCTCTTCTTAAGTGTCAATTGTAGGAACATTAAATAAGGAAAAACATCCACTGCAGATGTTCCAGAAAGCGATGTCATTTTTAACAAGTACTATAACATCTTATAACACCTCTAAGCTGATGGATCTTATCCAGCATTTCCATTTGATGAGGAACAGTATTTATTACCCTTGTCCTTGGTCTTCTTGTTTGGTTTTTTTTTTTAATTTTTGTTTTTTCCATCACATGTTTGTCAACCTCATGACATTTGCAGAAACGCAATGCAGATTCTGCCATGGTAGATCTAATACTCCTGCTTTAGATACACAGAATAGCTTGAAAATGCCAAAGTAGCAAAGATGTGTTGTAACTATTTCTCTATGCAAGACCTTTCGTGATCTCAAATATCAGTAAATAAGTTGTTTTAAATCTTAGGATCGAGCAAGGTCCTTTTAGTTTACCAGACAAGGTGAATCCTTCCACTGCATATGTACATTCACTATGAGTCTGTTGTCTTTCATCACAGACTGCAGCTTTTCTCTCAGTACCAAAAATATTGCAGCCTGTGTGGTACTACATCTACTCTGCTTAACAATCCAGGCAACTGTTTTAAAAACAGTTTCAAAAACTCTGGGATGAACAGCACGAGAGACCTAGAAAAGCGTTGCAAATGCATTTTGATAAGTCTTGGCAAGCTAAACGCTTAACTGTGCTCAAGGAACTAGGCTATAATTTATGCTGTCAACTAGTTTCAAGGGCGCGGTAATGACAACTGAGTATTGCCAGGGAACAAGGCAGCTCCCATCATGTTCCCTTCCTCCTGGCCACAGAACAGGGGCAAGGAGCTGAGAGATCAAGTTGGTTTCACAGCAGATACTCATCCTCTTCCCTGAAGACATCCTCTTTGGCTAGCAGGGTTACTTTACAGTCAGCTTCTGCCAGCTGCAGAAAACATCCCCAACATGGGAAAATTTTTAATAATATGGATTTATTTAAAAAAATAATCCATTGTTTCTTTTTAAATATGCATTCTCTTTAGTTGGTACAGCAGAATCAGTATTCTTCAGCTATTTACAGTCATTTCCTATTTTCTTTTCTTCTAAGGTTTTAGGAGCTATCCTTGTTACCACGATTTCCAACCCACTGTTACCCATGGTGTGCAATATAGACCGACAGTGTTGGGAAACACTGTGTACTAAATTATCTTCAAACAGTAATTAACTCAATTTTAATATGTGTAATGGCACTTTTTATGAAGACCTACAATCTAATAACCTAGTAAACTACCTCTTTTCATTTAAGATTACAATCCCAATGAATTTTCATTTTTTTAAATTCTCTTCAATAGAAACAAAACCCGATGCAAATTTACATCACACTCCAGACACAGGATTAAGTTACATTCTTACTGGAGCTATCTGTGAAATTTAGAAAGAACATTAGGAAGAATGAGAAATACAACTTTAGTGAAATCTGCTTTGATTCTTTCTCCACCACCTTCTGTTCCCATTACCGTCACAAACAAGTGAATTAACCTTCCCACACACTCCCTCCCCCCACAAAAACGTGTATAGTACCGCCTGCCTGTTTTACAGGAGCACTAGGAGTTTTGGAACATGCAAAGCTCACCCTAACCCACAGGCAAACAACCTCCAGTGCAAAGCTGTTATCTAATTAGAGACATGCAATGTTAAAAGCCGTTAGCATCTAATGACAATTTTCAAAATTAGTAACAAAATGTGTACGCGCTCAGGCAGTAATGCCTGTATTTGAAAAACTTCCTATCAGAAAGATCAGGAAAAAAATATGCCAGTCTTGCAAAGTGCCCACGGTTGTCAGATGACTTTAAATCCCTTCTGTGTCTGTGGGAATTCACAGTGCCCTGCATTTGGCAGGTCCAGGCCATCCGACACAGTGCTTCCTGCACAATGGGATGTTCAGGTCTCATAAGCAATCATGATTTATTCACTAAAGACGTGTGCTCATTTCTATTTTACCATTACTGAGAAAAATACCACAGGAGATAACAGACTTGGATCCATGCGAAGTGGAGCAGTGGCAGTTAACAAGCACATAAAATAGTTATTTTCAGCAACGCTTGTTAATATTCTGTCCTTTAGCTGGATAATCAGTTTTAAGAAACCAAAGAAACATACAAAACCAGGCTGTGCACAGAGTCATTACAAAACTTGTGGGTACTTTCAAAAGGCCAATTTAGACAAGTGAAACTGAAAAAGGAACGGAAAGTAAGACAAGGTATGAAGCAAATTGGGCCAAAAAGCTGTCCCCACATCCATGAATTCCCGAAGCACAAACAAAACAGTTATGGAAATTGGGGCACATGGTATTCTAATATCTGATGCAAATAACTGAAAAGAGATGGGAGAAAAGTGAAACAATGCAAAAATTCCAAATCCCCCTGAATATTCAACTCTGAGCAACCTAAAAAGAAAGTGTCTTACCTCAAGTTTATATGCCCTGTCCCTGCTGAGGGGTTCCAAAGGAAAACTCAGGTTATTCGCTTCTGCCAGAGAACGCAAATCAAAATAATACTTGGCATAAACACTGGAAGGAACATTAATATTGAACTGCAACAGCTCAAGAAACTGTCGTTCCAGCTCATTCCTGTAGAAAGAAGATAAATATGAAAACATATTTCAGACTGTGCATTCTGAATGTATTTTACTTTAAATTGCAAATGGTACACCCCAAGTTCATTTCCTATTCTTGCCAGACGCAATTATCTTAGCCTAAGGTTTGACCTAGTCTACCAAGTTCTGTTGGCTTATGTACGGCAGTGAGGAATAGGAAAGATGCTGCAGCTTCTGCTGTGATGCCAATCAAACCCAGACCCACGCTCTTGCTAGCGGAAGGGCACCTTTATCAGTGTAGCCAAGACGATCTGGGAAAGAAAAGCTAGCAGGTAAAACATTTCCTTGTAGTTTCTGCTGTACCTCCACTAGGTGGATCTGCACACACAGCTATTCAAACACAAAATGCAGATATGCCCTAAATGTGTCAGTCATCTCTCATAAATGCTGCAAATTACTCTAACACCGAAATTACTGGAGAACTTAGTTACTCTCTTCAGCCTTTCATAATCAATCATTTAAAACTCGTCACAGAAAACCTGAATTTTTCAGCATGCTATCTTATTTTTCTTTATAAACACAATGAAGCAATTTTTCCCTAGGACACGCAATCAAAATTCAATGGTGATCATTTGTTTTTCAGTGTCTAAAGCAAATGTGTTTGTCAAAATACCTAATAAGAACAGAAGTCCTGTTTGAGCTCCCACCCCATGAAAACTTTGGTATAGCAATACATTATTACCTACACCAGTACACCAAAAAGTATGTTAAGAAATAAGCAAATCAACAAAATTAAGGATGAGAAATTTTCATAAATTGCATGGTAACTAGACATCCTACATAATTCTTATACAGGGACATACAATATATTCAGAACAGTGATTTCAAGAAATAAAAAAACCCCCACAACTGAGTGGTAAAAGCTGCATGTTTGCTGCAGCTGTGTTACCAGCAGGTATTGACTGCCTACGATACTGCATTTAAGTTACATTTTGACTGCAGTGTAAGTGTGCAAGGAATGTGCAGGCACTTGGCAACAGAAGAGGGAGGATCTGAAGAAAAAGTATCAGTACAGTAGTTTCTCAACACTGAATGATTTTTTTCTTCTTCTCACTCTTTACTCTTACATCACATCATAATCATTGTCCTTCCTTACCTTCACTCTTTCTCTGCCAATTTTCTATGTTTACATAATGATAAATATTAATTAACTTTTAAGACTATCTAAAAGCCAGATATGGACTCTTTGGCATGAATTCACACTGCTGAAGATTCCAGCTTTTAAGAAATCCAGATTAAAAAAAATTACATTTTAAGACGTCTATCAATAAATACAGAGGATTATCTTTAAATGTCCTTTCATACTGCCAAGATTTTACTTTCTGCAGGCTAAGCCTAAAGGTTTATGTTAATGGATAATATAAAGCCTATTTTAATGAAGAAAAAAGACAGTGGCTGTACCTCTTTTGAAGAGCATCCCCAAATCTTTAAGAATACATAGCCTCAGATTCTTACTATCTATCCTGTAGCTCCCAGATTTGATGTTAGATCAGCAGACTAATTACAGCTGAGAAAGAAGAAAAAAATACAGCTGTTTCTTATCTGAACTAACGTAATCTAACCAACCACCGTACCCTTCTTCCGCCATACATCTACACAAGACTGCTTTAGCTAATGCTTTCCTGCAGCCACTTGTCAAATTCACACAGAAACTCAAGGTAACGCTACATACGTGCCTACAGATACACTTCAGTCCTCCCAAGTCCTCTGTCAGCTTTTAGGCACAGTTCAAGGTACTGCTGGTGACTTACAAAACACCAAACCGTCTGCAAAGTACACTTATGCTGAATGATTCACAGCAGTTGAAGATTTTGACCTAGAGTTTTCTGCCTTATTGATACAAACAATGAAAGCCCACGTCTTGCGTGGAGCCAGACACTTCAAATTCATAGTACTGCACTGTCCCAACTACCTGAAAAATAAGAAAGGGGAAAAAAAAAAAATCCAATCCACCCACACTAGGGATAGGAGGAAAAAAAAAATTTGGAAAAACTGGCAGCAGGAATATAAACATCAGGTCAACAAGCACCAAAACCTTTGCTGGAGGATTCACAAGGAGCCCCCAACACAAAGGCCAGATCACCCAGTGCCATATAGGGAACACAGACTCCCCAAAGGCTTCCGGCTTTGCAGGCTGTGAGAACCCTAAAATCTTTAAGAAAAGGTTAAGAAGCTAAAATCGGTGAGGCCAAGGACTCACCACAGTTTGGTTTAGGGAATGTGCAAGTGCAGAGGAGGGTGGATGCTCACACGGGAGCACAGGTCTGCCACGTGTTATATAGCGCAAGTGCAACTTCTAACAGTGGCACCATCACGTGTGTTTGTCAAAAACAATAACCTCTTTTTTTGTTTCCTTTCACACCATCACAGCATGCCTCATCACCTGCCTCCAAAAAAAGCCCCGAGAAGCAGCAATTTCAAAACTCATATTTATAACCATTCCTGATTAATGCTGCCATACAGCACAGTCAAACCTGTCAGTCTACTTCAAGCTGTTCCACACTCTACTTCAGCTCATGTCCCAGCTTCAGAAACGCTTTAGAAACTCCCAGATTTGCCTTGGAGGAGGAAGGAGTGAATGGAAGGAGGCCCTTAACTGCCACTAAACACCCAAAAGCATGAGAAAAAGATCAAGGAAAAAGAAGCTTAGCAAAGTCATTCAGGAAACACTTGAAATAGTCAAGTAAGCATTAT
This sequence comes from Chionis minor, assembly GCA_013398295.1. Taxonomy (NCBI): domain Eukaryota; kingdom Metazoa; phylum Chordata; class Aves; order Charadriiformes; family Chionidae; genus Chionis; species Chionis minor. Next base: position 3,188,564 of record VZSF01007519.1, on the reverse strand, counting down.
CAAATTGTTCTGCATGGAATAATATCGCACACAGATATGTGAAGGGCCTGATTTTAGCTTCTTGTCCGTTCTACCCCCTCCTTCATTTTGTAAATCTTATTCTGTCTGGGTTATGTCAGAAAAGAAGTATCATCTACCAGCCTTAAAGTAGTTTACATATTTTAAAACAGATACTGAAATGGCATTATGTGGCATTTCACACCTCTATTTTGAACGGAGAGTTTTCCCCCAAACTAATGAAAGTGCCTACAGCATACCACAGCAATGCCAGCTTTGTGTTTTTCACTTTGACTCAGAGAAAAAATCCACCTCATTACAAATTGCTTGTTAATACAAGATTTAGAGATAACTTTTCTAATACTTGCGCAATGACAGCTACTCACAATTTATAAGCTTTATCTAGCAGTGTGTGAGCACGCTTAATTTAAAGCCATCAGCTGACTCCTCACATTCAACCCTTCCCTTACAGATCATTTTTAGACCAGTTATAAATCTGACAAACAGCGAACTATTAACCTAAATTAGGGCTGCTTTAGCAAAAATGCTTGGCCTTTCACTGCTTTGAGATTGCAAACTGAGATTCAGAAAACATTCTGTCTGTATAAACATTTCTTCTCATCTACTTCCCTCCTTCCCTCTTCCTTCCTCCCAGAGTGCTTATCCGTGACAAACCCTCTCCAGTGGCTGTGATCCTGACTTAAGTGAGTTAGAGCAGAGACAAGCCTGTATAATTCTCATTACAGATACTTACCTCTGCTTAAAAGAGCTCTGAAACACATGGATACTGTACTAAAACATATTTTAAATAATTTTATTGTCATTGGTTCTTATTAAAAAAGGGGTATATTGGGGGTGTTTGTGTGTGTGTATACATATTCCCACACACAGAGCTTATACCAGCATACGCTCTCCGAATGCACGAGCTGCAGCAGCCTGTCGTGGCACCGGCCCCCTCGGCATCATCCCAGAGCCAATTCCAGGTGCAGCCCTTCCAGTGCCGGTCTCGCACCTGCGCCAGCGCAGGTCAGAGCGCCTCGGAAAGCGTGCGTGGGCCGTGACTTGGCCCTGAACCTATCGATGATACAAACCTCAGGCACTTCAGCCAATACACGCAGTGCCTGCTAACCAACCAACCAGCCAACAACAGCACCCGACTATTTCGTGAAGTGAGCATTCATTTTAGTATTTGTAAACATTAAGATCTTAATTGTATTTTTTCTTATTACAGTTCTTTTTATTACTGTTGGAATATACCCTTAATATGACTCCGGAGTATTTAGCCAGATACCACAACCCTCTACGCTGCTACAATATGCACTTCTTATGAATGCCATCATATTAAAAAAAAAGGAAAAGGTAAAATTTCTCTTTGCAAGTTAAAATACTAGATTTTTAACATCTTGGAAACAAACTCAGCAGGATACAGGGGGGCAAAGAAACCAAAACTCAAAAGCACTAATTCTGAATCATGGCAATAAATATGTGGGTGATCCTCTAAGGATCATTAGGATCACAACAAATTTTTTTCCTGCCTTCCACATTGGCCTACTGTCTGCATGGAGAACTAGCACGACAGAAAATATTGCTGAAGTGAATACATGCAGGCTGATTGGATGGGGAGTTTTTTTGTCAAGTCATACATTTAAATACTCTGCAGGTCTGTTTTCATCACCGTGCATGAACATCCAGTGGTAAAATACACTTCAACCAGAAAACAAAAATAATTCACATCTTCAGTGTAAGCAACTGTCAGGCAGACCTCACGCCATCTATCAGCATCTACCATGTCTAGATACAATGCAGATATACAAACTTTATGTGATTTATGAGAGAACTTCCCATCCCCCTCATACACACAGATCTTGGCATTCAATGACAAAAGATAAACATACTGAACTCACATGTCTTCCACCGTGATATCTTTCAGGATCTGGCAGTAATCCACGTTCCACACTGCCTGGTCATCCCAAACTTTGGACGCCAGTAGAATTGCACCCAGTACAATTCGCTTCCAGTTTGCTGGACAAATATCTATCTCTGCATAAGTTAAAAGTCTTTCAAGATATACCTGTGGAAACACATTAAAATCAAGACTTTTGCTATTAAGTAGAAACGAAAAAGAAAACTGTTCTCATAAACCCATTCCAGCAATTTTAAAACAGTAATCTGCTCTCAAGATGATTCTTTTTGAAGCGCTGTAGGTTCAAACACATACATTTATGCCAAGCTCAAGACTGGATGCGATAAATTCATATTTTAGTTGGCCTTTGCCTTCTGTTCATATTACCAGAAACAAAACTGTTATTTTTCTATCTGTAGCTGTTGCTAACATAGTCACTTTGGAATGAATTCAAACGACATCTTAAATAAATTATTAAAATAATAATGTAAATAAATAAAACGCTAAGTACTAGTGAGGAAGACAAGGGTGTGCTACCGGTAACAGTTTCTAGCTATCACGCGGACAACCACGGCACCCTGCCGCGCTGGGTCCTTCTGGCGAGCCTGCGTGAAGAGGTTCTGCAGGCACCTGGAGGATGGACGGAGGAACAGCGACCACAGAAACAGCAAGCTCAACAGGGGAAAAGTATTGGCTGAGAAAATAAGGCATAACAGTTTCCTCTGAACCGATAGGCTCTGGAAACGAGTACCGGTAATCCCATTGGACCGACAAGAACTGATAAACTCAGGACGCCGCAGTCTGGGCCAATCTACCCAAGGCCACCAACACAGGCCAGCATCAAGGAGAGCTCGTATCACCAAGATCTCATCCAACAGCCTGGTGGCTACTACTATTTACAAAGATACAGGATTACATACACACATCTGACCAAACAAGGGACCACGGAGGGACTTCTGAACACCTAACAGAAAGCTGGTGGGGGAGGGTGCAGTATGACCCTCTGCTCCTGACCACGGAGCTGGCCCGACCCCCCCACTGATGCTCCAGCCAGGGAAGTGAGGGATCCACGGCAGCGAGTAAGCAGGGAACTCTTCACACAACCCATCGACCTTCAGTAACAGCAGCCCAATTACATTAACAGTAACAGACTGATAAACAAAACGCATTCTAAGAAATACTGGTCGTGAGTGATCTGTGCGCCCCCCCTACTCTGTCCCCTATTAGGGGATGGGAAAGTGCAATTATAAATAGTTACACAAGATGCGAACAAAACTGAATACTTCTGCGATCCACAACATTTAAACAGTTTACAGACCGGCTGAGAAGACACATAATAAACTTGCAGTTTGACTAAATTAATGCTTTTAAACACCTAATCAAATAATATCCGAAGAATAGCTAGTGTATATAAAAAGTACCCAAAAAACAGCCAATACATTTAAAAAATTTAATCAAATAATACCCAAGGAATAGCTAATACATCAAAACTTCAACGTAGGATACACACTGGTAAGGATTTGAGGGGAAGGGGAAAGGTGGAGTGTCAGGGGGAAACTTTAAAACCCAGAACAGCTCACTTATGTGAGTGCAAAATGTTATAGAAAATCCCAAGCACACAGACTTCCTTCAGCAACTGGTGCTTTTTGAAAGGTCTTGCGTTAGTAGAAAATATTATTCAATTAATAATAAAATAATGATTAATATATTTTGAAACTCATTTATGACTCCACAATAACATCAAGGCCAATTACATCCTTCATATAGTTTTGTTCATTAATTTTCAAAATTATGATATGTGCAAGTAATTAGAGCTTGGGAACAAAATCAAACACAGCTGTTGCATAATTTAAAGTTTTACAGAAAAAATAAAATTTATGGAAAAAATTATTAAGTTATCTGAATACTTGTACACACATATTCAGCCCACAAAATGAACTGTCTCACACACTCTCCAGTATAAACAGCATAGCGAGCAAGAAAATACTGGAATAAAATACAAAATGCACAATATTAAACTGGCTGCAACAAAGTATAAGTTCCTTGTTTTGTACTCTGACTGAAGGGAAAAAAACCCTTGAATTACAATGTCTGTAATGGTCACTAATACCGTCCTATCACAATGAATTCATGTGTAAAAAGCAGACAAGTTTCTCTCCTTAACAGACCACCTCTCCCAAGCAACAGATTTCTCAGTCCTCTGTTAGGTTGTTTCAAACAGGTCTCACTGCACTCTTCTGGCAATGATTTAAGGAAAATGAGATGCAGGCATTTAATTAAGCTAGGCAATTCTGCTCTGATTCGGAAGAACACTTTTATTGCTGCCTTCACTGGCATCCAGGAACTGAACTTGTTCTGCAGTTTCATTTCTCACCCGTGGAACCACCTGCTGCGCACAAAGGAGCAGAACTTGAAGCTGGAAGCGCTTCAACATGACAACAGAAACACATTTACTACCAACCAACAATTTATCCCGATATGCTACTCTATAAAAATACAGGTTTGCACTTACCGAAGAATAACCTATTCTTTGTATCTTGTAATAGATCTTATAATACGCTCTTCACTGCAGAGCAGTAAAAAGCAATTAGGTAGTTATTTAGGTTGCTAGTACTCTTACAAGAGTCTACACTGACTGGCAGAAACTAGCAGGAGATTTTATGAGATACTCTGATGAAAGTACACTATGCATGCAAAGTATCATACCTACCTGAAAAGACTGCATATTTTATAAAACTAGAACACTGCTCGGGATTCTGAAGGACCAGCATTTTGTTTTAAATTTTAAATACCTATTCTTCTACTGATGCTGAAGGAAATTTACTCCTGCTCTAACAAAACAAATACATGGCTGCTAAGAAAACTGAAAACATTCCTTTACGATATATAAGTTTTAAAATAATGTTGAAGTCTTTAATTACCATTTTAAAACTTTTTTTTTAAGATCATGACTGATTTATATATCATTACTAAAATTTACAAAACATTTAGAAAATATTTATCCTAATTTTGGGGAAATAGCTGTACTTTCAAATAAATACTAGACTAAACAAGTAACAACAACTAACATATAAAAGGAGCGTACATACTAAATGGTAGATGCATATATATCTTATTCAGGAAAGCATCATCTCATTAATGCTACCAATGTCAAAACAGTTTCAATGAATTTCTGAAATTATAGAATACTCAAAAAGTCTGAATAGTTACAGTATATTGGATATTACAGACTGGTCAAAGTAAAAAAAAAAGTCTCAGTGAAAGATCTTTGGCTTTCTCACTCCCCAAAGGGTTCTCTATTTTTCTTGTGTTAATGAGGAATTAACCTTAATCTTGTTTTAGATACTTTGTTGAACTTTATCTACATCATTAGGCACAAAAAGACAGGCATAATAAACATTTAAAAATCCACATGAAAATGAAGTTATACACAGCTAGAAAGTCAGAATATTTACAGCATAAGACCTCCAGATAAAATTGGGGATTTTTCATGTTTTTTTCTTAAAAAATAAGAAACATATGGGGAGTGAGATATCATAAAACTAAAGGTGATTTTTTTGAGATGCCAGACTCCTAAACACACCATTTCTTCTTTAGCCGTGATTTGCCCTGCCTGCCATCCTAATGCTGAAGAAAACCATAACATTATAACACTGTAAACCAAAATATCACTAATCGTTCAAAACTTTATTTTCCTTCATAAGGAAAACAAAACACTATTTAAACACAAAATTACAAATTCCAAATTAAGTGCCAAGCCCATTATTAAAAACAGAGTTTTGACTTTTTAGCTATAGCATCACTCTGGAAAGATTTCAACATGTAAAATTTGATATTGGGAGACCACAGAAAAACAAAGTTCAGTAAAAAGGTGGCACGTGGATCTCAGCAGCATCTGCACTACCTGTCGGATCTGTTTAAAAGGCTCCCTTTTGCTTTCCAGGCAGCCCCTGTAAACAAACCCCTTACACACCATATTATACAACCAAACTTGTTCCACTTAGCAAGCAAAACTGCTCCTTGAATTATGAACAAACAGCATTCCCTGGAATTGTCCCTGGTGAGCAGAAGACTTCTTTAAAGCAATAGACCCTGCTAATGCAGGGAGCTGCAGAAGCAGAAAGCATATGGAATCCATAATATCATGCCACTCTTAATTTAGGAAATTAACTTTGCTTTACATCAGTGATGAATTTGACCCTTTACTGTTAATGCAAACCTCTTAAATTTCAACTTCCCGCACGCAGTTTTAGTAGACTTTGAACGAATACTCCACATCTATAGATACATAAAGCATACAAAATTCAGAAAACAGTATCCTTTCTTACATGTTGCTCTAGCTTAGGAAAAAAAAGAAAAAAAAAACAATTAAGGATGCTGTTGTGGGCTCAACTTCAAAGGCATTCAAGAGAAGAAAAAGTAAACTGATAAGAACAGATAAGGATGATAACGCAAGAAAACACATAAAGGAGAATAATTATAACAGATGAACTTACACCTCAGGCAGATAAACTTACACCTAAGTAAAAAGGGAGCATAAACTCACTACTATCTTCCCACCTGCACATACTTGAGAAATCAGCTTTAAAAAATAAATAGGAGCTTGATAAGACACTGTTCTTACACCTCCTGCATTACCATATTTGAGCATCTTCCAATTGCATGTTGAAGGATATGAATAATCAATCGCTCTTGAGTCCTTGGAGAGAACTTGGGCTTAACTCCAGACATAAGAGTTTGCTGGAGTGAGACTCTGTATCATCTTCCGATAAAACTGAAGATGATAAATACCTCGCCAGGAGAAAGACCACTTAGTGTGGCTCCTGGCTCCCTTCTTGAGAACGCCTTAAATCAGAGCGTTTTGTTTTGTTCACTTGCTGGGGCCACCTTGACTCAGTCTTGGGTTTTAAGTGTATGTGTTCAAGTAAGAGAAGACAGAAAAAAACCAAGACTTCTTGCAGCAAATTTGTAAAAGTTTATCGAGGTCCTCAGCTAATGTGGGAGCTCACTGTAATCTAGGAATTGTCTCCCAAAGATACGCCTGAGCTGTCACATTAGTGCAGCTGTTCAGCTTTAAGTCATGCTGATTCAGTCACACACAGAGTCTTCGTTCTAACTCTAGTTTGGAGAGAACCAGGTGACTCTGCAGGTGGTGAAACTTAGGCAGAGGAAAGGCTGGTAGATGCTTGAGCTCTCGCCCTACTGATGTAGAGCATCCTCATAACAGCAGCGCACACGCAGCCAAGTGAGCCCTGTCTCCTACGCAAATGTGAGAAAATCCATTATTCCTGACAAATGGAGCTGTCGACCACTGTTTTTAATCTCACAGCATTTCAATACATTAGGCCCAGGCCGTGGTAACAGCCCAGGCACCAAACTTTGACGGGCCCTCAGAGTAAAAAGGAGAGGTAGAGTCTGGCGTGCGCTCGGCAGCCCACGCTGCTGAAGGGGGATGCTCCTGGCTGCGGCGGCAATGTGCTGAATCAGGGCAGACTTTTGGAGAAGGGCCAGGCAGCGCTCAGCCCGTTTGAAGAGGAAGGCTGGTGGGCGGCTAGTCACTACGCTACTCGTCGCAAACAAACCCATGGCTTCTGGGAGAACACCACCTGCTTCTGCTGGCAAAAGCAAGCGAGTCTTCCCACGTGCGGGCAGGCACGCTCCATCTCATTTGGAAAAAAAAAAAAAAAATCACTGAAAACATTGACCCTGTAATGGTAAATGAGACATACGGAAACGCCATTTGTATGTAATTATGTCTATACATTGAATAGTGTCTTAAACACAGAGGTTATTTTCTTCAATGTGGATTTTATATCAGACAGACTTGGGATTGTGTGTGCACGCTATGCAGTTCAGTATATTCATGTGTTGCAATGATTTTCACTGGCTTAATTTTCACAGGCAAAACACGTTCTATATTTTCTTTAGGACTAGCTGCTGTCATATAATAAGGTCGTATAATAAAGCTGAATTTTAATAGCTCACTGTAGAAAAGAATATTGTAACTTACATCTCAGAACACTGGAAGAGATTTACTTGTATGTCAAGAGACCAAAAAATGCAGATATAATGTGAGAAACACTTTAAAAAAAACAAACAAAACACACCACAAAAAACCCCAAGAACAAAACCAGAAGTCTGAAAACCTCATCTCCTCTGGATTATTTCGATAGGTGTTCCTTTTTGGAAATGGAACTAATAAGATAAAATGAACTTTTAGTATCTGGAAGACATAAGTTAAAATAAACGCCATGATTTGCCTCCAGCCACTTTTAACAGCTGTACCCATGCTTAAGAATGCAACTAAAGCTTAAAACAATTTGAAGCTGTAATACCAATGTTACTTTTATTCAGTTTAATTCATTCTTTGAAGTGTTTCTTCTGAAAGTAAGCTTTTGTGGCAAAACTTCTGAGCACTTCTCTACTAAACATTCAAAAGTTGAATTCCAAAAAGACAACAAATTTATTCTCACTTAATACCTAGATCTACTCAAACACTTTAATAGCTTCTACAAGCCATCTTGATCACACCTTTCATGAGCCACTTAGTTATATGACTGTGTGTTTATGGATTTTTACAGAATAACAAGACTATTTAAATAAAAGATTAAAGTTACCGATGTGACATTATCAGAAACTCTCAGTGGCTGCAGCCAAACAACATATCATTCTGAATTTCTCCCAGCTTGCAAACAACAAGTACAACTCAGTGTTAACATCAGCAACGCTATAATCTTCAAAACTCACTCGTAACATAATTCAATTCCTAGCTGAAATGAAAATGCAATTCTGACCTGGAAAATACCAATGGAATTTGATCCATCAATACATTTTTACTTACAAACTCAGTAACTCAGTTTGATACCTCCATTATTAGTCTACTGTGTTTGGGAACGAACCACAGGCTTTGATGGACAACACTTACATCTCATTGGAGGCATTTTAATAACCTGAGCACACATCAGAACACCTCACAGAGTTAAGACTTCAGAAAAAACAATATTGGATTATTATTTTCCATCTCTTCCTAAAGACTTGCACCAAGATTTTGCAATGATTGACCTTTACACTTGGAATAGCAGCAAATTATTATTTAATAATAAGTGAAACCAATTGGGTGATCTGCCTTTGTTAAGAACTCATTTATCTAAATTAAAAAGAATTTAATTCTATTAATCAAATAAAAATTACCACTCCACGGGTATAGATAATCCCAAATTGGCTTTGAGTCCAGTGAACTCTGGAGAGGTTCATTAGCTTAGATGCAGCACCACAGGAATGTAGTTAAATGGCTTCCAAAGTCATTTCAGGTCCAGCAGAGGTACAGAACTGATTTGTTTCAGCACGTACCTTGAGCTCATAAATCTCCCAGACCTGAAGTGACTCCATGCTGAGCCAGTTTGGATGCCTCTGATCTTAACTCTCAGGACTTGGACTTGCAACAGCATAGTGGAGAAGCATTTAGCCATCCATTATCACCGCTAGTCCTGGGGACCTTTTTTTATCCAGGCATAGAACTGTCACGTGGCACAAAGCTAACCAGATCGGCAAGGTGTCCAAGCACCAGCAATGCTGCTCCAGCAGGACCACTGCAGAGCCAGGACTAATCCCCGGGATGATTATTTGCAGTTGCGTGAATCCATCCTGGACATCCTGAGCGCCCGACAGAAAACACAGCATCCAGTGTTGTCCCAGTTATCCAGCAGGCCCCGCTCCCCACAATCCGGGATAGCAGAGAGTTGGTTACACAACATCCCAATCAACAGAACATAAATCCGTTTGCAGAAACTGAAAATTAAAGATAGCATTGAAAGGTTCAGTGTTAATTAGTGTGAAGCAGCATCTCATTTTTTCCTTCTCAGGGGACATTATAGCATACTTTGTATATTACATAACACTCTCAAGTAGAAAGAAAAGTTAAAATACTGGTGGAGGTTTATTTCCTTTTTTATTTCTCGCCTTCAGAAGGGTATATACCAAATATGAAAGTGTCAAATCATTTTATTTCATTCTTTCATAATCCAAAGGAACACTCAAATTTTATTAAAGTCTTAGTATGGGGTTCTTACAGAAGTTTTGTTTCTCTCTGCTACTTCATTTTGAAGCTGCTCAATATTAACCTCCAATATCCCACCAATGTCTCTTGTTAGACTGGAGTTGCAGTCTAAGCACTCAAGGTACCATAATTCTTTTTTTTTAGGCTTCCCTAAAACAATGGAACAGGTTTTCTCTGGAGGTTCTGAAATTTCCATCCTTGGAGAAATTCAGAACTCAACTGGGCAGGCCCTGATCAGCCCGATCCAGCCGACTGTGCTTCCAGCAGAGGCCAGACCAGGTGTGACACCAAGAGGTCGGAAGTTGTGCGCTGCCCCCAAGGAGGCTGAGTGGGAATCTCAGCACACTCAAGAAATGGGCAATCGCCAAGGAATGTCACTGACATTACTAGAACAATTCTGAATTTTGAGGCAGCAGCAAGAGCAAAGCATTATCTTTTCTCATGCTGTTTTTATACTGCTATATGTCAAATTCTATCTCTATTTTACAAAAAAACCCCTCTAGTGGCTCTATTTATTTCTCACTTGATTTACATTGAGAGAAAGGAGATGATGCTTTTGGTATTCTAATTACCATAACTCAGAATCTACAAACAAACATATATTTGCAAAAACCTCATTCCCTGCCTCTCCCATTTAATCTCCATATGAACACACTAGGTAACCCCACATGGTAAGGTACAGGAGCACAGAACAACTAACGAACACAGTTTCCATTCCAACACATCCCAAAGAAATACAAAGTCCTTTCTCTTTAGTAAGAAAACTTCAGTGTGCCACAATGCCTTGAAATTAAAAAGATATTTGTACAGAAAAAATGATAATTGGTAGTGGATCCCATATAGCCAAATTACGGCTCTAATCCAATCACTAAATTGCCATATGCTCTCTTCTAAGCGATCAGCCAGTTCCGTACCATGACTCTCCAGAAATAACTGTGCTTTGCAGTCGCCCAGCTGGGCATTTAAAATGTTCCACAAAGGTCTGGTGCCACCCATTTGGTGGAAAAGGACATCACATCATCATGGGCCTTGCAAATTCATCCGATTTTTATTTTTGAGAACAAATGTTGAAAAAGAGTAACAAACGCAGTCACAAAACTCTAAAAACGTGAATAACTGCAAAGTACCACTGTAGATATTTGTAGGAAGCACTAATGGAATGAAAAGTCACGTGTCCAGGTTTGCCCCATAATTTACTGATTTTAAGACAAACATCTATAACGCATATAAAATGCACTCAACCTATTAGGCAACATCGACTTTCCAGTCTAAAACTGGGATCAGTACTCATTGCTTGCCCACACAGAAGCCTTTAGTGATGCATCAGAAAACAGGCACCCATTCTTTGAATGAATCATAGAATCATAGGGGCTGGAAGGGACCTCTGGAAACCATCTAGTCCGACCCCCTGCCAGAGCAGGTCCACCTACAGCAGGTGCACTGGATGGTGTCCAGGAGGGTTTGGAATGTCTCCAGAGCTGGAGAATCCACCACCTCTCTGGGCAGCCTGTTCCAATGCACGTCCTCTTCTCTTGGGGATTTAAAAAAAAAAATAAAAAAATTCTCTCAATCCAGCTTCAATATTCTCTTTTTATAAAGTGTATATCCCAGCAGGCCTAAAGCAAGACTTGACTGAGAGACGTATAGGTATTAACTGATAATGACACACGTACAAGATCTAATTACATTAGACCGCAGTCAAAAGATGAGAATAGTCCTAAAACCAGGGACCAGAATCTGAGTCTTCTGCTCCCATCAGTGCCTAAAGCACAGGCACAAAGCCCCTGTCCCTCTTGCCCTTCTCCGGTGGGTACCCTGACCCACACCTGGCTGCCAGGGGGCTCAGGATCCACAGCACAGGTGGTGAGACCTTCTGTCTGTGCTGGGGAGACCCTCCTCAGATGTGGTGAAGTGGTGGGTTTCGTTCACCTCCCAGGGAACTCCGGAAGCCCAGGACAAAAGTGGCCACCAGCAATATTGGATACACACAAGTCTTCTCATGGACTTCTTACATGAGGATGATCTTACATGAGCTTCAATGTTTTGCCTTGCTCACCCAACCGCACTCACGATCCCTTTTGGTCACTGGATGGAGAGTGACAGCTTTCAAACCAGGCAACAAACAGAACTTTGGCACTGTACTCTGAGGTCTTCAGAGGAACCCGCACCTGCCATCAGCTGCAGAGGCATCGGTTGTTATACTGGGCCAGCTGAAAATGACCTTTGCTGCAGACCAAGTGTCTCTATAGTCTCTGACCACTTTCTTGCGTGTTTTTGTTTTCTTTTAAACAAATACCAGATTTTTGATACTTCAATTGAAATATGAAAAAAAAAAAGGTATTTTATCAGCATTTAAAAATAAAAATATCCCAGTGAAAGGACATCAATTAAAAACTTTCTCCTTTCCTCCAAACACATAGAAAAAAAATTCTCAAACACTATAATTTTCACAACACAGTTCAATGGTATTCTCTACATAGTTGCTGAAAATGTGGCTGGAGAGTACAATTAAGAACTGAGAAACATCTGGCTGGATTCATTAAATCCCTGTCTTTCCTAAGGAGAATTTATTCTTGCGTACTTCAAATTTCAAATTCCGCAATATCAAATCCTCTCAGTCACAGTATGAACTTTGTAACATATTTCAAAAGCACGCTTTCTGAACTTCACAGAAATAATTCAGCTCACGTATTGTATGTATTTACATACCACTGCATCTGATTGGCCTATAGCATATAGACCTAGCATATTTACCTATTTGCAAATGCCAAATATATCCTCTCTGAAACCACCATGGACACTGAAGTATATTAGGAGCCTTACATTTGGCCTGTTTGCACAAAACTCAGAAAGTCATGCCAAGGCAAACCAGAAAACTTGGACTATTATCCTCATCAGTCTACTTAACAGGGTTGTTTTGTTTTTAGAGAACAAAAGAACAAAGCATAAATATTTAATTCTCATGACATGCAAACACTGTATTGTTTTCCTGTTGGTATAGATAACACTCCTGCTCGCATTTTTATTTGTTATCCAATTAATAGATTAACATAAGTACACCTTGTCACCTCTGCACTTGAGGAGATGGTGAAGAGATAGGCATTTCTCAGTTTTAGCAAGAGTGAGAATACTCTGGGTCGAAGGAGAAATACATGTGCATTATTTTCCTCATAAAGCCAGAGTATAGTTCAGCTGTTCACCGGGACAAAAATCATTATCTGCAAGACTTTAAATCGGCAACACAATTCTTAAAACTAATTTTATTCTTATGGTATTATTTTATAGATAAATAATGTGAATTAGTATTTAATTATTTCATCCCGAGATTTTAATTTTTCACCTATCAGTATGGGAAATCTCTTGGCAGCTCTGGAGGCTGTGTGAAAATTAAATTTTTTGTTTAATTATAAATTGCTTTTGCTGTAATAGTGGAGGCTTTAATTGAAATATTTTAATTAAGTGCTTGAAGCAACACAATGCTGGCTTTTTGCTGGAGACCAGCTTATCTAACAGTCTGGAGTTTCACATTTACTCGGCTCCCGCGCTGCAGACAGGCTGCTACACAACCAGTGGCAACTGCTGCTTCTACCTGGCTAACGGCAGGTAAAAAGACAAACGGCGAGTGCATTCAACAACACACCTTAGACCACGTTCATAATGCGGGCAGTAAAAAGGGGTGGTTAGGACTGTTTAAAAAGAATTAGAGTGAGTGAAAGATAATAGTGAAAGATAATAGAACAAGATAATACCATCTTGTTCAAAATGTACTGTGATCTCCACAGATATACTTCCTGCTTTCTGGCAAGGCTCCCAGGAGGAACAAGTGGCAGACAGGGCTATCAGATTGCTCTCCGATGGATGGCCTGACTATGGCAAAACACAAGCTCCGGCAGGGAATGCCGCTCTCTTCTTCCCCAGACAGGGTATCAAAACTGAAAGCACTTGGAGGGTTCATAAATAGCGATATCAAGACTATTAAGATTTCAGGAGTGTGGGAAGGAGGGAAGGGTTGATGCCTTTTTAACAGATTAATTTCTACATCTGAACATTTCAGAAACAACACGATCTGTCTCTGGGGCCTCTCCTGATGACACTAACAAATACAGAAATGGGATCTAGAAGTACAGAGGAAACTAAGAACAGCAGCAGCAGAATTGCATACTTGTAAAACACTATTTGTCAGAAAAATCTGAAGCTTTCTGGAAAGAGGGGTTAGGCAAGTGCTATTATCCTGAAAGCACTGGCAAAAATAGCAGAGGAGTAACCCTGATCACCTGCACCAAATCTGTCTGCAAACATCTGCATGGTTGCTTTGAGAACTAGGCTATAAAACAGTTTATCTGTGATCACTGTGTTGGGTAAAAAACCCAAGGCACCTAAGTTTTCAAGCACTAACAACTACGGAAACTGCCTCTTGCAATATAACAAATGAGTTAAAAGCATTTATACTTCATTGCAGATCACACCAAAAGAGTTACTTGCAGGGAAACCACATGAGAACCAGAAAAGGCAAGGAAGTAGTTACAAATGAAAGATATTGAAATATTTGCCTGGGTTAACAAGATTTGTGGGGAAGAACTTTCCATACATTGCAATAACAGGAAGATATTGTTATTAAAAAAAGCCCTCTTCCTTTCTTCTAAACAGTGCCCTCATTGATCAAATACCTTAAGATCAAAAAACAGATAACTACAACAAGGTTCCACTGTATTTGACAGTAGATTAATTAAATTACACAAGAACATACTGATTAACACAACACATCTTGCCTAGGCGGAAAACACTTAGGAAGAAAAGGGAGAAGGACAAGTACTTAGCACAATTATGTAAAAGAGATAGACAAAATGTCATTTTAGAAAACAAGTAATGGCTGGGTCAAGTAACTAGGTAGACTAATACTTCAAAATGTAAGGGTGGAGCACTGTAGGGTGTTTCTTGCCCTATTTCTCTCATATTCCTGTTCTGTACTGGCTAGTACAATTCATTCTGACTGTCTGAAGAAGAAAAGCCTGCCAACTAATCTTAGAAGCCAAGGGAGAGAGATTAACAGAGGAAATGAGTAGCTCTGGGCTTCAAAATTGACTTTCTCCAATTTCCCCTTCTTCCATCTAAAGTGCATAACAAAGCTGTTACGAAACCACATGTTGTAGTGGTAGAAAAACCATTTTGTTCTTTTAAAATCTCTGAGTCAAGAACACGGCCAAAATCATGCCTGAGAGCTGAAGAGGCTTGTCAGAGTTGGCAGGATAAAAACTTCAGGAAAATTAAGAAATTCTCAGCTGGTGGAGATCACTTTAGCTGCTTTAATCCACATTGCTATGCTGATCTGCACCAGCTGAAAATCCAAACCTTCTTTTGTGTTGTGCTATTTTTAAGTAGCTAAACTTCAGTCTTGACTACAATTGTTCAATCCTACAACTTGGTCCTGAAAGACAAGTATAGTGCCAGTAAAAAAAGAGCCATTACCAACATGTCCCAGTCACTCAATGAATCCTTCATGTGCCCATCAATTCTTATTAGTGCTATTAAATTACCTACAGCTGTTCCTGAGCCTCTGCTGGGAGCTACAATGATACACAGCAAACCCCCCCAAAGTGGAAGCCTTTCTGCTTTTAACATCCCCTTGTTCAGAGCACTTCTGCCACCTGTGTTTTCTATTAGTCACCTTGGTGGCCTGTAACATTATCACACTGCAAGGGCAAGACGTAACCCTGGCTTTTGTGTCGCATGTTACCCGTTCTCTTCTTCCATCGATTAATCCCCCCAAGAAAATGAACTGTAGCATCTCCTCCCATCGAGAAACTCCCTTGGTCTCCATGGTGAGAAAAAATTCCTTGGCGGCACCTAGATCTATTAAGTCATACAAACCCAAGCTTTGGGAACAACACTGTGTCTGTCAGATGGCTGATGTAATATCTCAGACACTCACCAGGGTGACAATGGCACATTCAGCAGTCAGTTGAGCAGCACTGAACAACGTCCGAACAAAGCGGTAAATCTGTTTCTGCTCCGGGTCATGTTTGTCATAGTCTGGTGGCACTTCGGATTTCTAAGGAAGAAATACTTCCAAATAGGTGACTGAAACAAAACGAAGCAGACAGAAAGAAAGACGGTTCACGTGAAAAGAGGAAAAGGCAGATCAACTTACCGAAAGGGGATGAAGGTTTTCATCAAAAATATCTAAGAGCATTCTTCCATCTGTGTCCCTAAAAAGTATTAAAACCAAAGTAGTGTCATTATCTGAACACGACAGCGCAGCTCTCAGACACAAGCGTATTGCAAAAACTCCAATACTCCTCATGCTGCAGGGTGCTTAGAAACACTGCAGAAATGTGGTTTTTCAAAAAGAAGTTGGACCTATTCTGCCCTAAGTTCACATGTAATATGAAATCCATATTACAAAGTATGCTAAAATTTTCAGCTTTCAATGCCCAAGATGCACAGCTTTTGCGCTCTCTACTGTGAGGCTTTTTTAAAGCCTAAGCGGTACTACTATAAACTTACAGTAGCAACAGCCCCAGCTTACTCTCCTTTTCTTAACCTCATCATGTTAATCCTTGCAATCTCTTCCTCCTTTATTGTCAACATCAGGAACATTCACACACCATGCAACACCATTTTTACAGTTATTCTTTAGTTAATACCTACCTACTTCACTTTTTATTTATTTGGAAAACCCTATCCTACTAACAATTTCTGAAAGCAAAAAGGACTACATTCAAAAAACCCCGTTCAAACAAGATAATATTCCTATTCATTGGTTTTATTTGCCATTTCTCTCTCAGATCCCTGTCACTCAAGACCAGCATGCAAGCTGATGCAATCTCAGAAGCCTAACATCCAGTATGCAATACAGGATTTTTGCTCTGTGTGTGTAATATTGGCAGGAACGCAAACAACCACAGAAGTGGTATAACAGTACCAGTCAGAACTGGACACTTTCTGGACAGATGCATCCATGTGACCTACTTACTACAAACCCATCTTTATTTATAGCAACCCTCGTACTCTGGTCACAGAGTTCTTTAGAGAGAAACCACTGAATAGGTTTTCTATCTTTACTCAACAGCACGTGCCTCTCAGAGCATGCAAACATGAGTTTTACAGTGGATTCATGTCTACAAAATGTACTTTCTTAGCAGCTAACATTTAAACCTCAACATCTGAAGGTGATGGGTTTTTTGCTATAAAGCCTGCTGACACTGGAAAGAAATACTTTCTTTTTTTTTTTTCTTGTTTTTTAAAAAAAGGAGTACCCAAATTAAAATAAAAAACCAGACTGACTGAGATAATTACTAGAAAATTCCTAACGAGCAAGGATTTTAGGCCAGACTCTTTTACCCCTACATGAAAAGGCTAGGATCTTAATGCAGAAGTAGTCTCACTGGAATCACTGATGTGCTACAGTAAACCGTGGCCCTTCACAAAGAAAAGGGAGAGAAAGAATTTCCTATTTTATTTCTTCATGCTGTAGCTGCTGCGTGCTATGAAGGCACGTTTGACTGCCCTCAAAAAACTCTATTACACCAAAAAACCCCTAAGTTAATAGGTTTGCATCTTCATTAGAACAAATTAACACAGTCCATCTTTCAAAAATGAACATCTACTAATTGATCTAAGCATTTTTCATGGTTAATTTGCTGGGGTTTATTTTGTTTTATTAATTGATTTAGCAAATTCACCAATACTTATGCATTCTTCTGAAAACAAGAGAGGTGTAGTCTTTTACCACTTGTTGAATAGCTAAGCACAACAAAAGCAGCTCCAGGAAGCCAATCAATATAACAATTATAAGAGACAGATAGGGAGAAGATGGAATGATAACTAGAATCTTACAATCAAATGAAATGTGTGAAACATATGAAGGGCTATTGTGTTTCATGTCTGGCTTCTAAAGAAACTGGGATTGGTGAGAATTTAGAATATTAGGAAGTAATTTAGTTTTAAGCCTACTGTGCAAGATAAAATCAACAAGTAAACATTGTCTGAAAAGAATTCTTCTCTGGCAAAGCAGGTGCTTGACTCGTTTTCTGTCAGAATCAACCTTGAGTCTGTCTAAGAGTTACAGTGGTTTCTTACTCCCCACCCTCCATAATGAACCAAAATCTACCACATACGTCAACAACTTCCTTTTCGCCTATAATGGCAGGAAGCAGAACGTATGTTCAGCTACTGCTGTTTCAGCAGCAAGTACAACTGAATGCTGTTATCATGTTGTCCCTCTGTTCCTAAATCACAGAGAACCAAAGACACAACAGTCATTTCACATCCTTCATTTCAGAGTCGTTAATTGACGTACGTGAGCCTGCTGCGGCATCACTGCTGAGACCATCTGTCCTGAGTGCGGCAGAGGGCATGTTTACAACACATCTCCCCACCCCGGGCAGCTTCAGGAGGAGAAGCAGCAACTGGTTCTTCCTGAATAAATCACTTCTCCATCCCAAACGTGAAAGGGCAGACAGCAAGTTTCCCAAGTAGATAACATTCAGAATGTATTTAAGACACTGACACGGGACTTTCTGTTTTATAAAGGTTTAGCGTCTCTGTCTACTAGTTATAAGTCAAATTTGCATCAACTTCCGTAAGACCACTAATAGGCATATTCTACGGCAGACAGAAATCAGCTCCGTGGCAATCTGCACGAAGCTTGACGGGGGTACTTTGGCTCTGGATTCCTCCTGCTCCACTGTGAGCTCTTACTGAAGTTCTTCACCC
This sequence comes from Chionis minor, assembly GCA_013398295.1. Taxonomy (NCBI): domain Eukaryota; kingdom Metazoa; phylum Chordata; class Aves; order Charadriiformes; family Chionidae; genus Chionis; species Chionis minor. The sequence goes on along the minus strand of VZSF01007519.1, from coordinate 3,169,893 downwards.
TTTGTGGTCCCTAATGTTCCCCATTCTCCTGAGCCTTTTACTCAGCTGGCGTGATTCTTAACAGAGTACTTAGGAATGACTTATTTCCATAAAACTTTAGAGTTTGATTATCCTCGAGATCTCTATTACTTAGTCAAGTGCAGTAAAAATTGACTAGTTAGCCAAACTAACCCAGGCACGATGGAGGAAAGGGGAAAAGGGAACCACAGATGGATACACGAGTAATCCAAGCACGATCACTAATGCCTCATTTCCTGGGAAATGAGATTAAAAGTTAGCAAAAAGATTCCACTCCAACTTTTGCTTTGCACTTTGCCATGTTTCAGTCCAAGGCCCACTGACATCTTGGAAAGTCTTCTAAGAGCTTTCAGCAGGGATGAAGCCCTAAGCCTTTCTGCCCCTGTGCACTTCTAAAGGTTTCTCTTTAGATGTCAGCCTTGTTTCAAGAAGAGTGATGGGTTCCTGTGACCTGAAACATGGTCCCGAATGACGTACCAGCTTAACTTTAAATTTATGAGTAATTCCTTTTGTTCTAGTCGGACTTCTTACAGCCCAGAAGAAAAAAAAACATGTAAGTGACTTGTTAGATCGAGATCTAAGCCAAGTTCTCTGAAAAGACACATTGAAAAGCCATGGACACAAAAGTCACTTAAAGTATTTATACAATCTCTTCCTAGGGATGTCAGGAAATAGTATTTTATGATACTGTGACATATCATGAGAACATCAAATTTAAGATACAAAGGCTAATTTACATACCAAGTTACTTTTTAGAGAACTTATTTTCTCTTCAATTTTAAATCAACTCAACTTAGCAGAGATCTAAAACACCAGAAGAAATAAGCCCGGACCTGCTCTGCTTCTGAGGCATCTTAAATTGCATCTATTCACAGTGTCACTCTCACTGTAAAATCAATGGGTTTTATTTCAAAATCCATTACCTGATCATTGATTTACACGGTTAAATTTACAAAGGTGTAGTCTAAAAAAAAAAAAATCTGAAAGACACTATTCAGATTTCTCTATAACTAAGTGCAAGATACGCAACAATGCAGATATGCTCAATGCACATAAAACCAAATCAAAGTTTTTCAATGCTGAACTATGTTTCCAGATTTTTATTGCACATAATGTTCTAATTTTTATTTTTCTAAGCAAAATGATATATGTAAAAAATATAAAAGAATCTGTTTCACATTTCTAACATAGGAAATAAGAAAATTACTACCCAAAACATTTTGAAAGAAACAGAGCATGGATTTTTAGGGTTTGGGCAGACCATTTGTTTTGATTAAACATATCTTCAGTACAAGATGTCATTATTCACCTACCTGTTTTTGATGTGGTAATATATTGCAAGAGCTACACTGTAAAGAAAAATACAGAGTTAATAACTTAGGACTGTCAAATTATATTATTTGTCATATTAACATGCAAATTTAACACCCAGCACAATGTATGACGAAGAGTATGCTCAACAGCCTATTTTCTTCTGTTCGTTGTTAGATACCAGGAAAACTGCTCCAAATAGACAATTTTATAGTATTTGTTCAGCCTACTCCGAGCGCCTCTTTATCACTAGTAATGAAATACCTTATAAAAATCCCCATATTCCACATAAGGAGTTGCACATACCTTCCATTTAATGCCTTACTCTACCAAAGTCAATGACGAAACTCCCACTGACTTCCAAGGTTGAAGATAAGGCATCACAGGCATTGGACTTTCTTTTTTATTGTTTGCTAGTGCTGCCAGGCTGACATGAAATATTCTAATCACCACTGGTTTATGGTTTTATATTTAAATCCATTAACTTTTGGCTGCCTTTCTATGTAGCTATTTGCATACCAGACTCAAATACCAGGCTTCTGCAGTTTTATGGCATCACGTTACTTATTTTAACTCTGGAAAGACGACTCCCTGAATAACTTACAGCATTACGCATTTCCCATGTTCTCAACCACACACCCAAGTATCTCTGTTTATATTCCATGTAAAGACAACATGCGTCCTTATATTCACAGAAAGCTAATATTCTAATTACAGATACATCTAACCGATCTCATTCACATTTGAGAATGAAGAAAATTAAGACATGGCTTCTCAGGGTTATTCTCCAGCTTCCAACTCACAACTCCAGCTTCACTGAAGGACATATGCTTCATATATGATAGAAGGATATCCACTGAAGGATAAAGCAGAACCAGCACCCTCCCTACTTGTTCCAGCAGCATAAAACACAGTGAAAACCTAAAGGGGAAGGAGGAGGGAGTTCACCGATTTTATTTGTTGACAACTTGTCAGTGATTCACTGTAAGACACTTATGTCTTACACTGACGCAAAATTCCACCCCTTTTCTTTTCCATAAAAGGCCTTTTTAAAGAGCCAATTGGTGGCTCTGTGATTTTATTACAGAATTTCTACATGAAAACTGACATACTCTGTGTTAAGAAAACCGTATGTTGGAGCTACCCCGTTAATACAATTTTGAATTGTTTCAGGTTTGGTTGTTGTTTGTTTTAGGGGTTTGCTTGTTTTTGAACAGCCAGGTAGTGGAAAATATTTTTTCTTAGTTGAAAGTAAATATATTTTACTGACTTTGTATGATTATTATAGCTTTTAGCTGGCTGCATCAGAAGTTTTTAGATCATAAATGCTTTTTAGATTTTATTTTTTCTATAGATACACAGTTAAGGAATTAAATTATTTGAGGGATACTGTGTACTGTGGACATTTAAAGGACACAGTCCTCTCTGAACACAAAAAACACATTTATGAATGAATTTAATTTGACTGAAACCTATTCCCAAAATAAATCATTCCTAAAATTTAATTTTAAATTATGCCCCTAGGAACACACTTGCAACTCCAGTTCACTTTATGAAAGTAGATGTAAGAAACTATGTGCAGAGCTCTGCCTGGTCCCCACATGGTGGCTTTTGTAACAAAATGTCAAATTAAGTATAGAAAATATTTATTATTTAGAAATCTGTACCAGAATCTGGAAGCCTTTCAGAGCTGTAATAGATTAACTCGGATCCAAGTTCCACTCTGCTTTTCCTAGACTGGTTCAGCTAGCACTCACTGTGCAGGAAAAAACCTCATGCAGCTTTCCATCACCCTACTCTGGCCACCCCACCAACGCCATAGATCTCCAGCAGATGTGCTAATATTTTAAACACATCAGTGCATAATATGTCCCAGAAGAAATAAACGAGCTGACTGAAATACACGCCTCACAGATTTATCTGCAGAGACTGCCAGGATGGGGGCAAGAAATGAAGTTGTACTACAAACGCACCCTGCCATCTCCCCACCCTTAAAACCTGCCAAATGGGCAGCCAGACAGGATGGCAGAGGAGATAAAGACTCCTTGCCCGCAGGCTTCACGTGCCAGAGTCCAGTTTCTCATCCCACATAACCCGTTTTCAACCCCTCCAATCCCTTGCGGCTTCCAACCCTTCCCACGCCAGCAAGCTGGTCCCAGCCCCGCAGAACTCCCCAGGTGGACGCAGTGCCAGCTCTTCCAGCCCGACGTGCACCCTCCTCTTGTCCCTGCAGCTCTGCCCCCCGCCACCTGCTCCAAGCCTCTCCCAAATCCCACCAACCTTGCTACCCCCACTTCGTCCGCCTCCCCTTCCCACAAGGCTGCTGCTGGCCACAGTGGCCCGCTGAAAATGCTTCTTGGCTGCTGCAGCCAACCCAACCCAACCCAACCCAACTCTTCCTTCCACAAACAGCTCCAGTTCCAATGCTAAAAGGGATCAGAACCACCTGCCCCACAAAGGCTGCACTTCAAAAAAATCTCCGTGCAAAGGATTTCAAGCAGAAGAGTATGAGATTCCAGAGGAAAAAAAATCACACCTCAAAAACTAAAAACATTTTTCCAGTGTTCATCTGATTTTAAAGTTACTAGTAAAGCAACTATTTGAGGAAATGCAAAACTATATTTCAGCCAGAAATAAATTATGAGGAATTCCATGTCAGTTTGACTGCAAATCCCTTCTCCGCTCCCCTCTTTTTTCTTTTTTTCTTAAACAGAAAAATAAAGAATGTGTTTTACTGACCACCAACAATACAAACTCCTTTGGATGTGTTAGTTTGAATATATTTATCTCTCATGTATCTCTCAGTTTTTGTAGTACAGACTTTGTCTTAATAAATTTCTGCATTTGAGTACACCAAGGTAACCATCCTACAACCAGCTCAAGATATCAGCAATCATAATAAACCAACAGCATAAAATGCTCGAGCATTTATTGTCTCATTTTTCCTTACTGTACAAAATGTAAAGAACAATACACTATAAATATAAATTTCATTTTTCTCCAAATGCAGAGGCACCAAACCTGAAATGAACATCTGAGGCACCACCCAAGGGTAAGCCCATGTGTGCACCACGTACAAAGCTCCCCAGCACTGTGCAATAAATGGCCAGTGCCTTCATACTCAGTAAGGAAATTAATCTGGAGGCAATTAATTTCCACTTCAAACAGAGAATGGGAAGGAAAGCTTAGTAAATGAGCATTTTCTCATGAACAGAAAAGAGCTCCTGAATTTCAAGAGATTGCCAGTAATTCCTAAATTCTGGATAAACAAGTATCCAAGCAAGTTTTGAGAACTCATCCAAAGCAAGTATCCAACTGAATGCTGAAGCACAAGAATTTTCAGCTGCTCGAATGCGAGACCCTTAATTGCTGCTTTCTGGTGAGATATGCAGTATCGGGAGTTTGAATCTGCACGGACCTAAAGTTAGAGTAATACCCTTTTCTCATCCTATTCATTGCCTCTGGAGCATGACTGGATTAAAAAAAAAATTACTGCTTCAAAAACTAAGACCTGCGAGTCTTGCTTAGTAATGACTCAGAATATGTGTACATATATGCATATACATAATGTACATTCTAGCAAAAAAGAAATTATAAAACCCACCATTTGATGGTATACTTGAGGTTTGGTTGACTGACTGTGCTGTCATCCAGGAAAATAGTAGAGCAGGAACTGTACTTCCTTCTCAACTGCCCGGGAGGATGCTATGAAAAACATGCAAAAGAACAATGGCAATTATGTAATACCAAAACAATTTTCTGAGGAGATGTAAGAATGTAGAAAAAACACATTTCTCTGTCTCTCACAATGACGCACACAGTAATGTGATCATGTTTTGAAGCAGTTCAGAAAGTTCAGAAATAATTACCAGTGCACAAGTCACAACAAACCCTGCCTGAGCCTTGCCTAATGCTTTCAAGTCCCGATCTCCCCTCCATCCCTCCTTCCCAAAAAACCATGCAAAAAGCTTTCTGCAAAATGACTCACATTAAATACACACATTTGGAACACAAAGATGAACAAAACCTATGTTTCTGTCCTCAATCCAAAGGAGTAAGTGGAAGAGTGAAAAAGAAATCATGTTAAAATAAGACTGATTTACACACAGATACAAAACCATGCTTGAACAAAAGAGAATTAAAACAAAACCATAAACAAAAAAAAAAGCATACAACAACAAAAACCCTAAAAGACAGAAACAGACGAAAGAGGTCTTTACAGCAAAATTACTGAAAACACTTTAAAAATCAATAGGGAAAAAAATTAATCAAGAATAGATTGTTATTAGGAGGAAAAGTGATCAAAGGATGTAAGAGAAAGTGGATATGCAATTAAAGTAATAATCGATAACATATCTCTCAATAGAAAAAGTTTTCAACAGATTTCAATCCTATTTCTGCATTTTTTTCTATGAAAATCACTGGAAAGCTCAGCCACAAAGGCACATTTGAAAATACTGCTTATTTCTGAAGATTTTGTTGTTGAGGGGCTTCTTCATCTGTTTAGAACAGCCAGCACTCCATCAGTCTAAAGAGAATAGTCCCATATCAGCTAATAGCTAGAGTCATTAATGTCTTTTGATTTTATCTGTGATTGTTCTACCTACACAAGTGAATAACTTGACCAAGAGCCTGTGTCAGGAAAGTTAAGACCAGTCAAACTACGGGTTCAACTTACAACAGAAGAGATTTAAAATTCAGTTGGCACATCCAAATGACAATTTTAATTTGCCTTACAATGAATGTTGTTTCCAGCACTTCAGTGGAGACCAACGTCGATACCATTGGTGGAGTCCACAGACATTTACCAGCTGAGAGCAACTGAGTACCCAGACTGCATTCCTGTGACTCCTACCCTAATACATCTTCCCCTGCCTAATTTCCAAAACAGTAATTTTTTTCAGGTGCCAGCACTCCATCATCTCATTAATGTTTCAGTTTCCATAGACAGAAGTACTTCTTAGCAGCAATGACTAGATACAGAACAGACAGACTCCTGGTAAAACCTACATGCATCTGAGTCATCTTTCTGTTTTTCCCAGCTATGAGCAGAAGAGCATTCAAAGTCTTCCATTAATGGAAGAAAATAATTTTCTGAAGCTGTTGCAATTGTAGAAACATTATGTTCAAATGATTTCAGCATTCACCAACAAATTCTATCAAGGTGACCCCATTTGACCAATAAATTCGCAGGCTGAACTGCTTTTCTTGGAAATAAAGAAAATTACTGAAAAATACTACCCCCTCTCAAAAATTCTCCCGGAGTTTAGAAAGGTACTTTGTAATACTTTGGAAACTCATAATCCATCCACCTTCCAAGCTATTATGTTAAGCAAGGCAACAAATAGAAAATTTAGAAGCACTGGAGGCATTAATGCTGTAAAATATATTATCTAGCATTGATGTATACAGAGAGAATGACTAGGGGACCAGTGATTTATAGCTTTTATTCTACCACAGCTTAGTTCAAATTTCTTATTAGACTGTTGTGTACCTTCCAGAGGCATGATAAAGGCAAAGCAACTTGAAAACAACTCTAAATGAGACTGTTCAGTGTTTGAAAAGAAGGTAGAGGTACAGACATTTCAGTATCATTAAAAAAAAAAAGCACGCACATGGAAAGTTTTAATTCTGCATTTTAAGCTCCAACATGTTTTAAAGGTTTAGATGAAATTTAAGATAAATGGACTGGATTCATTCAAGGCAAGCATGAGTAAAAAAACAGAAAACAACTCTGTAGCTATACCACTATCAGATTTAAATTTTCTTATGTAAACAGCACTCTAACATTTGATACATGTCAATAATTAGAGCCACGCACCTTATTTCTGAAACTACCACATCACAGAACTCTCCACAGTTTTCAGCCTACATCACACTTCCTTAGGCTTAGAACTTTTCACACTTCAGAAAAATACGTGGTGTCTCATGCCTCACTTTCTGCTCATAACAACTTGGCAGGAAGGGTACCTCTCCCAGCCTGAAAAACGGTGCCAAGTGTAAACCTGCTATCTTGGGTATATATACACATTTGTGCCATGTGAATAACTAACCTATCGGCAGATCAACATCCCAGCTTCTACTCTGACGTCCAACCACAGCCATATGGCATGCCAGGTAATAGATTTTCTGCCTGTTCCAAATTACTGGAAAACACCCTCAGTTTCATATTCTAGGTTGACTACGCTGGAAGACATCTCAAGTCCCACAGTTCAGTCAGACAGGCTTTTCTGAATCTCCGTAACATGCTGCAGGTGAATCTTCATCTTTGCAAAGGACAAAAGAGGTTACTGAGCATCACCTCAGTGTTCAGCACTGTCCTACAGAGAAACCCCCTTCTGCGTCCATTTCAACGGGGTAAGTCCACACCTGAAACTGTACAGGAGCTTAATGCCTTCACATTTCAAATCCATCACGACTGACCGCAAAAATCTTAAATTCAGATACATCAGTAAGCCTCTAGGCAAAAAAAATCAGAGAGCCGAGAAAGAATACAGAGCCTTTAAAGAAATTAGCCAAACCCTCTAACATTAATGGGATCCTTCTCAGGTTCTGTGCCACCATTAAGGATGACACGGGGGAAAGAAAGGACTGGTAAAGCTCCTTTTGTAAATCTTCATACGCAAACACAACAGTGAGCATAGGACATGCGTGGAGCCTTGACAACCTCTGCTACTACCAATATTTACAAATGGAAAGCATCTCATTGATATGAAGTGGGATACACGTTATGTGTACTTTAACTTGCAGTAGCACTATCTGTGTACCGCAGCTGAGGCTCAGCAGATGTCACGCTTCTCAACTTCAGCAAACTTCTGACTTCATCTCGCATAAAATTCCCAAAGGGCAAAGCAAGGAAAGCATGGCAGGTAAAAACTACCTGGAAAACTATTCTCTGCTTACCCAGGCATCACTTCCAGATTGGAAGGCTGAAGTAAGGGACATTCCACAGAGGTCTGGTCTACTCAGTGTAAAATACTGAGCAATAACTTTGATAACAGAATCATGGTATTTTTAGTGAATTTGCAGCTGGCATTAACTTGCAGAGGACTATCTTACGAAAAAAGGAAAACATAATAGAGGATTTATAGTTACAACAGCTTTGAGCACCCTTCTGCTCTGCTCAGCTGGAATTTTATGTCCAGTTTTGACCAACGTATGTCAAGAAAGATTAGTTGATTTCTGAGACACAGGAGGAGAGAGCAGCAAGATTAACCAGAGGTTCGAAAAACCTCATTTAGAAAGAAAAACTGAAAGACTGGAGAGGTTTTCTCCAGGAAGAAAGCAACAATATTGTCCTTAAGTCATGCTGAAGGGAATTCCAAAGAAGGGAATGTTGTTCTCCATGACCATTGTGGATGGGATAAGAAAGTGCGGGCTTATATTGAACTAGGGAAAATTAAGATTGGATGTGAAAGTATGAGAAGGTGATGGCAAAAAAATACCCACCCCAAACGATCACTTTTTTCTAATGGCGGGGATAGCTTGAGTGACTTAAACAGTGATAGAATCTCCATTACCAAAAGTTGTCAAGAAGAGGTAAAACAAACATATGCCAGGAATATCTTAGACGCTCTGAGGCAAGAAATCAGACTGAACAGCCTCTGAGATGAATTCTGGAACAATTTTCTATCATTTTCTGATTTCTTTTGGTGAAGAGGATTCATAGCGCTCTACACCAGAAGCAGTTGTTATTTTTCTCATTGCAAACAAAGATGTTCATTAAGAAATGCTGGCAATACAGGTTCCAATGAATACATAATAGCTGTTTTGTGGAATTTTTCTCTTTGCAAAAAAACACGAATAACGGAAAAAATCACTTTATAACTTGCTAAGCTTTTACATGCATTACAGAACAAGCTCTAAGAGATCAAGATTCAATCTGTTTCTAGCTCTTAAAAACAGCAGTTTCCCCCTCTTGCACAGCTAGTACTAAGGAAATATCACTGCTTTATTTTTCTCCCAGCTTCATCCTGAAACTTTCTGACTTTCCAAATCACATTTGTTTTAAGATGTTGAACAATATGATTTACTTGAAGCTTACATAAAATACATCTTCTCAGAAACAGAATGGCTTAGTTTGCCATCAAAACCATACAAGCTCTGCAGAAGTGCTTCTACGTACCTGCTATGAAAGGAATCGCAACAAATTCCTAACTAATGCACAACGACAACACACAAAAGGATTTTCTCAGTCTTCATTTTAGCATCGCTCAGAAACAAAACCTAAATTTGTGGGGGAAGGGGAAGTGTTACTATTTCTTTTGTTAAAATAGTCATTTTGGTGGGTTTGGGTAGAAACATCTAACAGATTGACCAAAACTCCCACTTAGCATTGCCCAGAAGGGGCACCAGCCAGCTCTGTCCCGGGAGCTCTCTAGTCACACCAGTATGGCACCCTGCCCTGCTGCTCAGCCGGCTTTGTTCATTTGGGCACAACACTCCCCTAATGACGCCACACAGCTTTTGTACCAGAGCTGGCTTTCAGCCAGCCAGCTTCCAGTTTGGCCGAGGAGCTTTAGTTTCCTTCAGCGTTCTTTTGCACTTGTCCGTCAAAAGATAATTTGCAGCTTCTGTCCTAAATAATGATAGTGCTGTCTCGTCTTACATCAAACCAGGTGTAAGTTATTGCATGATTTTAAAAGGTACTATTAAATAGTATTTCCCCCCATGGAAAAAATGAGGCCTGCTTGCACCCATCTCTGGAGACGTGCCCATTAGCTTCCAGGCAGTAGAGGCTGGCCAAAATGCTAATAGGCAAAACTGGCATATAAAAGTACGTATGAAGCAAAATTACAACAGTGAACACAAATACCAGGACCGCTTCTCACTTGGAAAAGAGAGATTCCTATCTTGTGGATCTTCTATTGCCTCAGGACACGATTTAGTTCTGACATTTTTCACAGCAGAAACATGATTTTACAGGTCAAGAAAGTGCTTCCAAGCAAGCCACGCAACACAATTCTCTGCGTGGCTCTGAAAAGCTCTGCGTTTATTTTCATCTGCATAATTTGATACTACAGCACAATTGCCTACACTTAGCGGCTAGATATGGGTATATTCACCTGAAAAAAAGCTGCACCACTCTACGCTTACCTTTCTCTGCCAACATCTACAATTAAAAAAGATCCAGTCCAACAACTCTTAAGTAATACCCACTGTTCCTCATCAGTCTATCACACGATTCAACCTTGTCCTCAGTTGATTAGTCTCCCCAATGTTTGATGATGTCCAAAACTGATGCCTTAGACCAGATCTGTATTTGCAAGTTTATGTCTCTTAAAGCTTGTCATTACTCACGTCAACTACAGAAAACTATGTCAGCTCAGTACCACCGAGCTCTTGGGCGGCTCAGCAACCACTGGTAAACTCTTCTGCAGTACACAGAGGCCCTACTTAACCGCTGATAAAGCACCCTGTTTTACAAACCTGAAAAGATTAAATATTTCTTTGAACTCTAAAAGCAGCTCAAAAGCTTATATTTACATAGTGTATAATTGCTAGTGTTGTGCAATTTGACCAGAGGGACTTTACTAGGCTCCCAGAACAGCAAGTATGACATGGCAACCTTGTGAAAGAACTCTCCTATGTGCTCTCATTCCACTTTAAAAGCTATTTTTTGGTCCTCTCCCCGCAAAAGTTTGCCACTTCGTATAACTTATTGCCTTCAGGCTGACAGGAGAGGTAATATTCTTCATCCTAGAGGACAGGAAAAGGAGCCAGGGGCTGAAAGACACTAGAAAAAGCATTTCAAACAGGAAGTTTAAGTAAACCATTACAGAAAACCTGTCAATTCTAACTTATTGGAAGTCTGAAAAAGCATCTTAAACAGCACCTGTTAAGAATGGCATCAGTATAAGAAATCTGCTAGATGGGTCAGGCAGCCTGTAAAGGCCCCCTCCAGACCCATTTTTTTTGTGATCTTGCAATGGAGAGAAGCAAGGACCAGATTAAGCAATCTCTAGGAGAGCTTCAAGAGCACCTGAGAAGCCTCTAATCTATCTTCCAGTTTATCTTGTTCTTCTCTTTAAAGAATGTTAATTAAAACATGTCGAGGACGTTGCATGGACAGCAATTATAAACCTTTACAATAACCAGCCTCAGGCACTTAAGAAAAACAACATTTCACATTTTATGTTGTGCTTTGCATTTTTCACAGATTAAAGCACTTCTTAGACTATGTTCCCATTTCAGTATGTACCATATTTACTCTTACAATCACTAGCTGAAACTGTTTGATAACCGGTCACATGCCTAGTACTTTTACAATAGGGAAGCAGAACAGCCTCTTTATCCACTCTGACAGGAAAATTTGAGGTCTACACAAGAGCAAATACCATACATGATTTCAAGCATACAAAAGGGCTCACAGAAATTGCTTGTGCCACACCATGTACAGCAAAAGACCTCTCCGTTCTCTGCTAGTTCCCATCAGCAGGACTGCTGCTGGGAAGAAGCTTCTTCTCATGTGAATCGCTACAGGGTCACTTACAGGGACCGGTGTTCCGGCATGAATGATGCCCAGGAACTTTTGTCCAGGATGCTGAAAAAATGTTGGTCTATACACAGATGTTAGTTTTTCTACTTGGAAAGATAAAGCCAGTATTAGCGTGATGGGATTCAAACATCCAGTTGCCAGGTAGCAGACAGTGGAAGTCATGTCCAGATCTCTAAAGAAGATGATGATGATGGTGAAGGGGAGCTATTGCTACAAAGCTGATCAAGGGTCTCCAGAATAAAAAATAAATAAAAAAAACAAATGCAGAAAAGAGATATTACTTCCCTTTATCTTCCTTCCCTTTATCTTCCCTCAGAAACATTGCAATATGCAAAAATACATCCCTTATTTTTATCAAATTTTACTGCTCATAATCCCAGATTCAACTTTAAAAGCATAACTTGTCAAGAAGAGAAGGAATTACTTTGGAGAACGGAGCATTTTCATCAATTTTCTGAAAGGGAAAATGCCTTGAAAAACTTGATGGACAAAACAACTTTTCCCTCCCCTTTCCTGCTTCTTTCCCCTGCCAAAAAAAAAAAAAATAAAAAAACATCACCCAGTACAAAGAAGTAACTACTAAAAACAATAATAAAAAAAACTTTACTTTTTCTCCACCTCCCCCCCAAAATACATAAAACACGTCTTCCTGTTTGCTTTCCTTCTACAGGCAGAGATACTGATGCAATCTCTCCTCTCTGAGAAAGGAAACGCCTCTATCTCAGTCTGCATCTTTATCCCCCTCAGCAGCTTGACTAAGCAGATTAAAAGAAGAGTGCACACTGAAGCAGCATTGCAACTGCCAGTTCAACGGGAAAGGGAAGCAGAGTCTGCTGCAACTGCTTAGAAATTAAAATAGACTGGAAGAAAGCAAACGCACCGGGTACGCTGCAGGTAGGTAACTTCCAGGTAACACCGACGAGGATGCTGGAAATTATGCAAAGGATCCAGCACCATCTCCAACCTGCCGTCTGTCTCCCTGAGCTCTGTGGGAAGACTGAGAGATGATGGCTTCTCCACAGCACCCTGTCACCCCCACTTTCATTCCTTCCCCCTTGCCTTCCCTATCCCAAAAAAAGAACAGCTGCTGGCTTCTCCCATCACACCTACTGACAAGGTGAATCTGAAACATGGCAACTACCAGCCCTTGACAAAGCACGATAAATCAAAGCAGGAACCCGCTATTTCTATTTAGGGATGAAACTAATTCAGCCAACTAAAATATTCTACAAACAACAGTAGACAAGAAAGAAAAAGAACAGTATTGTTATCATACTGAGAAAGTGCATTTTTAAATGAAAGAGTCAATATTAATTCATTCATTTTTTTCATACATAACATTTTGAAACTGCATTTGTATAAACTACTGTTGTCCCCTATTACTACACAGAACTAGACAAGCAGTTAAAGAAGAAAAAGCACAACATTTCTTGATACTTCTCTTGCTAGCCAGCCACCCTGATCATCTGGGAGATGTTCAACACTGCCTGCAAAATAACCAATAAGATAGTGCACAAAAGGATAAAAATATTTTGTTGCTCATCTTGGTTATTTGTCACAAAAGCAGAATAAGTATACAAGACTTATAAACGGAAAAAAAAAAGATGACGTCATGGAAAAACCACAAAAGAGGAGAGTGCTGCATTATGGTGAGGGGTTGTTGTTAAAGACAAACAAAACAACACTCCAAAATTTATGTCCTATAGCTTGTTTCATCCAGAGTAGATGCGAGAACCCAGAACTTCCCATCAATAAGGAAACAGATGAGTAGCAATAGCTCCGGTCAGAAATGCACTTAGCACATACCGAAAAATGGCAGAAAATAATTGATCAACCAACAGGGTATATTTTAAATTCGCTTATCATCTAAATAGTATCCATAATTAGTCACATAGAATTGTTAAATTTAACTATTTCCTCAAATTTCTTCAAACAAGGCAGTCTAGTCTACGAAAATTACAATGGTTCCCTGCAGTCTCCAAACCTAAACACAGTTCCCTGTTAAAGGCCACAGCAACCACTTCAAAAATGATCACCAGTTTGTGTGTCAGCTTCAGCAGAGTGAATATTTAGGAGGTGCTGAATGAATATTCACAGGGGTGCTTCAGTAACAACTTCACTATCACAGGCTGCATTTGAAAATATAGCTTATCTACGACTATTGGCTAAAAAACTTCACTGACTTGTAAGGATACACACAGAGTGTGCCACGGTAAGGACTTCAGCTTCATAAAAGTTATTTTTAGCTTTGTAATTCAGAAGTACTTTATAAGTACAAAGAAGTCAAACCTAAGGCAGCAGTAAACCAGACTACTGGGGAAAGTTTACATTGCTGCAACCTTAGCCAATGCTTTGAATGATACTTGAGGAAAAAAAAGAGATTAGGAGGCATAGCGCTTAGGGTATCAACTGCGCCAGCTGCTGCATTGAGTTCCCCACAACACAACTCCTCGGTGACATGATCACCCTTCCCTTTTCTGCAACAATTCCAGCATTGCCTAAAAATATTTTATACCAGGGTATGCAACAGTGTGCTTCCAGCAGCATTCGTAATAATCAACTTTAGTCATCCATCAGAGGAATCCGCTCATGGTCTGCCTAATGCAGAATACTTTTTTTTTCCCAACATGAAGAGATCAGGACACGAGAGAATTTCATCCATGACAGAAGGTGAACTGTCACAGAAACTCAGTTAATACTTTGTTTTGCACTGTCTAAAGATTCACTTTTTTGCACTGAATCCTCCAAGCTTGAGGCTAAAAAGCACACTGGAAGTTAGAGAGCAGAGATTATTACGTTTACAGGAACCCACTGCATTAGCTTTACAAGTAATTTTATAACAATACAACTGCACTGCAATCCAGCCTCACACGCACTGTAAACCATGGAGATGTTTTACAGGGGAACAGAAGGTGAGAAGCACCGAGAATATCTGCTAACATAGTGGGGCCAACTTTACGACTTTTATAAGCCTTGCAGTATCTCATGACTTCTCAAAATCTTAACTCTGGGGAAACCAAAAATCTCAGCTTGCTTTTGAAGCCAGGCAGTAGTTTCAGAAACACTCGGCACAAACCAGTTGTGAGAACAAATGAAGCGGTCCTGCCTCCTCGTCCCCCGCGGCGGCTCCTTCCTGCCCCCAAGCCCCCCAAACGTTTGCCCCAGCACAGAGGAATGCAGAGGCTATAAGCCACATCTGCAGCTTTCAGCAGCTGTACCGGCTTAAAAAATGATTCATTAAATTACAGCCTATGTTTCCAGATAGAGAAAAGTTTGAGAACGTCTCCCCATTTCACCCTAGAGGCAAATACCATTTGGGACACAATTAGTTCTTTCCCTCTTCAGTTTTACTGAGGCGTGACTCCAGATATTTCAGCACAATGCTTAACGTACTGGGAACAGCACTGGTTCCAGGTGCTTCAGTAGTACAGACACCACTAACTGGGGCAAAAAGCCTGGTCCCGTACCCAAATCAGGCTACAGGGGATTTGTTCTCACTTCACCAAAAATTTGATTCAAACAGAAGAGAACTGAACTAAAAAATGCCCAGGGTACACAAGCATATCAAAACCCCATCTTCAGGCTTAGCATGTACCGTATGTCGATCCACATTTTCACTGCATCAACACTGGTCAGAACTTCTGTGTAAATATCAAATGCTGGAGCTCTCTGCCAAAGCAAACTTGCATGGAAATGTAATTTACAGCTTTGAGATTTTTTGTAATGATTTTAAAAATCATACTAATGTGTGCAGATCTTTGTCCCAGATATTAGTTACCTACATACAGTGGTTGTGAGCGTGATACTGTCTTCAAACCAACAGACTCATTCCACTAACTCAATAGGCGAGACCTTTACTTCTGGATCCTGATGCAGAACAGACATTCGAAGCATCAGCACCCTCTCACCAGTATGGAAATCCCATGTGATAATTCTTATTTACTGTATAATATAGACAACAAGGAGAAAGCTGCATAGCGAGGCATTTTCACTTACGTGGTTTATATAGAGACTCTTGCGTTTTTCTCTCACTGCAAAAACACAAAATATGATAGAAATATTACATGACTATTTTTCCTGATTAAGCTTCTTATATACCATTTATAATAAAAAGAAGAACAGGAGGCTATCTATGTGCAACATTACAATTGCTTTTTCACTAACCAAGTATATTTATACATCAAACACAAAAGGAACATGTAACTGTATGCATAAAGGCATTTACGCTCACTAGTGTGGCGATGGATTAAAACTCTCATCCATTTGCATACTTCACCAGGCATCGGTCCGCATGGGAAAGTTAATATGCAATAAGCTACAGTCCAAGTTAGCAATGGATTAGCCATCCTTCACCAGTTCTCTGTGCGGGTATTCCTGAGCCACCAGTGCCTTCAGGCAAGGTACCTCACTGCAGAGTGGCCTACACCACCTTACAGGTATGAAAAGTACCTAAAAGCTTAATAACACCATGGAGTTAGCAAATTCTCATCGTAGCTTACAGTGCACTAACTCCCATCGAGCAGCCTTGAAACCATGTGCGTCACACCACTGCCTTCATAATGATCAGGTGCAAGCCTGGAACTATTACTCGTGTGGGATATAACAATGAAAATATTTGACTTTGGTGAGTATGAACGAGTCACCACAAGCAAACATTGCAAGTCAAAGCCACAATTAGCCAAAATATTCAGAAAGTAAACAGCAACAAGGGAGATAGATGTATAGAGTCTTAATTGTCAGGCAAATGCTTATTACAGCTGATTAAATATACTCTATTTAATTTTTTTAAGCACTTTCCCAATTAACTCACCCCATAGAGAGCCTGTGGAGCTCTGTTCCAGTGAAAATACCACAGCATTTAGGATACAAGCCTGGAGGCAACTAACACATAAATCAAACTGCAGGATTAAAATAATAATGGTTTCATGCTGTAAGTGTTTAAATGCACTTTGGTGCACCATGATATAAAAGCTATGCAACCCGATGCACTTAGCAAAATAAGAGTGTTCATAATGGTGGGATAGCCTGTCCATTCCCTGTTGGATGAGAAGCCATTATTTGTGATTTTCTATAAGCAAGCAATCTCACATAAACAAGGCCGTATGTGTGAATACTGTGAAATAATTGTGTTTAATGCAGACATAAAATGAAAAGAAAATAAGAAAAAACTTTTAAAAATCCTTACATAATTTTCCTCCCAGGGAGCAGAAAGGAGAATCACACATGACAGATGTTAGCCATGTCACTTAGATCCACAATTACGGACATTGTAAACAGAATTAAACAGTAACAGCAGGAAAATTCTGATCGTCTAGCAAATAGTTAAACTGCTTGAAACCCTGCTAAAACACTGCACTACACTTAAGTTCCACACACTGCATTTATCACCAGCTAGGGATATAAGTTATCTAAAGGGAAATGACAAAATGATGGTAGATAACTCACTTCTAAGAATAGCCGAAGTATTTGTCTAGTATTGCATGTTGCAATGTACAGGCAGTAAACAATTCTGATAAGCTGCATGTAAACCTAATAAGAGTACATAACTGAAAATTAACACCTATTAACTGTGAAATTTTGAACATAATTTAAGTATTTAACAGTGTTTTAGTCACAAACAATTATACCACATACAAAGTTCTTACGGACAAGATCCTATAAAGACAGCCTGCACATACACTCCAAATTCCATTTTAATCACCGTTTTTCCCCTACCTTAGTTCTTCTCTTCCGTATTTCCCCTTGTATCCATTATTCAATTGCTCATGAAAGTACAATCATCTATTTACTAAAGCAAGAATATCTCTGACAGCTCATTCCCATTTGCTATTTTCATTCTCCAGGAGAATATATTCATGTATTTTGACACACGCCTCACTTCTCCCTGCTCAAACACTGCTTGTGCTGCACATCCTTCCAAGCACCATGTTGACCTCCTTTCCCATATTTTCCCTTTATAACAGAAATTCAGTCAGCCTGGATTTTCTGGTGAGGGAATACAAGGCAGCAACTGTGCTTCTGCCCTTCTGGCCCGCTGTGACACAGTGTAAGGCCCGACTCTTTCTAGAATATATGGCGTTGGGAGATCAGGCACAGCAGAAACCCATTTTGTCATAGCCGCTCTCTTTTGTGATCGCAACCCTCTCCCTTAAACAAGAGAAATACAATCATTGCATGAGGCAAAACGCCACTTCTGCCAAGCTAAAAAGACCATAAAGAGGTAATTCCATCACTTGGCTTCAGTCAGTTTAAGGACGCTTTGCACTGCTCACACAGCACAGAATGGTCTTCAGCAGACCAGACCGTCTTATAACGTGTAATTAACTGTAGCATAAACTCCTAACTGCAACTGCAGGCTTCTGGCTTTCAAGCATGGGGTTTTGACAAAATGAAGCTGAACAGATTTAGAGTCAGTTTAAGCAATTAAACTTCCACTTTCTTTCCAGTATTTTAAAACCTGAAAGTTGGAACGGAACTCTTCCAAGTGGAGACTCAGATGCTGCCAAATTGTCCTAGTTTTCCACACTTTAAGGTCAATTACCTGTCCCTATTTCTGCAGGCACTTTCAACTGTTACTGTTGAATTTTTGCAATAGTAGGAAAATACATTATCCTGAAATAAAAGGGACTGAGGAAATACACATACACACACACACACATACGTGTGTGTGTGTATATATGTATTTTTCATTAAGCTGTAACAGAAACTTCCTCTGTGCAATTTCTACAGACTATCTTAATGTTATCCGTACCAGGATCGAAGACAAGAGGATTACATCAATAAAAATGTCTCACATTTTGGGAATTTTTAAATCATTTCTTTTTGTTTTATCTGAGACAGGAGACTGGTCCTAGTTAATATTAAAGAGCGAGCACAGCTTCCTTCACTCCTATCTACTACATAATAGAATTGGAAAATCCTCTTCATCTGAAGCCTGTTGTTGCACTGATCCTGAAAAATGTAGCCAGTAGCTTGGATGTGTAAAGCCCAATGTAAGTTAGGAGAGGTGGACAGCTGTAGCCCACTTACAGGCAAGACCATTACCAGTACCCTGAAGTAGCAACCGTTGCCTTCCTGCTATTACAAGGAAAGGAAGTTACATTATCCGAGCGCTAAGGTTTGGAAACCCTGGCCTAGCCACAACCACACACTAAACAGTGCCTGGCGTTTCAGTTAGCAAGACCATCCTGCTTACGGGCCAAACTCAGCCAACAGGGCAGAACCTGCATAAAGCACTCATAGACCTTAAAGACATAAAAGGTGATATGGTTTACTAGCTCCCTAAACAGAGAGAATTACTCATGTAAGATTCAGCACCTAGAAAATTCCCACAAAGACTTGGAAACACATAGAAAAGCTACTTTAGTTAGGAATCGAATTAGAATTTATTGTGTCTCCAACTTTTTCATTGAACTCTGAGGTAATTAAGGATGCATTCAGACTACCGACTAAGAGGGACAGGACAGATTCAGATGCTTAGGGTGGCATCCAAGCTTCACAGAACAATGGGAAATTCAGACCACGTAATATCCAGAGATGTCACATCCTGTCTCATTATATTTGGGGTAGTCAGCATGTTGCTTTTACTCACATGTTGACCCCAAGCAGCTCAAGCGCAGCTCCTACGCCAGGACTGTACTACAGTATTACCAGCGAGGCTGAAAGAGTACAGGGCTACTAGAAAGCCAAACCTGGAACTGCCTGAAGGTAAAGTTCCCAAGTCACTCTAGCATGGAGTGACGGACTTGGCCATTTCCCCCGTACAAACACGTGATGTACACTCAAGAGTCATAGCCAGATCCTAGACGAAACTGAGTCCTGATGCTCCTCAAGTCCAAGCCCAAATATGGGTATTTTAAATGTCTGCAGGTCTCATCTATAGAAATATTGTCACTTACAGTCACCAGGAAGGTTTGCCAGCCCAATACAAGTAATGGAGAGAAGTAGTTACATGCCCAAGTCAAGCGTTTTCATCATTGCCAGCTCAGCTCTCCCCTTCTACATTGTCTTAAGAAGTCCTGGGGGTCCACAGCAGGCTGCCAAGAATGCAACCCTACAACAACCTAAAAAACGCTTATATTTTCCCCTTAAAAGCATTTTATTGCATTTTGGTGTTAGGCAACATTCTTGAATAGTGTGATAACTCCTACAGCTCTAACTGGTTCCACAACTAGCCCCAAGTACAGCCAAGCAAAATGCTTAACTACTGTGACTTGTCCCACCAGAACGGGATGGTTCTTGGCAATACACCAGTAGATAAATCTTTGCAGAATCTTTTTTCTTTTGTACAGGCAAAATAGCCCTTGTATTTTTTCCACCGTGATCAAGGATAGCTGAACAGATCTTACACTTCTGTTGATAATGTTTCTATATTGCTTCACTAAATTTATTGTTCTTCCTCAAAAAGATGTTCTTCATATTACTTAAACTAGAACATAGTTTCATAAACCAACTCTAGCATTGGTATAAACTGTCACTTTAAAAAATGCTTACATTTAATGCCATAGGGCAATAAATTAACCACTATTACTAAAAGTAAGAATAATCATCAGGTCTGGTCAAAATTTTATTAGCTGGACTTGTGATCCTTTTTTTTTTTTTTTAATTGTCCTTTCAACAAGTGATAATAAGAAACAGGTAGCATCCATATAGGATTACACAGTCTCAAAACATTATAAAAACCACTATAAAACAGACATCAATCTTCATAACACAGTGTACTATGGAAATATTATCATATTCATTTTACAGACTATCAAACCAGATTAGAATGGCAAATCATATTCACAACCACATAATAAGGCATTGACAGAACCAGAGCTGAATTCAGAAGGACAATCTGAAGGGCAAAAGAAGTACTCACATAATCAACTCTTCAATTAGGGCCTAAATGTATATCCTCTTTGTTCTAGTCATGCTCAAAACTAGCAAAAAATATACAGTAAGTGAAAACTATATTATTTTTAAGTGATGCGTTTGACACTGCAATTTACTCTGTAAATCAAAAATGGCATTTATAAGGCAGCAGAAAGAAGGACAAAGAATTCATCCTGAACAGTCAGAATTACAATGTAGAAACTGCTTTGAAAGCCTTGCTAGGAAATAATGTGTTTTGCATCGATTATTCATCTACTTCTAAAACAACATGTCATACATGTCCAACAGGGAATGAAAGAGCCAGAATAAATGGCTTCTATTCTACCAACTCCATCGCGGCTTGCTTAACAGATGTAATTCCAGAGGGATGATTTTGTCTATGAATAAAAAAATTACTCCAGATAAATATATGATCATATCAAATCCATAATGAGAGAAGAAGAGAGAATATTTGGGTGGGATGGGGGTTGTTTTGTTATTAAGATCTAGTACTGAGCTCATTTACAGTATGAGCTATGTCGGAGGAAACTCTGGAATGTCTTCTTAGCTAACTGGCATTTTCTCAAGAAAACTGTCCCCACACCTTTCCCAGAAGCTTGGCCTAATGTTCAGAGTTTAAAAAAAAACAACAAACAGTTACATAGACAATTCTGAATTTAGGGAAAATATTTTAAAAATAAAATTATATTAAGCTTTATCCATACTTATAGTTCTGATACAATTATTTGGAACTTACAACTTCAGGACACAACAGGACTCAAACCTGCACCTTCTACTACAGGTCCAACAAAATAATTAGCTACAGGTGTGACTTCTTTCAACTCTATCATGATGCCTATAAAAGCCTCCTTTTTTGGGAGGGGAATTATATATTAAAAAACTATCACATGAATTCTAACAAAGGGTTTGGGGATAACTGCAATAGCAAATAATGTAATAAATTCAGTAACCTACCATCTGTTTGCGATTTACTGAGAAATATCGTACTGGCCCGCGGATGATCTGATGGGTTGAATTCCATGTTCAAATCTGGAAAGAAAGAAGGAAAGAAAGAATAGCACAAAACCATTTATGATTATCCGACAGTATACACAGATTTTCTCATTCTTTTTAATAAAACCAAGTTTACATACTGAAGCAGCTATTGTAAAATAAAATCCATCGAGGCCCACTTTTTTATCCTTCTTCACACTTTTCGGCATGCAAATCATTTGCATCTACACAGCTTTGGGATTAGACTTCCGTTCTAAGGGCTACTTTTGGATTAAAACAGATAAAGCAGCTTGAAAAGTACACAAGAAGTCAATCGACCATCAGTTTCTTCCCACCATGCCCCAATGCCATTGCTAAGCCCAGGAACACAGCTTGTTATATGTAATTATAGATGGAGTATTACAAAATACACAACCCTCTGTAGATAGATGGGTTTTTAAGATTACACGTGATTAAAATAAGTAGGTGTTTCAGCTGAATCTAAACAAGTTAGATCTGGGCCAGAGTGTTTTAACATGTTTAAGACTACAAAAACTTGGAACTTTTCTGATACTTCACACATGAACATATTCCTTGCTGTAACAACTCTTAAAAAAAACCAAACCCAAACCAAATCACTCCAAAGAAACACCAGTTTAAAGACTCAAATCTATCACAGCTTATACAAACTTACATGAATGTTATTTTCCGTGTCAAGGTTAAAATCCATTGAATTTACTTGTTCCCAAATTCCACTCCACTACCAATTTGTCAAAATCTTATTATGCCAGCATCCACTTGAAAGCATGCTACTGAAAATAGCACATCATTTTTTATTGTTTTCTTGCTCTCCCAGTGTGGCTATCTCAACCTTACTTCTCCTACATTCTTTTGATCTCCAGATATACTTTCTCTTGCATTTGATGCAGGCATTTATGCAAAACTACATATGAACACTGATACGTTTACCTTCTGTGGTTATCCCAAGCTTTCTACATTTGTCTCACTCCCCTTTTGTATCCATGTGAGAGCTCAGCAAAACTGGAAATTAAGACCCATGTCTTATGAAAACAAACAAAGTCTTTTTGCCCAGGAGTCGAGTTCTCCTGTCTACAGCTTTCCCTGTTCCTCCACCATCCACCACCATACTCTCTTCTCCCTTTCCCTTTTATTTACGAATTTACTGGGTCTTCTGCTTCCCTGCTTCTTCCTCCTGACCTCTACAAATCTACTTTCTATTCGTATTTTTCCCCTTTATGCTCTCTGGGTTTCCTTTTTATCTCCCTGCATTCTGCAGCCCATGAGATGAGCAGCCTGACATGCTGCTGGTACCCGGACATAACTTCCAGAATAAACATGATCTTACAAGGAAGAACCCAGAAACACAGAATAGCAAATCCTTAGTTGCAAAGGGAGCTTACTATTATTATCAAACCCACAATGGGGGGGGGGGGGAAAGTAAGAATTTCAAGGAAAAGTAATTTTGATTCTAACAGAAACCACAGTTTTCAGCCACGCTTGGAGAAGATTCTAGGAAGCTCATCTTAGTACTAGGAGTTATGCCTTGAAAGAACTGTGAACTAGAAAGAATGTTTTCCTGTTACTTTCTGCATCTTATTTAGATACAGAGAAGAAAAAAAAAATCACCCAATGAGATAGATAGTGTTGTTAAAGATTGTCTTCCATTTCAGGGTAGTTTTTCCATTAAGTGGAATTCGAGATGCACTTCATTAAGTAAACAGCAATCAGCATTTTAAAATAACAAAATACATTGTCTTTTGTCATCCTCATCATCTTTATCAAACAGCACAATACAAAAGACCATAAACAAAAAAATCCTTTAAAAATAAAAACAAAAAACAAAAAACCACTACAGACAATCTTTCTACAAATCTTTTAAAGTACAGCAATGCAAATTCAGTCAACAGAACAGGACTGGCAACATGAGACTAAACTCAACTTACAAAACACTGCCCCTGAGCAGCCATTTCTTTCCTTCAGGCCCAGAAAATCATCTGCTCAGGGAGTAATAACAAGCGGGCACAGGCTGACAGTCTGCTTGCAGAGCCAAAAAGAAAGGAAAAGCAATTGCCACATCCTGCAGTCAAGTTGCAACTATTTAAGACTCCTGTGTTATAACAGGCTATTATGCAGAAGCAGTAAACCAATCGAGGACTTAAAAGTTTTTTCTCAAAAAAAGCATGAACTGCCAAACAGCACTGGCTCTCAGTGTTGTGCTAGTGGGGAAAAGTGAATGAGAAGGACCACCAGTTGATGAACTGTTATTCTTCTGACAGGAGCTCAAAGGCGGCCAGCAAAATCCAGCCTCAGCAGCTGCAGAGACCAGAGCGAGGGCTCTGAACCATCCCGGGAGAGGCAGCTCCCCGCTGCCAGGCAGCAGCCGCGGCTCCTTCCCACCGCTGAACCCCACAAAGCACCACGTGTCCTCTCCACATCCCTTCTCTCACATCCTCCCCAGCAACGGCAGCCAGTAACACATCCATCTTCCTCAAACTGCCTGCACAAAACTCAGAGGGGGAGAACGTGGGTACGGGGAGCAGCAAAGTCTGCCAGGGCAGGTTACCCAGCACAAGATGGCCAGAAGAAGACAAGTGCTGCTGAGAGAGGGTGGCTCCCCACCTCGCCCTTGAGGAACAGCACAGGTCTCGTAGAGTTGCAGGCAGAAGAAAGTACTGTTTGGTGTATACCTGCAACTCCATCACTCCCAGCTCCTCCAGGAAAAAGCATCAGGCAAATCAGAGCATCCTACAGGCCACCTGTGGGACCACACCACTCCATGCCACTGCTGCTGGCAAAGAGGAGCATTAGAACAGACAAAGTCACAGGACACATGAGTAAGATTTCAGTCTGTGTCGATCTTAGATGCCTTAATTTATTGTACAACTTGAAAACAAATGCCTTTTTGAATGTGGCAATAAATTCTTACAAACCTGTCATTAGAAACCATGTTACAGAAGAAAGAGATCAAATGATAGACACATATCTGAAGCTAGTAAGTCATCACCAAAGGGCGTTATCCATCAAAAGGTTACCTCCCTCCCAAATAAAGTAATATATTCATACTGCTTTAATGTTATCAGTAGTTCTTTCTAGTGTTTGAAAAGTATCATGAAAACCCGCCACAGTACGAAAGGTTTACCCATCTTGTAATAGAATAGTTGAAGATAAAGGAGACAAACTCACACAAGCCATACTCTACTATTTGAAAGAGAGGAAAATGAGAGCCAGAATTTCAATTGAAATCTGCATAAAAATTTTCTCTGTTGCTGGCATTGACTCACCATAGCCTTACAAAGGAAAGATTTAAAGTGGGTACTACTTCCAACAGTTACCCTGCACTCCAACATCAGCTTTTAAGAAAAAGTCATTGTCTTATAGACAGTCCCAATCAAAAATCTTTCACTGTCCGTATTCTTTCCAGTTAAACAGATGTGGACTATTTTCTTTTCAAAGATCAGGTTTTCTCTTTGTTTGGTTCTAAAGAACTGTTAAGCTATGCAAAATATCAGCCCCATTCTGCAAACATATAAACAGCACGATGCCCCATGAAAATGTCAGGAGTTTTGTCTCCTCAGGACCAGGAACCCAAGGTGTGTGTCTATAAATACATGTGTACCTACACATGTATAGATCTGTATCTATATAGATGTATAGTTAAATCAAACCCAATGTTTGATTAGCCAAAGCAAAGTTAGACTCAGGTACACTTAGCTAAGAGATCATGTGTGTAACAGAACTCATACAATTTTGGAGGATTTGGGCAAGACCAGAGTTACAAACACATGCAAATATACTTAAGACTGCATTCCCTTCCTTGCTTAGCAGCACGCCAAAATAGCAGGAATTATAATGAGCATTCTGATTTATCATGTTGAAATAATTCACTCTGTCTCCAAGAAAAAGAAACAGATTCTGCACATAACTTCATTCGGCACATAGCTGCACTGAAGTTTAAGACAACCACCAGAAGATCACAATAAGATTCATCCGGCAGACTGTGAGAAACTTAGTTCCTAAAGCCACAGTAGCTGCTGCACTCGAATATGACCATAAAAAGAAGCAAACTGTAAAACAGTTCAGTTTCAGACTTCAGCTAAAGCCTAGGCAAGATTTTAAATCTTAAAACAAGATCTTAAAAACCATTACTGAGACCAAAAACACTGAATACAGCCTCAGTTTGCACTTTTAAAAAGGGTAAGAATAAAGTTCAGAGCAGTGCAGAAGAGAGCTACAAGAATGAGTGGAGGACTGCAGAAAACGTCTTCAAATGAGCGTGTGAGTTCGAAGCATTTAGCTGACGAAAAAGGAAAACTACGAGGTGTCTGTAGTTCACATGTACCTTCACAGGGGAAGAAGAAGTACTAAAAGCTCTCTAACCTCGCACACAACATAACAAAAACAGTGGAAAATGAAAGCAGAAACATCTTAATTATGAACTTGGATGGAAAAAAAAAGGGGGGGAGAAGGATAATTAGGCACTGAAGCCCCATACGCAAGGAACTCAACTTATTTTGATGTTTTCCCTTTCTACAAGATTCCTGCAGCCAAACATCTTTAGGCTTTAGTCCAGCATGAGTATTTAGGCTCAATTTAAGAATAACTACACGCAAGTTACTGGCTTATGATTCATATGCAGGTCAGGTCAGATGATCCCAGAGGCGTCTAGCTCGTCTAGCTTAAGTTCTATAAAATCTTCAGAAATAGCAATATTTAAATTATTAAGCACAAAACCTCAGCAAATCCCAGTGGCACATCTGTAAACTTTCTAAAATTGCACCAAACTGCTGCAATTCTTCAGAAGGAGCTACATTTTAAGAGCTGTGGTCAGAACACGTTATGCAAGACAAACACAGAAAAGGACGAGACTAAATCTTTCATGGTAATATTTTAACAACAACAAAAAAAAGTTTCTTCAACTCATGAGCCTATTCAGATAAGAGACAGACACCACAAGAGGATGAAGGATGGGTGCTGTAGCAACTAACTTCTGAACAACACGCATCAAAGCTTCTGCCGTGACACAAATAGGAAAACCCAATACTGCTGCTGCTTTTGTAAGAGTGCACGTGGGCTGCAGCACAAGGAGCAGGTCTGAAAATGTGTTTACTCTATCAGAAAAATAAGATATTATTTCCTTCCTTTTGAACAATGAAAGCTGGGTAAGTTTGTACTGCCAAAGCTCTGATGCTGATTCAGCAACGCACTAAAGTCTAAACTGAGTAAAACACTTGTTTTAAACAGTTCTGAAACAATCTGGTGAAATTACTTTCCTTCTGTTCACCGCCAGGACCACAGGCTACCCCCTGCCACTGCACAACCACCACTATCATTAAGGAGAGAGATAGCATCACATATTCGTTTAATGACTTATCATATGCCTAAAAATGAAATCAATCCATGTTTTTTTCTTCCCAGAAGATATTATTTCCTTAGCTATTTAAAGGCACTTCAGGTAAGAAAAGAACAGACGTGTCCAGGGCATGCCACAGAGGAAACCGTGGCTGACCGGGCACTATGTGAATTAATTAACCTCTCTGCCATCTTTTCCCCACCCACAACCTGACATTACAGAGCAATTTTAACGGCCTGGTGGGTGGAAAACAACAAAATCACCACAAAGTTACGTATCCAGAAATTAAAAGAATGCAAGCAGTGAGCAAGGTTTGATTAAGCCCTACATGTTTCCAGGAAGCCCATCAGAAGGGAAAACGCTCGCCACGGGAGCAGAGGGAAAGGGAAGCACAGGTGACCCGAGGGAAGGGAAAGGCTTTCATGGAGATGTCAAGGGCAGGGTTGTCAGTGGGAGCTGACACGGGTGGGAAACAGCTTCCTCGCTGATGCCACCTCCGTGGTACCAGCAGGACCCGAGATGTTATTTCTCCGCTGGCAGAAAGAGTGAAGCTGTTGCTGCAGCTTCCAGCGTACCAGCCTGTACGAACGAGCTGATGCCATCTGTGGGAAGGGAAACAGACACCTTATTCTCCAGGCACAGACCAGGGGATGAGTTTCCCCAACAACAAACCTAGAAAAAACTGCTGAAATAAATTTCAAAAGTCTCATTGCACCTTATGTCTTTCTGCTGCTCTTTTACTCTGGTGGGCTGCTCCCTTCTATTAACAGCAATTAGCCACTTAAACGTACAGTAATGAAAACATTCCCTTAAATATTATTATCTTATCCCCTCAGGAGCCGGTAAGAGTTAAATGGGTACCTCAGCCAAGAGGATCTCCCTTATCTGCCTCCAGACAAATGACGCAAAACCCCAAAGTTTGCTTTAAAAAAGAGAAGGCAAAGAAACAAGACTGAAGAAAGCAATCTCTCACCATTATTATCCACTTTCGTAAACTTTTTTATAACTCACCATGATTTATGCAATGGAGCCATGATACAATCTTACATTTGGAAAGCTATACGACTAAATCCAGTACTAAAGTTTCCATTTGAGACTTCTGCACGTTGATGTGTCTAAAACATGGAACGTGCCAAGCACCGGGACTAAAATAATTCACTGGGATGAATAAATAAACAAAGCACTGGGATGCTTTCTGTTCAGAAGTTTTTAGAGTTTCCAAGTCGAAATAAGACTGCATTGTATAGGCTGATTTCACTGGATAATAACAATAACCGCATCTGCTTTTACACTAAAGCTTCCAAGATGTGAGATCCACCAGTAGAAGTTTCAGCTCATGCCATTCAAACATCACACGGTCAGTCACAGCATGAAGATTTACCAGCATCACACCACAAGATTTATCTGTACCTTCATGTCTTGTGTAAGCAGCAACTAATCTACCCCAAATGAAAATGCCTCCCCGCTGTGTTACTGCCTGCAGTATTCTTGTAAGAACGAACATTAATGACGTTCCAGTGCTTTTTAACAGTGATTGTGAGAAGAAAAGAAAGTTGGAAACTGGAAGGCTTTCAAGGAGGCAGTTGGCTGGAAGGGCAAACTCCTCCAGGTCTGGCTAGGCCACTGGAAAAACTTGGATATGATCTTTGCTCCCCTGGAGCTACGGTATTCTCTGTGTACCATTCCAAGCAAACGACAGGCACGACATTTCTCAGCAAGCTCCAATTACACGGTGACTCCGTTCCAGGCTCTGCTCTGATCTCGGCCTTCGAGGGAGACACAGGGACAGTTCATCAATAAAAGGAGTCCTCTGCGGCAAATAATGCTCGTTCCTGTACAGTTATTCCTCACCACTCAGCCAAGTTACAACACAGAGTAGTTCTCATGGACACAGCTGTATTTATTTTCTCTTCTACAAGGAAAATCACCTATTTTCACAGAACGAGGCTGAACAAGATTTGTTCCCAGAACTGTTAGGTTTTTATCATTTTTCAGGATTTGCGTTGCCCTTCACAGCAGTCTCTCCCACCTAAACTCATCTCAGCAAATGAGATCAGCTGACACAATGTGGTATGCAAGTCTCTTTTTTAACATCTCCTTGTATTTAGAACAGAAAAGATACCAATTAATAAATCTTTTCCCTCTCAAGTTCATCTCATAAACATCTTTCATATATTCCAGTACTGTAGTTATTAGTTTTTGCTTTAACTGTAACCAAAACAAAGCTTAAAAGTTTTACTGATAGATAAGTTAGCAGAGGCTAAGAAAAAAAAATGCTAACACATCCATCCCATCCCTCCCCCCCTCAAGAAAACGGAGAGGGAAAAGGCAATTTCTCCACATTACATGAAGAATTTAGAATGTGCTTAGAGGCCGACAATTTCATGCTCAAGAGCATTCCCAACTCCTTAAACAGAATTCCACTGTAAAAAGTGCCTTATGCAAAATATATGGCTTTGCATATATGTATTTACATCATACTCAAATACCGCTTCCCCAGCTTTTGAGTATAACATAAAGCATGATTCTTCATTACTGTACCCTAAAAAACCTGAAGCATAAATAAAATAAAATACAATATAGGAATACAGAACATGCTCTATTCCAAAAGCCAGTTCTTTATGTCAAAGTATCTTGATATAAAGAATGCCATTTTCCCTTCCCTTATACAAATGGAAATCTAAGGCCAGCAAGGAGAAGCAACTTTTCAAATACGGTACCTTTAAGATTTTCCAGCAAAACCAGTTTCCTTTTAAAACCAGTAAGAGCAATGGCGTGTGTGTACGTGCCTCCCTCCCTTCCTGCCAGCGTGCTCAAGACGTGCTACAGTACAGGGGACACTGATAAATGCTCAGCTGAACACTGTCCTCCCAGAAAGCCCCCCCGCCAATGCTCTGTAAGCGAATTAAATTCTTTTTTTATGAAGCATTCAACAGGATCTAGCCCAAGAATCACAACTAGACCCAAAACTTGTTCATATGCAGGATATTCAGGGATATACAGTGGACATACACTGGAATACAGACAAACTGACTCCGGAGATGAGGGGCAGCATTCCCTATGGCATTACTGGTTTTCATAGATAAAAATTCATTCTAAACCCTCCTTTTCATTATAGTGAGAGTTTAAGTAGATTATTAGAATGAAAAATTACACTGGGAGAGTAAGTGGAGCCCAGAGAGTCCAACACACCTAAGAGCTCACAGCGCTTCCAACTCCTTGGTATTGAGTAGGGAGCAGGCTCCAACCCAGCAGATTCAGTTAGACGGAGCAAGACCCAGCAGCCTCCCTCAGAGGTCTCAGGTCTGCAACCAACCACCGGCCTCAGCTCACCTGCACGAACATGCCGTCAGGGAAACAAAGCTGAAGCCAAGCGAAGCTGGTCTAATGCTTCTCACCAGAAGACAAGGAAACACACACAACGTCGCAGTTGTGCTGCTGGAATGCGAAGTGGGAGCAAGCCTTGCCAGCATTTTTTCAGAAGCGTGGTCTGCTCTGAGTATTGTAAATAATTCAAGCAATCATATGAAGACACTGGATGGGGCTTTAAGCAACCTGGTCTAGTGGAAGGTATCCCTGCCCATTGCAGGGTGGTTGGAACTAGATGATCTTTAAGGTCCCTTCCAACTCTAACTGTTCTTTGATTATTCCCATAAAAACATTTTTTAAAATAATCCTCCATGATATGGTTAACCTCAAGCAATGGAAGACGGAAAGAACAACACTGCACACTTTAAAGAATAACCTACTTATCACTTCTGCACTTTGCTGTGCATCTCCCATCATTGCTCATTTTCTCGCTGCCAATCTTTCCATTTTGTTATTAAACACAGCTTTTTGGCGCTTGAGAACATGGTACCCAAGTTCCCCAGTTCCACCTTCTCTCTTAATAGCCTGCCTTCGTTAAATGACACAGAGCCAGCTAACGCACCGTAGATGTGATCGTATCGGCACACATCCCCTCAGAAACACAGGCCGGTGTCTCTCCGTTCCAAGTGCGCTTCCACGTAAGGCAGCAGGATGTCACCACCTGGACTGCTTTGCCGCCTGTTTCCAGCGGGTTTTGTTAACACCCAAACTACTGCCTGCTTTTGTCAATGTCACTCGTGCCCCACTTACGGCATGTGTAGCAACAAAAGGAACAAAGTCGCTGTCCTATTAACCTCAAACTGAAATTTATGCATTTCTCTAATGCTCTGGCGGCACCGAGCACCACGAACACTTCTTCCCTGATGCATTTTCACTTAACATATACGCCACTTTAAAATGAATTTATCTTGCCCTATTAGATCCGAAGACAGAAAGAATGGGATATAAACAGCTGTGAAAGATTTTAAAAATAAATTATTAATGATTCTAAAAATCTTATTTTTCTTCCTACAAATGCATCAGAAAAAAATTACATTATGATTCACGTATCCCTCATTACGACAATCATTTAACATGATACATGTGAAATCTTTTACAGATACAAACACAGTGTCATTACAGACCTAACCAAATGATACCAGGTGTTGCCATACCAAATTATTTCACCTGTTGTTTCAAAACATTCAAACAGTACTACCATGCTCTCCACCGAGAGAGTTATCAAGCCACCAATGCCCCGAGTGAGGCTGGCTGTGATGCCAGCCACCCCTGCCGCAAATGTAACCCAGAGGTTAGCAGCTGCCAAGGAATTATTTGTCACTGAGTGAGAAACACATAATACCGGTCAGCAGAAGCGTTGGGTTAACCTACAGCAAAGCGAACCAATTTTACTTGAAGACACAGATCTATACAAAGTCAGCAGCATAATCATCATCATCGTTTCACAATGAAACCGACATTATAAACTTGAATCTTAGATTGAAGCCTTATCTGCAGCTTCACACCCAGGTGTACACATTTCACCATTCCTCAAAACACAGATGTTATTGCCCCGTGAATCATTAAGAAACGGAATGACCTGAAGGAGATGTTACGTTCTGCAGATCAGGGCACAGGAGCTTGAGCTGTAGCTCAGCTCTTCATCTGGAAAAAAGTAACTTCGTAATATCGACCCAAGTTCTGAGGAGCCCTCACACCAGCCCAGCAGAGCAGGTCAAGCTTGCCCTTCCTCATTGCCTTACGGAAATGATTTTAATTAAATGCCAGTGAAAATGGCATCTTTCCAGGATCTCTTCTTTTTCCTTTTGCTTCCCTACTGACCTGTGTGACCTGAAGTTAAAGTACTTATCAAACGGCTAATAGGTAATCCATAAAATACGAACAAAGAACCTGTTCTTGTTTCTCAGAAAATTTAGTGCAAGTGTATTATAGAACACTTGTAAGGGCACGTCTGTGACTTCGAGGGCAGCAGCTGCTTTTTCAATATGCAAAAATATAATTTGTAATCTTTTCTGAGGAACGCCACAGGATACTCGGTAAACTACAATAATAGGCTTTCAATATTTCCCCTGAAGATCTGTATTCACATGGCAACCAAATTACTGTGCTACCAAGAGACGGCGTTAAAATCAGTACGACATGCAGATAGACACCTAAAATTAAAAAGCAACTGACATTAAATTAAAAACCCCTCTCATCACTGAAGCTATATTTGTGCACGTATGCTAAAGCCCATAAACCCACACAGCTAAAACACGCATGCCTCTACAGGTACAGTGACCGGAGTCACTGAGCATTTCTATTACCAAGTGGTAGTGCTGTCCCTAAGCCCATGAGGCTCAGCCTCCTCGGTCTTATGCTAGAAGACATACGGTATAGCTTGTTCAACATACGTCCATCATGTAAGTCTTGCACAGACTCCAAGATGCTGTAGCTTCTGAAACCTAAAAACCTGCGACCTCCAGGTATTTTGTCTGTTCCTCAAAAACCCCTTAACTCACATTCATACATCCTATATACCAGGCAAATAAAAAGGAGCAAGAAGAGGGAAAAAGATAACACTGAACATTGAAGAAAACAATTGCATGTCTTTAATTGACATTTATTCTTTTCGATTGAGTTCTTTAATTGACATTTGTTCTCAGAAGAGTCAGCTCAGAATCATTAAGTGCTAATCTTGGAGAAGCACCTTATAACAGTTGCACATGTTGCAAAATTGTCACTGTAGGAGGTAACATTACCAGATAAAAAGCAGTATATTGATATCTTGTTATTTGCTGTGAATTTATAATGATCTAAAACACTGCCATCCATCTTCATTGTGACTTACCGTATTGCTCTGAATACCTGAATAGCCCTAAACAGAAAAATCTTATGTATTTACTTTTAAAACAAAGTCATACAGAAATGTTTTGTTCTTGTCCCAAACACAGACTTATTCCCAAAATTACACTGGCTTAATGCCCAGGACAAGTAACATTAAGTCCCAGAGCAGTAATTAGGTTCAGATCCGATATCTCTCTAGCTCTTAATATGAGCCCTGTGCAAGTGAAAAAGGGATAAAAGCAGCTTCCTATTTGTTTTTCTCCTCCAGCCCTGTGGACACAGCCACTGCATATAATACGCAAGTCTTGAGGCTGACCTGCTCAGCCACCAGTAATGCAGCCATTCCCAGATCAAACCCAGAGCAGGGACACCGGTGCTACTGGTAAGAAGGGGGAAGGTCACCACAAAACTGCAATCCAAAGACGTGTTGCAGAGAACACGAGCAAGGTTAAATTATGTACAGCACAGACAAAAAAGCTGAAGGGGGCACTAGTATTTCCATTACAGATGAGGAACTGAGGCAAAAGAATAAAGTCAATGAATCGCTAAAAACTAAAAAAAGTGCCATTTTGCATTTTGCCCGCACCTCTGCAGATCAGACTCCAGGCCTCCATCTATCTAGTTAGCCAGAAAAAGAAGAGCACATACTTAGGGACCATCGGACCATCTTGTCCAGTCTTAATATTGCTGCTTTTAGATGCCTAATTGAAAGCCAGACACCCAGTTGCCCGACAGCAGGAACTTTTAGAATTGCCCTTGTCCCCTAGCTCTTTGCCTAATCATAAAACAAAAATTAAGGCTAGAACAGATGCATCATCCTATTGTACACATGCTGACCCTGTATCTTTCTTGATACACTTCTTGACAAAGCTACCAAGGAATTAATTCAAAATATACAAAAAACGTGCATTTTAGTTAGTGCTACGCTAACCCGGTCATAGTTTGCTATAGTCTGCTTCTAATCACTCATGTTGACACTATGTGCTGTTTATTTATTAAGTAGTATCTTATTCCCAGATTATGGGAATTGTTTGGTGTACCAAGGCTACTGGAAAGATACATACTAACCTCAGACACTATGTAACGTAACATTTTCTGGAGAAACAGTTCCTATTATCGCCTGGCAAGAAAATGCTAATTTAACTCACCAAGTTCAATTCTTTTGAGCTACTTTTGCCTTAAATAGCTCAACACTTTCAAATGTTTATCGTAAAATTCAGACCTGTGTTCAACCTATCAGGTAGATACAGCAAAAGCAACAACTGTGAATTGCTACCACAGAACAGTTAAAATAACCTCACGTCAGTCTACAACGCTGCTTTCAGAGTTGCTATGACAAAAGAAAATCAGAAAAACAATATATTAAATCAGAAAAGATAACACCTAAAGAAGTACGCTAATCAGAATGATTTCATCAAGTCTCCTCCAAGACAATCTACTGAAGGAATCTACCAACAGGGAAGAATAACCACATCATTAGCAAGTTGTACTCCTGTCAGGAATACATTTAGTCATGCCATAGATTAAATGTTTAAGCGATTGCTAAGCAGACGTGAAATTTTCCAATCTGAAGGCCTATGTCTAAGCTGCCAAGAAAAAATTAAATACAATGAGGCATTTCACTCAGGACAGCAGTTCTCGCTTCAAATCTCATCAGAGTTTTTTTTTCATTAAAGCAGGACAGACAGCTGACATTACAGGAGAGGTTTTGCTAGCAAGTGCTGTATGTACAGAAGCAGATACCCAATCAAACTCCGACTGCTCTTCAGAAATGGAAAAAAATCCCAACAATTTCATACACCCAGGAATCACCACACAGAATGAACATGTGGTATTTACCTGAAAGTCCTACTCTTCTGAAGAAACTATTTTTAACAATAGTGCCCTGATATTCAAAGTATCTGGACACACAGAAGGAGCGGTTTTGTAATGGGATGTTATGCCTCTCAGACTTTCTTGAAGGAATAACAAACATTTGTATAACCATACAATGTACCTCAGCTTCCAAAAGGCTCTAACAAGGCCACTTGCTTCTGAAACTAAGCAGACATCCAGTGCTCAGAAAGGCCAGGCACACATGGCTTAAAAGATGGGAAGCACAGGATGAAACGGTCACTTTTCAACAACTGTTCTCTATTGTTTTTCTACACATTCAAAACCACGAAGTGAATTTAATAAGACTGCAAAGTCTGCAGATGATAGGACATAACACAGCAAACTAGCATCAGCTATGAAGAACATCTTGGTTACTGGTCCACAAAACGGCAGATGCAGATAAATGCAAAACACTGGGGCACATGGGAAAAAAAAATCCTAACTTCATCTACAAAATGATGAGCTTCAAATATTCCTACTCAGGCAATATGTTGTGGCAACT
This sequence comes from Chionis minor, assembly GCA_013398295.1. Taxonomy (NCBI): domain Eukaryota; kingdom Metazoa; phylum Chordata; class Aves; order Charadriiformes; family Chionidae; genus Chionis; species Chionis minor. Next base: position 3,134,274 of record VZSF01007519.1, on the reverse strand, counting down.
GGGAACAAATGCAGCTAGTACAGGGAGATTCAAACCACACAAAGGGAAGAGGTTCTTCAGCAGCATTAACGCTAGGAACTACCTTCCACAAGACACTGAAATCACTGAAGTTCCTACAGTTTCAAAGGGTTCAAAAGGGATTAGACGGGTTCCTGGAAAACAAATGTACTAAGAATTGCAAAGTAAAGAGTATCTGCTTAGGAAGTTCCCAAGGTGCAATTTTAGGCTAACTGGCTATTCCAAAGAAATATCATTACGTTTATCTGTTCTTATATTCTGGCACCAGCTCCTTTGGGGACAGGAGAGAGGGCTGGGCAGAACGTTGGTATAATCAGCATTAAACTGCTGCTACATTGTAATCTGATAAGCTAGAAGAATAAACAGCTTAAATGAAACCTGTGTCTTTGAGAGCTACTAAAACATTTGAATTAACTAAAACCAAAGCAAGGAATTTACTAGACCAGCACGTACTTTTTAAGCAAGGAGAAAAGCTGTCATTGCCTAAGCAGTTTAACATTAACTAACTTTTCTCCACTGCTGCAGTTTTGTCAGCTTTCTAGCTTTAGATTTGTTGCAGCATATGGACTTTCATCCTCAGAGAGCACCAGGCAGAAATGCATTTGTCCTTCTGGTAGCTGATGTTCTGAAAAGCAGAGGGAAAGGGAGGTACCGCGTGTCTTGTGCGTCCGCCACAGGAACCAAAATGCAGATGAGTCAGAAGTGAAATAAATCCAAGCCAAATTTTCAGTAAGAGCCCAATTATTCATCTGCTACAGGCCATGCGACCGCTCCAGCTAACTCTCAGGTCAGTGGACTGCCGTGTTGCAGTTTTTCTGGCTGGAATAACGCTCATGTCCCATCTAATACTACATACGTGTCAATCCACCGCAAACTGCCTAGGGATCTGGACCAGCGCAGGAAGAATTGATCACTCATCTTCCTACCAGTGTATACCTAGTCTTAAGCCACATAAATAAAAACCATGTATCTCTGATTTGTAAAATAATGACTAGAGGTGCTAGTTCTGCAGGAAAAAAGCCAGTACGTTTGGTTAGAGAGAAACAGAGGCTTTAGGTTTTTCGTTTTGGTGCTTTGGGTTGTTTTGCTCCACATGCCACTTTGAAAATAGATTAAATGCCGAGGATTTTGTAGGCCCTTGCTATCTGTGCAAGGAACACAAGAGGAACTTCAGCTTTCATCTGGGCTGCTTTGTTTATTACGGTCCCTACGTCTTGCAGTGGGCAGCTGCTTCATATAGCTGAAACAGCATGAGAAACAAGAAAACAGTATGAAATAAGCTAAAGAAAAGAAACTTAAAATCAGAAATAAGAATAAAAAGAGGCTCTATACTGGAGCTGTGTAAAGCACAGGGAAAAGAAAAGCTGCAACAGCTAGTGAGGGAAAATACCTAAAATGCAAAAAAGCCTACTCAGAAACAGGCAGGGGAGACAACCAAACCCCAGGAAGTCAAAGCCATGGCTCAGGAGTTTGCATCTAACAGCCTTTGTGGAACACTTTTGACTGATCTTTATTAAACATCTCATTCAACACATTGTTTATAACGCATTTATACAACAAAGAGAGGTTTTGAAAAAGCCTTGGCTGTAAGGAGGGACTAGATCCTGACTCCACCAAAGAGCCAACACCAGAAGCAGTAAAGGCAGATCAAAACTGCTGCCGCTTTTTACACACTCCCAAAACCTTGGTGGAACTATTTTTTGTCGGTATTTTTTAAAAGAAGACAAGTTCACACTTCTAAAAATTAACAGGTTTTGGACACAGAGAAATATTCAACGTAGTGTTTTCATTCTGACACACACTTTTTAAAATGGGGATTTCCCACATTTTATAAACCATGACTACTGATAGCTAGAGGGACAAATCACAAATATAACAAAACAAACATTTTTTTTCTCTTAAACAATGAGGTTTAAGTGTTCCCTTACTGACTGAAATTTCTTCAAAAATGTGTGATGGTACAATGTTGTCTTATGATTTAAAGACCTGACTGGCCTCTGACCACCTGCAAGAAGACAAGAGGGTTGCTTCCTCTGCCTGCTCTTCAATTGAATCCAAGTTGTGCAGAAAAATTACTTGACTGACCAGAGTTTCACCTACTGCATGTGTTCAGTTTGGATCCAATCTGTACTTCATCCTCATCGTCCCGCCCAAAAAAATTCCCTGCTACTTTTGCTGTAATAATGCTGCAAAATCTGGCAGCTCCCAGCCTCCTTTTACATAAGGAGAAGAATTAATTTCACTTTGCTGCTTGTACTTTGTCCTAGCGACATGAAACACACACAGGATTTGATTGTATAATCTCCAGATATGTGGGAGGGATTTGGAGACTTGCCTGAAAACCTGCCACTCCTTATGCACTCAAAAGCTCGACAGCATGTTTTTTCCAAAGTACACATCCATGTAGCTGAAATCACAATTGAGTTCCTTCACCGTGTATCATCACAAACATTACCAAAAAACCGTAAGCCACATAGGGAAGAGTGTAAAGTAATAACAAAAAAAAACACCACCAAACCCCAAACAAACAAAACGCAGGACATCTATTTAATACCTTGGGCTTGGTCCTGTTGTAAATTAGAGGAGCTCTAAAGAAGTTAATGTATTTACACTAATTTACACTATCCAATAACTTCTGTGGTTTCAGTCCAAATACCAGCAGATCAGTCACTGTAAAATAGAGCCACCAGAATTGACATTGACGTCACTGCTGTTGGCAGCTTTTTCTGAGAATTTGTGAACTGGCTGAACCTTAGCCTTTTTTCAACAAACGCTCTGGCACATAACACATCAGCAATTCCAGTGACAGCAGCGCTAGACGGGTCTCCCTGTTCCCTTTATCTATCCCTCTTCAGCGCGCCTTGGTCTTAAGGCAACTGGAAGTCTTCCAGGTATCAATGAAGTCAGCTTGTTTCCATTTACCAGCAATAGGCTAAGATTTTCAAACATACCACAGAAAAAAAAGTTTTAAAATTCACTTTTGCAATGTTAAAGAACATTCCAACTATTCTATTTGAAGACGCATAAAACTGAAGAAAAATACAGAAAAGAGACAAGGTTCAACTCAACATATTTTTACAGCACAAGTACTAGCAAGGTGAATCTAGCCGAAAGGTACCTGCCTTTGAAAAACCATTAGCATCATCTTTGCTTTCTGTTTTTCACCCTTTAAAACTTGATGCTGTCTCCAATCTGTCTGACTTCAAAAGCAGAAAATGATTTGTGCTCATATTATAGCTGCATACTGAAAATTACTTTATGAGTGTTTTTAATTTTGACCTTTTTTTCTTCCTCCTATACCTTATATTTCTTCTTTGAGTTACGCAGATAAAACTCCCACAATTGGACACCAATTTGCTACCATATAAATAAGTGGAAAATAGCTAATCTCTTCCTGAAGTCTTTTTAAGATCTTAGTCACTTTTCACCAACGCTGACAGGAGATGTCCTAAATTATTTTGATGAACTGAATATGGAAATATATTCTGCAAGTTCACAGTACTTCATTTCATCAAAATACCATGATGACTGAAGAAACAGCAACAATTTTTTGAGACACCCATCTCAAAGATTTCCCATGTGCCTCATGCCTTGGCTTCGGCCACAAACTTACTATGTGAATTTGCCTAAACAATTCTCCTGGATGCCTAGCCTTGGTGTATCGGCCCACTCACACTTTTACGCCTTTTAGAGGAATGACTGTTTCTTGCTGTAAGTATGCCACATAGCACCTCAACTCTCGTATCACAGTCTCTAAGAGACTGTCTACAGTAAAGCAATGCAAATTTATTTCAAATCGATAGCCGTGTGTAACGGTTCAGGGGAAGAGTTTACCTAGAGCTTCTGAAAACTTTAAGAAGTTGATGCTAACAAAGAGGCTTTATCTTGGAGTGCCTTAGTCTCTTCCCTTTCTAAAAAGGACCTCAGCATGTACTTGCTAAATTAAGATGACTAAAACACTTGTACTTAAAATTTTTGAAGGACTAATCAGAAAGGCTAAAAAAGCTACTTTTCTTGGCTGTCTAAGAAAATGCGTTTGGGGACTGGAAGATACCAAATAAGGTGAGAGGACAGAGCTGACACCAGCAGGCTTTGGGCAGGTTTGAGATGCAGAAGAGATGAACATGGGCGCTCCTACAAAAGAATCCTGGATCTTCCTCCTGAGACAAAACAGTGTTCCAGAAGAGGAAACAATGCAGACCGTACACACTTTTGCCTAATCTGTGTGTGTTTTACACTAAGTAAACAGCAAGGATGTCCTAAAATACTTCAAGTGTACAGCATGACACATAACACGCACCTATACGTTCAGTGGATGCCCCAGAAAGCCAATATGGATGGAGATCTGCAACGCTGTAGTGGTTAAGCCCCCAAATACCCTGGAAATCAGCACAGATCTGAGGGTCTACGGCAGTCAAGATGTAAAGCTCCATTTTGTGACAGTGTGACAATAAGCCTAAAACCAGGAAATCTTTCAGATGTGCCAGGAAAGAAACAGTATCATGGTCTCCTGAGACAGAGGACACACAGCAGATGTCCCAGCACTGCCGAGACCCTGAAACAGAGAGCAGGCTGAGGGGTGCTCAAGTACATCGGTGTCAGCTCCGCAGTCTGGAAAAGACACGACACTGCAAATCAAAACTCCTGCGTTTCTGTTACTGGGTGAATCCATCACTGCATGAACAAGTCTCCACTTTCTGTTTGGCTGACACTCTGCAAAGAGCTACACTTCGGGTTTTAGCATCTGTACAGGCAGTCCATGTTGGCCTACTCCCATTTTTTTTAAACCTATGAGACCAGAACACAGCAGAAAGTGTTCCAAATATCCCTGAAAACATAACAGGATTCCATCTTTTTCTTCTGACAAGCCATAAGCTATTTTTTTCACTTTTGTCCTGAGTTTGTCCCAGTAGTGTCAGAAGAATCGTATTTCCACTAACAGAGGGCATCCTTTCCAAGCCACTGCTTCGTTCACTTCTGATTCCAAGGTGACCTTAACAAACATTCTAGTAAAGAGAAGAGAAGCTGGTCTCACAAAACAGCTGTAATAAAGTTCTGCTGAAATGTTTTTTCCCAAGCAAATTTTTCTCATTATTTCTAACTGTCATAAGAAAATCCTTCTTATGCTCTCCCTCCCACTTCTCTTCACTAGAAAAATTTCATATCTATTCTGTAATAAATTAGTACGTCTTTGCCTGTCATGCAGTAACACATATACAATCAAGTGAAAAACGTTCCCTTCAATCCACCACAGAAAGCAATAAGCAATAGGAGGGGAAAAAAAAGGAATTATTAGAACAGAATAGGAGCTTGCAAAATATCTTTATTTACCTCCCTTTCTGTCACCAAGATCAATTTTTTTAAAGCAAACTTCATATTTCCTAGAATGTAAAAAAACAAAGCACACAAATGCAAGTTTTTGCCAGCTACGTATAACTTCTCTAGCTTTATAAATTTCACCATTTACAGGCAGATGATTGATTGCACATTAATTTTCCTTAAGACGTGTGCTTTTTCTGCTGTCCTCCATCTATGGCTCTGCTCTGTTCTCTTGAGGAAATTATTAGTCTCTTAATTAAGACATTTCTATATACGTATTATTTTGGGAAGCAGAAATATTATCACACTGTTGGAAAAAGTAACTCTTCTGCTCTTGGTAGCGTGGAATTGAATATTGCAACAAGTTTTGGATAAATTGCCCTGCAAACAGGATGCCATTATCACTTGGTCTTCAGTAAACCAACCAAAAAACTGAAAAAGGATGATCTTATCCAAGTCATCCAAAGTAATCCCTTCTGCAACCGATACGAAAATTTCCCCATCTCCAAGTACAACTAAGTTAGTCCAAATTAGTAGTAGCTTAGCTGGTGACCATCCATCACTTACTACTCCATTGCTTCATCCAAACGTTTATTCTCCCCACTTCTATGCATGTCCCATTCCATCCAAGCACGTGCTTTAGTACATCCTTTCACAACAGTTTTCAACGCTGCAAGGCCTTGAATGTTTTTTCTGATCACATCTTACTAGCTAATAAAACATTTGGAGAATGTCTCTCTAAACACTGTCTGGACCATGATGAGCTAGAAAACCTTAGCCAGAAGATTCCACTCTCTGTATCAAAAAGCAGAATATGTGTAGTTTGCAACTCCCCATGCCTCAACTTCAGACATAATTGTACAGGTGAAAAACCTGAGAAAAAAACAGTTACAAGTTGGTAAAAAATACGTTTTTGAAATGGTCAGAGGGTGCCAAACAACAGTAGATGACTGTATTTGAAATAAATTTAGTGTACGTGGTACTTCCAGCTGCATCTACTCAGCCCCTGTGGGGAAGCACTCGGGGCTCTGCAAAATGGCTGCCTGCAAGATGGGAGGCTCTAGCATAGGCCCCCCAAAACACCTCCTGTAGGGAAAAGCCTCAGAAAAAAGGTCCATGATCCTCCCACAACTTCAAGGTGAGGTATAAATGAGAATAAAAGTGAAAATATCAGGAAGGAAAAAAAAAATTAAGTAAAACAAAACTGCTCCTGTCCAGTGCTAGATGGAAGAAGTCTAGAAACACAGCTGTTAATACAGTTTTAAAGACAGGATTGGTGTTTGGTGAGAACAAATTTCATACTTCCACTTCCAAAAGTCTGCGAATAATATTATCCTACAGTCTCCTCCGAGTGCCAAAGGTCTCTTCCACAATAAACTCCTGCATTGCTGTTCCCAGCCAAAGCTGGGGCAGAACATATGCAAGATGAATGGGAAGGCAAGTAAGGGTCAAAGGGAGGTATTTAAATTAAAATTTTCCCTTTTTAAAAACTAACCATTAAATAACTTGGGCGTTTCGCTGAGGCTTAGGCCTCAGGGTGTTTGCTTAAGTTTTCCCTTACATTTTCAACCCATGCTTTAAAAAGGTTCAATTGATGCAAGTTGTTCACCAAACGTTCAACCAGTTTGTGTCAATAATGGCAGCTTCTGCAAATGCAGAAGCTATTTTCATCATTGTAACTGAGTGAAGAAGCCACATTTGATTTGAAACAGGAAAGCTTCCTTACTCTGTGAATAAAACCAGTAGAGATTAAATCACTAGTTCTAAAATTCAGAAGGATAAAGGGTCCAGAAACAGTACAACAATACTTACTGTATATTCCTCCTCAAGAAGTTAGTTTAGGAAATACATGAATACTTTCCCTTTCTTTCTCACCATTCTTAGTATATGGGTTATTTTATCCAGTAAGACAGTTTGAACTGGTTTTGTGCATTTCTTTTAAATCCTAAATCCTTTGCAAATACAGCCTGACATACACCACATTTAAAAGTGAGTTATGCATTAGCACTGTGTTTCAAATATATATTTTTTATGAAGTACTACTACCCCTTATTGACACCTCAAAAACAGCATGACATATCACCAGTAGTTACCCTTGCTATACGTCAGACTGCTTATCATTCTGAAGCAGTCTCCATATCGTTAGTTATATATATATATAGTTTGGGGAATCTTATTCTCATGTAAATAAAAGTCATTTATCGTCTTCTAACAGAAACATAAATATTAACCAATGTAATCAATAAAAAAATTGAACTATACAGTTATCTAACCTGTAGATCTTTCTTCTCTGATCAACAAAAAGAATTACTACATAAACCAGATTCAACATATTCTCCCTTAGAAAACATAAAATGTAAAACATGAATCTAAATCCAAGTTTCCTATTTCCTCACTTGAATAAGAATTAAGATACATCCGTACTCAAAATAGCATCCAATTTTTTACTATTCCCTTCTAGACTTTGTTGAAGCTTTGAAGAAGCTCATTGCAACATAGCTTCAATGATCACAACGCCCTTCTTCAGAACTACCGCAAAAAAGTGTATTTAAACATTCATACCACTATCTACAGTTGCTACAGGGAAAGACATTGTGCTGCAAAACTGCTCCAAAATCAAGTTTCTATTAATAAACAGTTGAAAATATAAAGTAAAGCTTGACATTTAGAACCTCATTTCTTGTATTACACCCTTGAAACTTATTGTGCATTACAACTAGTACCGCACAGTTAAATTCTCTGTTAATTTTAATTTGCATCACACGAACTGATACTCTGCTATCATTCTGCCGTGCTATAACACTGGCTACAGAACAGGCTGTTGTTTTTAATCTGCAATGATCAAGGGCATGAATGACTATGTCAGCAGACTGGCAAATAGTTCTATTTTTAAATCACAAAAACGTATGCTGTGGCTTTATTATTTCATAGGGAGATGTGTCCAATCATTAGTGAAAGCAAATAGGAGTATCTGGATCTCACACTTTCCAGCTTTGGTACCTTGATCTGTTTTCATTTTTTTCCTCACCAAAACGTTTTAGACCCTTTAGGTGTTGATGAAAAATGTTCCTTACTCCTTGGGGTTTTTTGTAACTGGACTATCATTAGATCTTGAAGTTAGTTGAGGAAGATTTTTTTCAATTCTTCCTGTTACATGATCTCTTTTTCATCTTACTTAAATTCCCACAAGTCTATTAGCTCTGAGGAACAACAGAATGTTAAGTTAAAAAGAAAAAAAAAAACCCCAAACAAAAAAGCATGGGGAGGGCTTTCTCCATTCTGTTTTATTTTTCAAAAGGAGCGTGCAAAGACAGCTCAAGAGGAAAATTATGACAAGTGTCTGCAATGTACAGAAGAAACAGCAGGAGGAACAAAATCAAGAAGGAGCAGAGACTGACTGGAACACATGAAGGAAAAGGGAAAAAAGAGGTTTGTTTATACCTCTCATCTGGCATTTATCTAAGAATTGATTTTTACCATTATCCTGATAGCTGGTAATAGGTTGCAGTGAATGACAATGCAAATGAAAAAACGTTGCCCATTCTCCTGGTGCAATTAAAAGCTTTGCTCTTGGCCCACTCTCTACTAGCTCGAACAGCAACACAAAGAGGAAAAGACTCCCCACGGGACAGAGCACTGGGCTCAGCCTGAGTCATCCTCTCCCTTCTGCCAGCGACTCTCACTACATTTAAAGATTGCCATGCATTTTCTCAGTGCCATGAAAATTAAGATTTTTTTTTTTTCTTTTTTTTTTCTCCCCCTCTCCATGAAGGCTGAGAAAATCTTGTATCCTGTAGCTCCGCTCCTAAGAAAATGCAACCCTGGAATCTGGACCACAAATTCAAAGAAACCAATATTTGATCAAATCTCATCTTTCCCCCCACCCCCCTCCCATTTTAGACAGTGGAAGACAGCAAATAGGGCACCACAGAAAAAATATCAGCAGACCAAGACAGTAAAATTTACAGGTAACTTAGCAATTAAGTTGGTCAGTCCTTGATGAAAGGGGTAAACCTAGATGTCCATCAACACTCCCAGCCTTCCTTCTTTACATCATACTTTCTTCCTTGACCTTTTTTTTAGACGATATTGTAATAGATATAACAAAGCTGAATTAATCTAATATTTTCAGTATTAAGAGAAGTAAAAATGTTGAAGATGCTAATAAAGAAATAAGGGATAACAAAAGTGAGAAGGAAAAGAAAGCTATAAATTACCATACTAATGGACAAAGTCTTTTTGACGTAACACAGAAAAACCACAATATGATTTAACTTTCCTGTAGTGGGGTGGTTGCTTTGTTTTTAGTAAAAAGAGAGAACAAAAAAAGCCTTCAGCCACCAGGGAAAAATTTTACATTAAATAACAATCTCAGCACAGTTGTTCCAGATTTATACAGATTTGGCTGATTAGTTCCAAGATCAAAAGACTAAAAGTGCATCAGGGAAAACAACTACAAACCAGATTTCAGAAAAATAACAAATCAGGCATTCAAAAAGATACGGGGTCTTATTTACCACAATCATCTTTTCTGGAGCTTGAAGGTATATAAATAGAAACTTTTCACTGAGAGGTTTATTATATTTCATTTTGAAATGGCAGGAAGTCTGACAGTTCAGACAATGAAGGCCTTCACATGAATGTAATCTTAATGAATAATTAATAAAAAGTCAGTCAGCTGGCTTGGTTGCTCCAAAAGTAGCTTAATTCTTTTCTTTCTTTTAGCTGCTACCCTTCTACTTGTAACTATAAGGCAGGTAGCAATGCTTTTTCCTTGATGCCAAACCAGGAAAATACTCCTTAAATACAAAGGCTAAAACAACTTTCTAGATTACACAGAGATACAGTATGTCACTATTCTCTCTGTAATTTTTATCTCCAAAAGACAGTTAAACTTTAATGGCCTGACTTAAAAATATTTTTAATTATAACTCATATTTTTTTTCTTTTGCTCCTTATTGCTAAAATATGTTAAAGCAATGTAAAATGGTAATGAATATTAAGAATATTTTTAATACCTTAAGATGTTTTGCATAAAGTAGGGCGAAGGGTATTTTTTGTGTATTCCATAATAAACACTGTTAGTAGAGGACATCATACCCAGCCAAACCATATACATTTGTCCAAAACAAGTGTAATACAGTATAAAGTTCTGTTCTAAAATGAGAGCTATAGTTGATAGACTAAGGGAAGTTATTAATCTTATTTCTAATTTTTTCCGCATTTTTATATGGAGAGAACCTGGATCCTTTTTGGCTTTAGAAGCAGAAATACATATAGTATTATCTGAGATTTCTCCAGTTATATTCTGTGTTCATTCTGTGAGAGTATGTATTAGTATACTATACCAATTCCAGTTTCCCTGGTCAAAAAAAAAAAGAAAGAAAAAGAAGTTAAGTTGTTTTATACAGCCCATAAGGGTCATCTCACAATCACATTTAATATCTGCCACTGTAACAGTTTCAAACACAATTTATTCTCCTAATGCAGGACATAATCATTACCTGGACATATTTTCTATTTAACTAAATAAATGCAGCACAGCTCAGGCAGACGGAATCTGTGAAGGCCAGTAACAGTGATGAATGCTATGCTGGAAACATAAGCACCACCCTACAGGACATAAATTCAGGAGAGCGTTCCCCTTGATTCGTCAGATATTCTAGCAGGAAGACCATTTATTTATTTTGTTCTGAACCCTGAGGTACTAAGCGGACACTGCAGAAGGGTTCCCAAGCTGGCAGACTGATGGTATGACATGGTATAGCAAATTTTGCTCTCAAATGTGCCAGGTAGGGGGCCAATGATATGCTAATGGTGTCTGAAAAGGTCATCACTTGCAGGTCTACACCGCCCCAGTCAAGATTTCTGTTCCACAATAGGGACGCTATCAAGAAGGAATATTACACTACTGACTGTAACCTTCATATAAATGCTTCTGTTACTGAAGCCAGGTTCTGCACTAGAGGGATGTCCAAACCTCATAAACACTCCTTTCCATCCCCTTTACAATTTCTTTACCTACTTCCTATCACACTTCCCATATTTCCATACTGAAATTACTATTTAGAATCATAAAATGGTTTAGATTGGAAGAGACCTTAAAGATCATCTAGGTGCAACACCCCTGCCATAGACAAGGCCACCTCCTACTAGACCAGATTGCTCAGAGCCTCAACCAACCTGGCCTTGAACACTTCCAGGGATGGGGCCTCCACAGCTTCCCTGGATTTTCTTTGTATAAAATATTAAGAGAAGGGACCTAGAAACTAATTCTCACCAGGATGGAGGGAAGTCCAGCAGAGCCAAACTCTGTCATTCTGTGATGACAGAATGAATGGTTGGTCTACTTGTTACCAGTTATGACACAGATCAGGAGCGGAGTTTTGGAGTAGGGATGGTTAACACACAATTCACGACTCGCATGTGATTCTCAAGAGTTCAGGCACAGAATTCCCACGCCACAGACAAGAAGGATTTCATGAACTACCTCTCTGAGGTTGTCCTCAGGAGGTTGCTCTGTGCATTTGCAGATCAGGACACACGGCACAACAGGCTCCCCTCACTGAAGCGAGAAGACGTACGGTAATGGGATTAGAAATAGTTGGCATGTCACACTAGAAGTGAAAGGCGTAAAGTACGTAGCGTGAGCTCCGAGTTAAACTCTATGAACCTGAAATAGCCTGACTAGTACGTACTCTAAATTATTACCCTAAATACCCTGAGTTATCCTGGTATCTCCCATTTGTTGGATGAAGGAAACTTTCACCACTCGTTCAGCTGAAGGTACAGTCTCACAACTGAAATCAATACACAAGGTATTGGTTTATGTATGAATTTTTTATGTTCTGTATTCTGAAAAATTTATACATGGCTACGCTAGAAGCATCCCCAATGGTCTCAGTTGATCACCTTATGCTTCCAATATGCAGACTTTGACTTACTACTTACAAACTCTGGAAAATTTTAAGTGATTGGAAAGCTTTTGGCACACTTCTCAGTTTCTGGGAAGTTCAGCCAAAGCAGTTTGGTCTATGTGCAACTCTAACCAGGCCTCCTCCATTTTGACAGCCTTTACCTATCCCAAGTATAAACTTCCCTCTCCGCAGTGGTCACAGGGGCACTAGACACAACGCACAAAATACACCAGCTGTAGGAACAAGCCTGCAGCACTGAATGAAGGTAACAGTTATGTGAAGGATCGCTTCCTCTCATCACGGAGAACAAGGTGTGCAGTAGACTGTAAAAAGAGAAACCAGTCTCTTATATGATGGCAGAAAAAATGGTTCCTCTACCTCCAGACACTGCTTGCTTGCTGCTAGGCAAAACCCCAAACTTTACTTACAGAGGCAATCCTTGGCTGCCAGTCCTCACATTCTGCACGTCCAACCCTTCCTAGGGTCTGATTAAGAGACTGCCAGAGTAATCAAGAGCTGCAGTTCTCAACCAATAACAGCAGCTTTGTGAAGAACATGAACCGCTACATAATGCTCCCTACTCAGAAAAAATGAGTTCCTGGGCACTTAAAAACGAGCACTGCATTAGCAGGCCTGTCCAAAATCATTCTGCATATCAACTCACCATCTGCAGTGTACCGATAAACCTGATAAAAGTCCTGAAAGACTAGTAAAAACACTTACATCCACAAGTACTGCTGTGTAAATTCCCTTGGAACAAGATTTGAATAGACGACCTGGGCCCACAAAGTGAACAATGGATGAGAAGGACGCTGAAAAGCTGTCCAGTATTTGACCAATGCTACTGAATTAGGCAGGAAAGCATCTGTGGTTCTGGAATTCGCATTACAAGAGGGGAATAGCAAGATGAATTAACTTTGAAAGGCAGCCTTAACTCCTGACATTTCTTATTTTTCAAGTGTTCGATTTTCGCATCTTAATGTTCTTTGAATACACCATTTATAACACAATTCATACAGAGAATGCCCACTGCCCATCTGCTTCATAACATGTTCGAGAAATGCTATACTGTATTTGCTTTATACAAAAAATTTAGAGGAACAGGAACTGTGCTTCATAGCTGACCACCATATAATTTTAAAAGCAGGTTCTTCTCTTGGTTTTCCAGCTGAGCAATTCTATTAAAGTATTCACCGGAAATAAAAAACTCTTAGTCTAGAATGAAAATAATAAATATTTCTCCACTGCATTATGAAAAAAATGGAGCATATATCACTAACAAATAATTTAAATAATTTTTCTTATAGTTACTGTGAATTTGAAATCTTTCATTACAAGTACAACCCTGAAAGATTTTTTTAAACTTTATTTCATTCTAGATTATCTATTTATTGTCTCCAGAAGGTAAGAATTAGGAGATTTTTTTTTTCCTTTTTTATTACCAGGTGCAATAAGATGTTCAAGAGAACAAGCAACTCTTGCTCTAGAATTCAAAGTAGAACGTCACACGAAAAGCTCTTTGGCTGTCAGCTTCCCAGGCATGCAACAAATGGCATAGTCCTTTAAAATGTCTGTGAACTACTTGTTTGTAAATGATAAAACATGCTATGCTAGTATGTTAACTACACAGATTCTTATTCTGAATAAGCACTTAAGTAAATCAAGTCTTAGCATCAACTGCGATAGGCAAACGTTTGTCCAGCGTCACTTCCTCTGCAAGAAAAAACAAAAACCATGAAGCTGTCAGAGCAGTTTTTAATGCTGTATTTTCAAATCTATTAAAGTGTGCCCTCTTATACTACTGTGTATTTACTATGTAAATAAAGTAGCTAAGCTGTTGGTCTCATTAATCTCCAGTTCTTCATTAAATATCAAGCAGCACTGATTTCCCTGTGAGTTTTGCTCCACCAAAAACTGCACTTGCCTACATGGAGTGTTTCAGGCACATGTAGGATTGCTCAACCTCATCTCCAGGGGGCTTATGACTACATTAGCATCCCATCCACCCAGAGCACCACAGAGCCTGCTATACTGCTAATATTACATCATGTAAACACACCTGTACGTCTACCAAGTTCATCACTATTCTGTTTTGCATCCTTGTGGCAAGCACCAGACTGAACAGCAACACGCAAGGGCTTTAAATGCATCTTCCAGTTCTACTGCCAATATTTCTAATCACATTAGAAACCCGTTGCCTGTAATGGGGTTAAACAGCTAAAACTGATTTGCCTTTTGCTTACAGTTAAGCGTTATTAACAGCAGCTAGAACTCTAAGAAAAAGACTGACATCAGAAGAGTGGCCAAATGAACAAATGAGTTTATCTGAAAAAACAGGTCCTCTATTTCTACAGATTTCAATGTGGAATCACACTTCAAATCACAAAACACTTTTATCACACTGGTAAAACACAGACTTCTTTTTAAAATTTAAAGTCAAAATATGTGGCTATTTTAAAAATGTTTTGTATAATTATCAAAAAAGACACTGACAACAGAGGCAAATCAAACAACAAATGCAGGTAGTATTCAGGGTATAAAATAAGCACCCAAATTACAAATCTGCCTCTGACACACTATTTTGTTATTGCTTATTCCACTGAGTGCTACTTTTCACACAAGCAGAACTGCCCTTGAAGAGACCAATTTTTCCACTTTTTGTTAACTAGCAGGTATTTAATAGAGGATATTAGCCAAAAGCCTAATTATATGGAAATCTAAGCATTGGTATGAGGGCAGCAACTGTCAGCATCCACCTTGTCAATAAAACAGGTTCATATGCATAAATAGGCTCTGGATTTGGACAATACAAACACGGAGAGGTACACGCTACCTGCGGACAGAGTTTTCATGATTATTATGCTGCTAAAAGTGGCTGCCGTAGGGAGACTTTCATCAAAAGTCAGTAAAACTCTGTCCACTTGGCAAAGTACTACTTGGCAGGTAGAGGGCTACCTGTCCTGAGCAGCCCACCAAAAAAATAAAATAATAACAGGGTATTTTATGTATGCAACCATTTCCCTGTGCAATCCGTTTTACTGTTTTCTAGATGTGCTTCTAACTGGGTGTGTATTTGGATTAGTTCTCACATAATTTCTGCACATACAGATCACTGATTAATGTATTTTTACTAGGTAAACCAGGTCCTAGGTGGTCAGCTACATCAAAACGGTTATCTATTCAAAGAAAAAAAGGAAGAAAGGAAAAAGAGTTAGAAAGAGACGAAAAATGGACAAAAAAAGAAAAAAGAGAAAAAAGAAAATGAAAAGATAGTTTTTTTACTCAAATACATGCTAAGTATAAAAGTACACAGAGTTTTACTACCCAAGTCAGGAAATTTCAACTGTCATCTTTTCTAAATTGACACATACAGAAGTGCGGTACTTGCTTATTTTTGTTGTCCACAAACAGGGCTCACAGACAATAGATGATGTCAGCCTCTTGGCGCGTAGAAAAATATTAAAGCATAACCCTATTTTTAGCCAACTTCCTAAGGAA
The DNA here is from genome assembly GCA_013398295.1 of Chionis minor. Classification (NCBI taxonomy): domain Eukaryota; kingdom Metazoa; phylum Chordata; class Aves; order Charadriiformes; family Chionidae; genus Chionis; species Chionis minor. The sequence continues at coordinate 3,118,522 of VZSF01007519.1, read as the reverse complement.
ATCAGGCGTATGCAACTGTGTTAACACTCAGCCCTCTCTCCTGATATCTTCTGAACCCACAGCCAACTTCCACAAATTTTGATAAAAGGCTAAATATCACAAACACACAACGCGCCTGCACGTTTTGGGAAGGCAGGGTATCAAAGACCTCGTTAAAAGGCAGAGGGGAGCAAGGGGTCACTGCCAAGGGCAGAGCCCTGCCATTGCCAGCTCAGGGACCGCACTCGTGTCCAGCCGCAGAGACGGGAACACGGGAGGAAGACAAGGCACAGCAGCACAGGGTGCAAGTAACAAAGATCTATTATTTAAAAAAACCCAAAAACCCACACAATAGAGCCTTCATTAGATTCGCTGCACATGAAACACCATATGTACATCTGCATATAGCATGCTATGCTCTGTCTCGGCAGGAAGGCTACCTCAATTTTTTAATGGGACTTATCCATCCCTGATTAAAATGATCCTAAGTGCTCCTCACAATCTTTAAAATACGTCCCTTGGCACTAATAACTTTATGATGAAAGCTAAATTATGTTCAGATTGAATTTAAAAAAATTGAGGTAAATTGCATTAGGGCTATTTAATACAAATGTTCATTCTGAACAGCGATTACATATTTATTCTCATATCCTGTAGGAGCAAGGACAAAGGTGATCTGTCAGAACAAAATCTCCAGATGCAATGAGAAGCAAAGACAGGAGAGAACTAACAGCATCTGGTTTTCCTCTGTCAGTGGCCTTATTGCTGGTAACCACCATAAATTACTTTTGTATCATCAACTGGGAAGTCACACCACCATGCGTCTACTCCCATTAACCTGCCCCTGGTCCTAATTTTCCTTCACTTCCCAGATGTTCTACTTTCTTCTGCAACAAACTCTGATGTGACAGTAACATACACCATTATCTATTTGTACATCTTCTCCTTTCCTGCATTTAAGTTTCCCGCCCTGTAGTCACAGAGCTTGATTTTTTTCCCCTCCAGATATATTTTTTTTCAAATCTACATTATTTCTCCTTCTCCTGCTTTTGTCTTTATTTGTCTTGCCCCGGGGCTTTGGTTTTGTGTTTACATTTTTCTCTCTTTCCTCTTCCTCAGCAGAAGAGAAGCTGGAGACAAGTTTACTTCTCTCTCCTCCTAACATCGCTATTGAACACCCATTAGCTATTTCTTTGCTAGGTTCCCTTACTTCCTGGGCTTTCTTCACCCACTCCCATCCATCCAGAAATACACGTGGCACTGAGCAGAGCGAAACAGCAGCATCAGTGGCTGCCCACTCTGAAGTAGCCGAGCTACCTGCATCTCCACTATTCCAAAATCAAGAGTCTGAAATAAACTGGCAGGGCTCACCAAAGGGCTCCAACGCTGAGAAGAACAGTGGGAACGGCCACAGTAGCAAGAGGTGGAGTGGCAATGATGTCTTGGGTGCTGATGTGCTCCCTCAGACTACCAGCAACACCTCTACTGCAGGGGCCAGATGGCTTCAGGTAGCCAAAAAGGCCCAGGGTGAAGGCAAGGAGATGACCCAGAACACCACCATTGACTCCGAAAACGACAGGAGCATTTGTGACTTTGGAGAGCCACATAAATGCCAAACTTGGATGGAACAAGGGAAGCCTCATCCATTCTTTCACAAGGAAAGGCCATGCTACATTTACACTTTCAGTATCAGAAACGCAGTTGCTAAAATAGAAGATTGCTGGGTAGGGGAAAGTGGGCTAAAGCATCCAGCAGCTTAAAGGAGTGTTGTGGCCTAGAAAAATGGGCGATTAAAGGGGTTTGCACGAGAACAGTAAGAACATGCATGAGAACAGAGAACACACTATATACTCGATTGTACTTAAATATCACTAATTTTCCCAAAAAAGAACTAAACCTCTTTGCTAGGCTCACACTTAACCCATTTTGCTAAATAAAGCCTAAATTACAGGCTAATCATCTCAGCCTCCCTGAACAGCTGACAGAGATGAATCTAATGCCTGTGTTCTGCACGTTTTCAACATGGAGATACAAAACAGAAATTGACTCCACTTGGAGAAGAATTACCTAAAAAAAATCCCAAACCAACACTAAAAAAAATATCTGTGAACATGCAATTAAAGCACTGCATTCTTTTGGTGTGTTCGTAGAATGGCAAAAAGGCAGCAAGTAGATTTTTAAAAGTCTGTTTAAAGCTGAAATAGCGTGGGGCTGGGAATGGGATTTGCTCCCCAACCTTTCTAAGCATATTGTTCTCTCTCACACGTGGTCTGCAGCGTCTCCAGCCTCTCCATGCTCACTGCCCATCAAATGGTTCAACTCCTCCTAGACAGCTGGCAGCATCTTTGATTTTCTTCTCAGCAGGTCTGGCTGATCCTTGTCTCCTCACCCACTGATTTCTCTAGCAAGCTCCCCGTCTTCCCACATTGCCTGCACTTGTACCATGGATACCTGGCAAGCTAGGAGAACGCACCCACCAAACCTCTGTATCCCCTTCACATGTTCTATGCCGTAACTCAAACAAAAGTGCATGACTACATTTAAAAGAAAAGAAGACAGACATACAAAAGCGTTTAATTTATAAAATACAATGGTACACTGCATTTAATAATGTGCATATTATACATATATACTCTATATCATTCATGTACCTCATACAAATGGAGACAGACATCAAAATGACTATAACCTGATAATATAAATTTTATTATCGGTCTCCTGCTTTGGTCAGAACTTCACACAGACAGTCCAGGAAACATTTCAGATGCTTCCCCCGTCCCTACATATCTGAGCCTACAGATGGGAGCCGCTACACACCACCAGGTACCCTGCCCACTTACACCAAGACTTTCATCTTGTAGATACTAGCATTAAAATTTCAGGGGAAAGTGAAAAAAGAGGCAAGGTAAAAGAAGAAACAAATAATACAGTGACAGATGTAGGTTTTTACCTCCACAGGCATCACTCAAGTTACAAATGATACCAAACGGCAAAGCACCAGATCTTTTTTCCTGTCCAAAATTTGTCAGTTTTCAACTCATTGCTATTTTGTCATCTCATTAGAACCCTCCCAATTTTCTCAGCACTAAGCTGAAGCAATAGTATGTCACACAGTATTCTATATTGAAGATGCGAGCCTAAACATCAGGCTAAATGAAGGGTGTTTATACACCACTGAATGAGCAGAACTAAATGTTTTTCTGAGTGATAGGTACTTTTGCAGAATAGCTATCCACATTTCTAAGGCATCTATCACTGTAGGATCCTCTGACAAAAAAGCTTTGTTTTATTTAAGTCTCCAAAGACTTCCTTTTTCAGTGCTGGAACACACTGAACAGAAGGTAGAAAAAAAATAAAATTGCCACATAAATGCAGGCATGGAAAAATCCTGCAAGTACCACTTTATGTTACTGATTTCTTTGCTTTGTGCACAAACGACTGGTACAAACAAGACAGAATCACAGGCACACAGCAGACAGCCTGTGAACTCATCAGGGGCACATTTGAAAAGGCATGTACTCCACAACTAATTGCTTTGGGAAAGAAAACGGTACAGAGGCTTACACCTACAAGGATTCTAAACTAATTGTAGGGCAAGTAACACTCAGCCCTGAATGATGACAGGCCTAGGTTCATTACAAAGCTTCAGAAATCTTCTCCTTTTCTGTGCAAAACATATGCAGAATTAAAACTTATGCTTGGACAGACTATTTCAGCTGTATGTTATCATGCCAAAACCTTCAATCAGAAAAAAACAAATTAAGAAAAACAAGTCTTGGGGGATGAGTCTTTTGCCATCTCTTCCGCGTGCTAACATGTGCGTCACCCATGCTTAGCACAAGCAACATCACACATGCCACCTATGAACTCACAACTACTCTGTAATATATTTGCTAGTGGGGGAAAAAAAACCCACAGTATTTACAGAAGCTCATTGAACATCACTATAAAGGCAGAAGAACCTTAGTGAGGTTTAAAACTCCGCTAGAGATAGACCCTGCTATCCCTGATGAAATAACCACTGCAATATTGAAACACATAATTCATATTTTATTTTCTATTTAAGACTACACTGGCAGTCCTCCAAATGACTGAAAGGGGTCACAATACCTTTATTAGAAAAGGTACACATCTTTCTAAGGCAATATGTGTTATTAAATTAGTAGATAATTTTTTTTAAGGCATGTATGTAGATGTCACATAATTCCTTGTTACTGATAAAAACAACAAGGGTTCTGCAGCCTGAAATGTTTGCTTACCATTATAAAGGGAGGTGAGAAAAATTCCCTGCACAAGACAGATACACATTTAAAAATAAGTAATGCTAGGGATGACAGACGTACCTGTGCAACCTCATTAGGTGGGATGAATTCAGGCCTGATGGTCTCTTGCAAGGATATTTTCCACAATTTGAGACAGTTATGAATGTTGAGCTCAATGCAATATACTAATGGTTTTCTGTATACAGTTCAATGTTCACTTGTATTACAACATTGTATTAAAAGAGGCAAGCTACAGACTTGTCAGAGGAGTTACTGTTCTAAACCCTTTTTGTCCTATGAATCTCTCATGCTGTTGGCCAAGGGATGGGGAAGCTTTGCATTACGATGGGTAATACAGGCATAAAAGATGGAGATCTGCCTGTCACTGGTTTCAAAATAAGAAGTTAAAAAATATATGTACAAACTCATAAATGTCAACTGCCTTTTTGCAATAAATAGGGCAAGACTTTGCCTATAAAGAAAACAAATAAAAAACCCACACAAAACCCACCATCCTTTACAGGTTTTGCTCTAAAAAACAAAAGGTAGGTTAGTTGGTTTGCTTTTTATTTCCTTACCCACTTATGAGGGAAATAAAGATTTGGCTTTCATTCACATTCAGTCCCAATTATTAGCTCTGCAGTGACTGGTCAACAGCTTAGATGAAACTAGAGCATTAACACTACGCCATATATACCAAAAAGGAGCCTGTTGACTCACCCCCAAGGGTTAAAATGGAATGGCACAGGGAACTACAAGAACAAGGTATCCCTACCAAAAGGACCACAGAAGTAGCCATGACAGCCCTGAGTCTCAGGCCAGTTCTGGACAGATTGAACATTCCTATCACAGAGCAGCCACTCTGAACTGTCACCGGGTCACAGACAGAGGTGGCAAGAGAGCGACAGTGCTGTCCCATAGGTATTCTCCTATGGAGAGAGGTGGCATCCATCCTGGACCAGTGGGAAAAACTCAGAGCCAGCCCAAAGTGAACCCGACACTGTGACAAAGAACTGACAGCTCCAGAGGACCTCTGTGATTTTTCTGCTAGAAGTGTATTTATGTACTTTATAATGTACATCCAGAAACCCAAGATCAGTCCTTATCCTACATTCTTCCTTCTGGGCTGCAAAAGACTACATCAGAAGTTGTGCCTGCTCATTTAGGGGTTTTACGTGACTGCCCTCGACAGGCACGCAAACAGCACATCAGCACGCACGATGCCTTCTCAAACCAGCCTTCACGGCCCGACCTCACCTGGACAGCTTCTCTGGTGAAAACTGCAAAAATAAAACCTCAAACCCAAATATCCCACACAAGCTCAAGGCACTGTAAACCTGCACCCAGACCCAAGTTCATCCAGAAGACATACTGCTCAGGAAATAGAACTAGAAAAGTCGCTGTTTAACAGTTTATTGGCAGACAAATTATATACATTAACAGCTTGTCAAGGTGAAAGGAAGGAAAGGAAACGTCTGGGTCCTTCTGCCTGTGCCTAGCAATGTCAGTTTAACTGTTCCCTTCAACAGCACTGGGTGCTGGAGACCCTTCCATACATGACTTTTTACCGCCTGCTTCCAGAGGGAGTTACAATCCAGCAAAATGATTTAAAGACCTTTAAAACTGCATTTTCATTTAAACAGGAGGCAGTACACATGCAGACTTGGCCTGCAGTAAATACTGCCTCCAACAGCGAGGAAGCTCAGCAGAAGATGAAGGCCACAAGGCAAATACAGCCAGAACCCAGCGCTGGGGCTGGTTCCCCGGGCAGAGATGGGGACTAGCACCTACTGCCAACCGCAGGAGGACACCCCGGGGCCCACACAGGGAAATCAAGCCAGACTTTTGTCGAGAAAAGGAAAAACACGCACGTTCAGCAAGGTCTATACACCAGAAACTGGTACGCGGCTCAGTCTGCCAGCTGGGTAACAAACACAGCCCATACACAAACCAGTAAGGACTCCCTCTCCAGAACACCGCTCCAGATGGGCACGTGGGGATGCACATCTGCAGTACGAAAAGGGGGGGGAAGCAAGGAAAACCCTTCACAGGGCAGGTGGGGTCAGAATAGGAGGGCAAAAGCTGGATGAAGGCAGTAGCCTACCTTAAGAAAATGAAAATATAGTGCTGAAAGGTAGTACCCACTGCTGTGATAAGCTAGGTTACAATCGTACGCCGTGCAGAGTGCCCAGTGACATTTTAATAAATCGATCCAAAGGTTACCTAGTTCTGCAAGGATTTCCAGCTGACACAGAATACGATTTTGCATCATCAAATAAATTTTTCAGCAATTTCACTTCAGCTTTTCACCTTCCAGAGCGGCAATTCAACATGCTAAGATTAAATAATGTTCTCCCTCCGCCGGGGGTGAGGGACACAGCTGTGTCCCATAAACAGCGCTAAAAACTTCATCTCACAAAACACTTCAAGAAGGTAGTTACAATAAACAGTCCCGTGCTACAAAACAGAAGCCTGGAAAGTAAGCATTTTGCAGACCATATTTAAAAAAAAGTTTCTATTACTTTTTTGGTATGTACTGCTCTGACTTAATTCTGTCTGTCTTCTGTTACCGCTTTGCACATGTCACCACTCACTTTAAACTTTAGTTTTCCTTACTGAGGCTGCGTGCTCTCAGTGTTCACCAAGTAGTGAAAAACATGGACAGAGGGGACAAATTTACTGCTTCAGAGAGCTCACCTTTGGAGACTCAAGCTTTAAGTGTACTGAAGTTCAGTCAACTCCTTTTTGAAATATTTTTTTAAAATCATTTCTATTGCTGCATTAAACAAGCAAAAAGTGGGTTTATCTCATTTAATCGACTCCTTCAAATTAGTCCTTATACCAAGCTTCACTTATACTTGAAATGGTAAATTTGTTATTCTTCAGACACTATTGAACCATAAAGCATGCTCTTCTACGGAGGTAAGAACCAGTGTTACTCCAAACGCACACTCTGGATGGTGGCTGCTTAAAACAGAGTAAGGTAGCAAAATGAACTGCTGTGTCAAACCACTGAAAATACACCTAATGAGCTAACAGTGACTCTAAAGTTGAAAGAAAACAAATTCAACTAGCTCAGTTGTTTCTTGATGACAAAAGGGGCTCTAAAAGTTTTTCAGCTGAAAATACAATATACTTCTACACAAATTAGATACTGATTTTAAAAGACAGGAAGGAAACAGTTCGTACCAGATGCAAAAAGGGAGACCGCAAATTTAAAACAACTAAATAGACCTGATTTGTCCCTCTGCAGTACTTCAGCAGGATGCACTGACTCTGGTTAGATCTAAACTGACCAAATAGAAGGTAAAAATCAAACCAGACCTAAGGCAGGTGTAACATACAGCTGGCACAAACTCTAGGGACAAGCCCTTGCTTCAATGGGCCAAAGCAAGGAAAAAGATGTATTACCCCACCAGCAATTCCTCTTGTTCTAGTTCTATCATTTTACCTCTTATGGGCAGAAGCATTTCAATTATTCTTTTTTACAATATGTATTTCATCTTAAGTGTCGCTGAACCACCTGACAAGTACCACGGCCCATTCTGCAGCTTCAGTAAAGCAAGCAGGCACAAGATCTTTGTCCGAGAGATAAATTTAAGGTAATATTCCTCTACTTAGAGGACTCAGAATAAGAAAAGCATCTTTGAATATATGAATAAAAGAGATTAAATACACAAAATTCTCTTGACAAATTTTTAAAGCAAAATATTAAGCCTTGTACCACTGAAATTATAAAAAGTAACAAAGCCAGAAGAACGTGCAATTTCACATCTTATGCAAGCAGAATTACTACTAATAGCAAGAAAGTGAACAAATTCATCCACAGAAATGTGGTGCTTATTTTAGGAATCATCTTCATGCAAAATTAAACATCCCTTTCTCAAGGAAAAAAGTGTAGATGAAAACATCTGGGGCTACTGGCAGGAGAGATCACTTTCTTACTAAAATAGAGCTACTTTACCAAAACCAAGCAGCAAATGGTCTAAAGAAAATCAGAGAAAGGCAGTACAGAAAATTCTGTTGAGCAGCAGAGTACAAGAGAGTTTAAACCTTTTATTACTAAAGCCTGAAGAAGAAAACACATGTATAACTTCTAGATATAGCAATTTCACCAGGAGAGGACAGGAACTGTTTCCCATTAACATTGTAATAAAGGAAAAATGCCCAAGGGAAATGAATCTGTAATGCAGCAGAAAGCAAACGTTTCAAGAAGTATTTGTGGTAATAAGCTGCAGAGAGCCAACACCCACCCGTTCTGTCCAGCCGGCTCCACCGAGCATGGAGCACCGGTGAACAAATGGAGAACCTGAGACAGAAAGAGCAGCCCCCACATACAAATGTAGGGGAAAAGCAGTAAGGAAAAAAAGGGTCGCCCCTTCCAAAATAGCTGAGATGGGACTATAGGCAGTCAATTGCAGGGTGATGTTTGAGAGGCTTTGTGCTCCCTGAAGGAACACTTCCATCGGTGGTCTTCTGCTGGTGGAAATGAAGACACACTCCAAGACTTCAGAACAATAGCAAAAACACTGTGGGTGGTTGGGGTTTTTTTTTAAGTTTAAAAATTTTCAAATAAAACATGGCATCAAAAGCTAACCTGAGTGTTTTGTCTCATTTTATCAGCATGGTTAGTTACCAAATCGTGTAGCTTCTTCCTGAAGCCAAACAGCCTCTCCAGGAGGACATCTCCCTAGACCAGCGCACGCTTGCCCTACAAGGAACCCACACTGAAGGAAAACGTATACGTCATCTCTAGCACCCCAAATCCATAACCCCAAAGCATAGACTGTCCAATTCTATCAATACCACTTAATTAATTTTTCAAGAAGACTCTATGGGGACAAATAACAAAACAAAGCCAAAACAGATGAGCAGGTTTTAGTCACGGCCAAAGAATGAAGAGCAGCTATAAAAAGGGAACCGGTTGGGCACAACATTTTTCAAGTATTTATAGGAAATAGTGATTTGAAACCCACAACAGCAACGCTTCTCTCCCATGAGGAGATGGAGACCCAAAAAAAAAAACCCCAACTAAACCCCACCCCCAAAACTCCAAAACCCCTTGGCAGCACGCTGAAGGTAACCATCAATACCACTGCCGAACTACCAGGAATATACAAAGGCCAAGGAACTGATTATCTACTCAGATCCATGATTAGTGTATGAAATATTTACTTACTGTTGTCAGGTAAAAAGAAATTAGAAACAAAAAGTCACACTTGCTTTGAGGAAAGCAATATTTCAAAGAGAGTCAGGGAGAAACTGCTAACAAAAATACTTAGAAACATAAAATTAGAACATAAATCCAAATAAATGAACAACTTTGAATGTAACTGCCCAAAAAAGGTATAACAAAGATAAAAAACTGGGGACACATTATTTCATTGTTTCCACTGTAAATGATTATTTCTAAATATCAAGGCTTTACTATAGTTATCTTGCTATTAAGTCAATTTTCTTCAGAGTAGCAGATTCCACAACCAAACAAGTATATGTTTCCAATCCTGTCATTCTTGTTCTTTCTTTAAAATATTAATAATAGTAACTACCCAATAAGAACAGTGTGTTCAAATAAGTCTCAGGCTGTGCATGCAGCCCACTACACAGCCCATTTCACCCAGCATTAGATTCATTTTGGAGAAGGGAAAAGGAAAGAAGATTAGTTACCCGAATAACCCTTACAGAAGGGGAAATTAATCAGATTGTAGAATACAGAACAAAGGTTTGTCTTTCAGAAACAAATTTAATGTTTATATGCTTACCTGCACTTTATTCTGAAGCACGGGAAGCCACAAAACCTTATCAGTTTTAAAGACGGTTTAAAGATCTCATTAAAGGCAGATGGAAATTTAAAGAATGTTGGATGTTTTGAAGAATCATCCTGGTCTATCAGATGGGACGCTGGCATCTTTAGTTGCCTCAGGTTGATTTTTCTCAAAAAAAAAAAAATCAGTATTTAAAAAGAAAAACAGCTTCCTTAGGATGAACACTTATTCAAGATTTTGTGTAATCCAGCTAAAACAGATAAAATCTCCACCTCAGGAGTATTTAGGTGACTTAACATTCTTGGAAGCCTAAGACAAATACAACAGCAGTTATTCACAGATTGAGACCTGATTAGCAGATGTCAAGGTCCAACACGAAGCCGCTATAAAAGGCTACGGCTCTTTTACAGAGCAGACGGGAGACCATGACAGGATGGATATAACAACGCTGCTGTGTGCTGTTACATCAGAAAGATTTCCACTAACTGTAATCTCTCTCTCTTTGGTCACTAACTATAAAAAGCATCAACCCTAAGGCATCAGGAAACATGACATGCCAAGTGGAACCTCCGCTAAAAGAAATCGATCCAACCACAAGCCCATATTTTGGTGTTGGCAAATAGTTTCTCGAGATGTAAGATACAAAAGCAGACATGTTAATGCTGTACACATTAGGAGCTCAAATAATCCAAGCTTGAAGAAGCAGGAGGCATGATGTTTGCCAAGGAAGTAAATGCAAATTTTAGTCCCAAGACATAAGCAAGTAATGCACTGTTTACTTTTTGTAGTGGACAAGCCCACTTAATTTTCAAAATCAAGCTTCCACCTGTGCAAGCTTCTGCATTAAATCTAGGTCTAAAATGGTGACCAGTGAGGTTTACAATAGACTTTGTTCCTAGACATAGAGAGAAGCATAGATTTAGCACTGAGCTAAAAATCCCAGTCACGCAACCTTAGAAGCCCATGGTACATCCACCCAAATCTTTAAACTGCATCATTATCGGTGTTCATGCAACGGCTAGTATTTTTCACTGGGGAAAAGGCTTGCACTAGTTGGCAGTGATTAAGGTGAAGAGATCCCTATTGACATCAGGTGTAACTCCAGCACAATTTGAACCATGAAACTGCAGTACAGAAATTGATGAATTACAGTTAATAAAAGCAGGGTGTGATAGTAGGGGAGGAACGGTAAGAAATATTTTCCCCAAGTAATAAAGAGTGCATGTAATATACCATTGGATTTTTTTTTTTGCAAGTTTAATCGTGTTAGAAAGTATTTCTACCAAATAAACTAAATTTAAAAAGTTATGCTTATTGAGAAAATGAATTATTCAACAAGAGTCAGAGTGGCAGATTTATCAACCTTGCGAAGTAAAAATGTACTGTATGTCTACACTGCTAAATATTTTATTTAAAAAAAAAAGAATCCAACAACAAAACCAATCTGCAGTGAATCAAGAATACAGTAAGTGCCCTTCTAATAAGAATGCTGCTTTGATGTGCATCTGTGTTACGGAAGCAAAGACTTCTCTCCTGAACAGAAGAGAAACGATACTGAATGTCACTTAAATGGCATACACACGCAAACCACCCCACAGTCCCCACCCCACCAAATCAACCTTGTCTGCGTTTCACAGGACCAATCAACCTAAAAGCAAAAAATGCAACTATTAGTGTAGGGTCTTCTCAGACTGAGAAATCACATTTCACATTATTTCCTGTACCATTAAAGGCATATAGTTATGTACTAATTTGCAGGAGTTCATTTCCTCCTACACTGAGCCCCAAAAAAATCTTGAGGGCAACTCCTAATACTATTTAAGTTACAGAAGATGGGTGTAGAGGGAAAGCCAGACAGAAGATGTTGGGAGGGAATATTTAAAAAAAAAAAATTTTCACTAATTACGCTTCAAAATTATGACAAGCATCTCCCAAGGAAGACAATAAGCGTACCAGTGTTGGAAGATTTAACATCCTGAAATGAAGAAGTTTAGGGAAAAAAACAGCAACAAAACCTTCTTTGTTAGCAGTTCTTGTAAAAAAGCTAATATTAGGCCATATATCATACATAATACAAAAACATGAAAAGCAGACAATTAACAGGTAATAATTCTCCAAAAGCCATTTTGACCTCTCATCATTTCAGATAAACTTCAACCACCAGAGGCTGTCAAGCATTCCTTATGTCAACTACTATCCGTACGAAGAAAGAAAAGAAAAAATAAATTTTGAAATCTCAGACTCTGAATTTTTCTTCAAATACTCCCAAGCCCATCCACAGTTTATTAGGGAGAAGGTGGGGCGGGAAGAGGAGAGCAGAAAACCATCGCTTACCCAGACGAAGAGTCCCCTGCTTCCAGCAACACAGCTGAGAAGGAAAGCTACTTTGAATTCTTGCTGTGAATCCCATTAAAGCTAAAATCTGAAGTCTATGCATCCTAAAGAAGATAAAGGTCCATCCTTCCCTTAGCCAGCTATTAATGTGAACAAGCTTCTGAAGCGAGGGCTTATGCAATCATTGAAATAAAACAGTCAAGACCTCCCAGCAAGATCTAAACTAAAGCCGTATGGAAGTAATGGGAGATTTCTATTTATTTTTTTTAATTTCCAAGAACACTTAGAAGCATTTGTTCAGATCTTAATGGGATTTACCATAGCTTTTGTCCTTCTCAGGAATAACTGCCCATTTCATCTATCTTTACCAGAAAGATAACTGCCGCTAGAACATTAGGTATTAGGGTATAAAATTTTCAGGAGAGACACAAACATTTTTCAAAAATTCGGTACTGCCTTAGTCTCAAGCACACTCAACGAAGCAGGACAGAAATTCGCAGCACGAGAAGGGTAGTGTTCCTCTCCCTTCTTGTCTGCACTGCAACAAGTGGTGACACTGAGACATCATAAGAAAGCACCCCCAATTCAGGTGATGTTTGCAAGGAAAGTAACAGAAACCACAATTACCAGCCACCATTTCCAGTTAATGTACATCTTAAAAACAGCATCATCATGGGCACAAATTAGCATCACATTATGGAGATCACAGAATCACACAGCAGTGAAGTATCATTTATTTATGCATCACGACCTTCCAAAGTAAAATCAGTATACAAACAATAGACATTTTAAAAATATCAAAATGAAAAAGAAAAATTAAAGCATGTTCAGAATGCATAAGTTTGCTTTAACTTTAAGGAAAGATGTAGCTTTTGTTTAAATTTGTTTTTTAAATGAAAAAGACATAGCCGATATTGCAGATCCAACTTGCATATTGCCTTGATCTACAGCTCAGCCCTGTAAAAACTGTATTTACAGAAAACATAGCTAGGACAGACGTCAGAGACGTTTTCCTCCTACACCTTTTCCTCAGCCACCTTATTAAAATGAAACCTCAGTGCAAAATTCAAACCTAGTGTAATAAGCATAGCTCATTTTTTCTTGAAGAAAACTAATTAATCCCAAAGCTCTATCAAAGCTTAATATAAGCTTGCACAGGGTTAGGAAAAGCAAGAAGCCTTGAGCTTGTCTATGCTGCATACTCTTCATATACCAGTTTGTTAAAAAAAAGAATTAATATGAAAGCATCTCAAATAACAAGGAAAAAACCCCTACACCCAAGAAAATTCAAAAATAAGGCCAAATTAGCATTGCATATGTCTTGAATTTTTTTATTCCTTTTTTTTTTAAAAAAAAAAAAAGCTGTGTAATCTCAATATTGCTGCATTTAATTGTGCAGTAATTCCCACCTGACCAGAACTGCAGTTAACACCACCACCTCTCTCTAGAGCAAGGCACAATCACTGTTAAAATACCAACTTTCCCTGCTGGGCAGTTTGCCAGAAAGCAGCTCCAAATACCCAGATTTCTTCCCAACGGTGTGAAGGCACAACACCAGAGGGAGAATTCCCCTCTCCAGACTGGGACACACCAGCGTCCTCAAAGCAGTGGGTGCAAGGGGCTGTGCAGCATCCTTGCCTGCCGCCAAGAACAGACCCAACGGGAAGGACGGTGGATGGCGCCAGCCGTTCTTGAGAGGCATGGCTTACCCTTCCTCACCTTCGGCAGCTCGCCTTACCAAGCCACGGGAGATGTTGGGTGTTGACTGCTTGAAGCGAGCCAGCAGCTCCCCAAGACACAGAGCGCTGCAGCTTCTCACCTCCTGCCTGCGTCCACGGCCCCGCTGCCGATGGTGCTCCAGATGTGGATGTAACAGAATCACCTGTTCATCATCGTCATCAATCACACAATCATGTGCCCGTAACAGAATCACCTGGGTTGGAAGAGACCTTTAAGATCATCAAGTCCAACCATCAACCTGACACTGCCAAAACCACCACTAAACCACGTCCCGCAGCACCACGTCTACCCACCTTTTAAATTACTCCAGGGATGGCGATTCCACCTCTTCCCTGGGCAGCCTGTTCCAATGCCTGATAACCCTTTCCATCAAGAAAATTTTCATAATATCCAATCTAAACCTCCCCTGGCGTAACTTGAGGCCATTTCATCTTGTCCTGTTTCTTGTTACTTGGGAGAAGAGACCAACCCCCACCTCTGCACAACCTCCTTTCAGGTAGTTGTAGAGAGCAATAAGGTCTCCCCTCAATGTTCTTTTCTCCAGGCTAAACAATCCCAGTTCCCTCAGCCACTCCTCAGAAGACTTACGCTCCAGACCCCTCACCAGCTTCGTTGCCCTTCTCTGGACACGCTCCAGCACCTCAATGTCCCTCCGATACTGCGGTGCCCAAAACTGAACACAGAACTCAAGCTGTGGCCTCACCAGTGCTGAGCGCAGGGGCACGATCAGTTCCCTGCTCCTGCTGGCCATGCTATTCCTGATAGAGACCAGGATGCTGTTGGCCACCTGGGCACACTGCTGGCTCATAATTAGCTGGCTGTCAACCAACACCCCCAGATCCTTTTCCGCCAGGCAGCTTTCCAGCCACTCCTCCCCAAGCCTGTAGCGTTGCCTGGGGTTGTTGTGACCCAAGTGCAGGACCTGGCACTTGGACTTGTTGGACCTCATACAACCTTCAACCCATCAATCTAGCCTGTCCAGATCTCTCTGCAGAGCCTCCCTACCCTCAAGCAGATCAATACTCACACTCAATTTGGTGTCATCTGCAAACTTACTGAGAGTGCACTCAATCTTCTTGTCCAGATCATCAAGAGAGGTATTACACAAGAATGACCCCAAAACTGAGCCCTAAGGAACACCACTATCAGGTATTTCCTGGCAGACAAGAGCTCCTGGCACAACAAGTAGGCACCAAAAGGTGAAACTGGCAGCGCCAGCCCTTCCCAACGCTGCCGGGTGGCAGCCATGCCGGCAGCACACGGGCTGCTCCCACCTGCACCACGCACACAACATTCAGCTTCTCCCCACAATCCCCCCAAAGCCATTCTTCTAGAAAACCATCTTCATCTCCCTTTTAGAACTAGAAAGTAGTAAATCGGACTGGCTTCTTGCTGTCAAGGCTCTCAAAGGTTTTGTTGGTTGATGGCGTACCTGGTAGATACCACCCACCAACACAAAGTACAGGCTGTCACAAACTCTAGAACCGATAAACCTTATTTAGGGCTAAATTACGTCCCAGAGGCTATACAATAGAGAACTTCCCCTCTGTTATCACTAGAACAGCCCACAAACAGGAGGGAAAAGGAGCAGAATACAGCCAGCTACTGGAAAAGTGGGGAAAACCAGCAGCTGAACAAATGGACTGGATGGGGAAGATCACCGACTGTGTTTCAAACTGATTGATTACTTAATGGGATAAAAGACTAGGAAATAATACAAAAATTATTTTTATATATTATTTCCTAGTATTTTTAAATTATTATTTATATCATTCTATATTATTTATATAAAATATAATTTACCACTCTGGTAATGAATAAGTTTACCAGTCAGACCTGGTATGTGAAAAAGCACAGTGCCCAAGAACCACTGACAGCAGTACTGCGATGAGCACTAAATTCTTCAGAAAAAAAAGATTAAATGGAAATTGCAGGGGCACACATGTACATAGTAGATGTAATATAATGTATTTTTAAAGCCATAGTAAAACCTAATAGCTGGAAGCAGTGATAAATACATTTAGATAAAACTTACATTTAATTGTGAAAATAATTAACCTTTGAAAGCAATTTATGTATTAATGTGCTGATTCTTCTAAGTGTTCAAATTAAAAGTTGAATGTCTGCATATTTTAAGGGTAAACACATTCTTCAGTTTCATTTTGCTGCAACAAAGAAAAAAGGGAATATACAAAGATACATGCTTGGATTTGCATAGTACCAAAATAAATCTTTTTATGTAAGCAAGATTCTTGCTCCAAACTCACCTGAACCTGGTGTTTCCACAAAATCTTTCTCTATCAAATAATGTGAACTCACCAGTATTTTTCTATATTATAATTGTAACTGCACATTGGAGAAGTACACCTGGGGACAACACAGGTATTTCTGACCCCTCAGCTGATGGAGGGATTTCCTGCACTGCTTCCAAACATCAGAGCCTGCCACGTGGTATGGGATGCCTGAAGAGAAAATACCCAAGCCATTTGCGTAGCAACAGTGAATCACTAAATGATTTGCAGCGAGTCATATCCATGTCAAATCCCCGATAGGAAAGACCAAGTAGGGGTGGGTACTATATCCAGGCTTCCTGATTTTAGAAATACAACAGTAATACAGTCAGCAGAAACTTCAGGAGGTTCCTTCCCATGCACTTGTCACTGACATATTTCACTGTGGCACATGGGTTCAAAACTTTATTTCTTAAGGCAGCAATTTATTAATTAACTAATAAAAAGATTTCAAGTAATGGATATAAAAAACCCTTTATAGTATAAATTTAAACTGATGTTTTATTTGGAGAAACAGGGCACGTCCCTTAGTTCCCATACAGGACCATAGCCACTGACTTCCACAACACATGTTTGATCTTCCAATGTTTACCTGAAGGCTGCCTGAAAATCTTTGCAAACATATTAGCAGCATGGTTCTGTTTCAGCTAAAGGCTATAGAGAGTTAGCATGGGTGGTAAATTCTGCAGCATTTTTTTCTTCATGGTAAATTAACATCAATCTAATCTCCATCAAATATAACACAACTTTAAAGCCTTTGCCTGCTGAGACTGACAGAAGTGGCAAAAATTCCACTCAGACTGTATAGGCTCATAAAGTCTTGCATCTTGATTAAAGAAAAAAATTGTATATGTATAGTCGTGGCAAGAAATGAAATTATAATGGAGCTGCTTTAAGCTGGAACATAATAGTTATAAAGCAACCAAGCAACTGCAGGAATTCTATATTTAGATATACTCTGGGTGTAACCACTTACCCATTCTAATACTAATCAGAGAAGCAAGATACTAAATATTGACTCTACAGATTAAAATATCCTTATGTGATGTAGCCCATAACTGTAACGTATGTGCAAATGTTCCACAAATCACGATACTACAAATTCAGGTTATTCACAACACAGAACAAACTTTATGAAGACTTTTTAAAGGCTGTTCTTATTTCACAGTCTTTGTATGGTGATATTTATTTTCCTCTTCCTCAAGCCCTAAGAACATTAGCTTCAGAATCATGTGTAAAGAACAGACTAGATTGGAGAGACTGTGAGGAAAAAGTATTCTCTAATGGTGAGACAAACTTGCAGTGTACTTTAACTTCCCGTATTTTCCAACCTGCAAACTCCCTGGCTACCAAATCCCTTAAGAGCTGAGCTCTACCTTCAGGTTTTTGTATATGACAGCGTTTAATAAACACTAAAAATGCAAGTTAATTCAGAACTAATTTCTTTCTAAAAGTTCTCAAAACTTTTTTCATTTCCAGAGTCAAGGAGAAAGGAAGGCTGGAGAACTGCAGGCAACATTTTGATTTCTTACACACTACCATGCACATTAGCGACTGTAAGGCAAGAGACTCCTCAGCTCACTGCAGCTCTGCACCAGAACCAGCCTCCTTCTGCCGTTCTGACAGACATATTTCTAAACGTACCAAAAATATTCTGAAGGCCACACTTACAATAAACACCCACCACCAGCAAAAGGCATTGTTATATTGACGTGGTTTCTTTCATCCTGATCTGAAAGCATGCTGAGATCCAACGATAACAAGAAACACAGAAGGCAGAGTTTGTCACTGTTCTTAGCCACATTTTTGACATCTGTTTCACAGCTCTTGGAAAGACCATTTCCATTAAACCATCATGAGAAAGGACAGGAGATAAAATTCCCAGGCTGCAGAGGGCATTAGG
Organism: Chionis minor; assembly: GCA_013398295.1. Classification (NCBI taxonomy): domain Eukaryota; kingdom Metazoa; phylum Chordata; class Aves; order Charadriiformes; family Chionidae; genus Chionis; species Chionis minor. The sequence goes on along the minus strand of VZSF01007519.1, from coordinate 3,100,248 downwards.
AGACTTTCCTAGCTGACTGTACGTTAAGAAAGAACTGTAACAGCCAAATTATGTTACTGTGAATAGACGGAAGATGCTGTAATTCTATTCCTCCTTTTGTCTTAATGGAGTTATTTATGTTGCGATCCTGAGGGCAGACCACTTACCAAAGACACGACCAGCCACCTGACACAAAGAAACAACAGACTGAGAACAGAAGGTGACATCCTGGTCCCACTCAGCAGAAGCAGGTCTATGCTTCCCTGGCTTAGCCTACAAATTGTCATTGCAAAAGCACATTAAGCTGATTCCATCAAACAACCCGGAGATTCATTATTAAATCTCAGCAAAAGTACGGGAAACAATTAAAGGCCTCATCGCAGAGAGTGCTTTAAGTGACTTAAAAGCATAGCCTTGGTAGTTTTTATGCATTTTAAAAATGCAAACAAAAATATGTTTGCCATTCAGTATCAGTGAAACGCAAACATAAAAAGCTGCTTCAAAGTTGAACACTTTCCTAAGATTAGTATCCTAAATCAAAGAGGGATCACATGCTGGTCACATACCGCTTCCACAGAAATAACGTACACTCAACACACTTAATAACTGGGCTTCTTTTATTGAAAAGATTATTTTCAAGCACTTGGCCTTGAAAACATGAATCTCAATTTATATGACAAGATTCCAAACTGACTTCTCTCATACACAAGTAAAAGCAACACTAAAAAAAAATATTACAGGATCTGACAACAACAGAAACTTGTGGAGAAGGAGGAATGAAAACAGTGGAAGCAGAGGGAACACCATCGTTACAAAAAAATTATTTAAACCATTCATTATATATATGTAACTCATGGGAGATTTTAAAACATGCAACAGGTTTTCTATTTTTCTGGAGGACACTAACACTCTCTACTCATCGTATTTGCTACTGAGGAATAAAGAGGTCACTAAAGACCATCTACCCACCCTATGCAACCTCGAGTTACTAACCCCAAAGTCTAAGTTTATAGAAGCAAATGTTAGAAAAGCACCTTCGAGCACGCAGAACAATCTGTGATACGAAAGTGTGTCAGTACTCACTTTACAATCCTGAGTACAGAGAAACAGTGGTCAGCCATTTGAAAGAGAAAAACAATTGCAACTTGCTCCTCTGGATGAACTCAGTATTCAAAAAGCCCAATGCTATTGATCCCTATGGCTGAGCTGCGTGGGTTGAAAGGTATTTCACTTCTGAGAGTCCACTTTGAAGCCTACGAGTAAGCGTGGTGGCCTCAGCACAAGTCCCTGCAAATGCTGCTCAAGCCCGTCTCATCTCAGCCGGACCAGCTGACTTCCTGGGGGCACGCGTGAGAAGAAATTGTGCTGCTCTGAACAAGACTGGCGGTAGAAAAAACAAAGTACCGACAACTTCACAGCACTGCTGATGGTCATAGAGAAGGTCTCCCTCTGCACTGGTTTAAGGAACAGAGAACAACCACCTCATTGGCTTCAGGTTATTATCTAGCCTCATAATTAACGTCATTTCAGTTAAACTGCATACGGGAAAGCAGCAGAAATTAAGAGTAAATACCAAAACTCCTGTCAAAAGGAAAATTATTTCAACAAGCTATGAATACTTGCCATTATCCCTGTCACCGCAGCTACTAGGCTTTGACTCGCTTTTTAACAGTTTTCATTCAATCTCAGCATACCAAGCAACAAGACTTCAAGTTTGTTCAGTTTTCCCACTCAAGATGGGGCAGGAGACAGTGACATTTGTAGCAATTTGATAAATAATAAATAAATTAATAATAAATAAATAATGATAAATCATTATTTTCCACACAGGATTTAAACACAATCCTACAAAATAATTCCCATTTCAGAAAGTTTTCAGTGAACAGGGAAGGTTTTGGGACCCAACACATCTCTTAATTTTCAGGCTACATTTTATGCAGTAAAATATTCACAGTACGTTTCTCTAAGTATGAAGGAAACCAAGATAATAGTCCAGTTTACTACACACTTTGTGGTTTAACCACAAGAAATAAAACGCAGTTGCCCCATGGGAGAATGCAGTGGGGCCATGCTTGAACCAAAACTATCCCAAAGACTGCTCTAGCTATCACAAAGCAAGAAAGAAGAAGACCTTGCTTTATGGAATACATTTCCTTTTCTACAAACATTCTACTTTTGATGTTCTGTGACAGTGATTTTCACTAGTTGGCAACCATTGAAAAATACATATATGTTGAATTATGTTATATACAGCCCTCGAGCTACAGGCGTACTTCTCTGCTTGTCAGTAAGATACTTTTTATCATCTATAAGGATATACACATCCTTCACTTCCACCGCCTTGTACAAATTTATTCGTCCTTTGTTTTCAACTTTATCATACTAGAAAATGGTAAAAAAAAAAAAAAAAAATCAGTTTATTCATTCTGTTCCTCTATTTTGTCAAGCTGCCCCGATAAGGAAGAAAAAGTTCTTCATCCATCATTGACAGTGAGTTTAACCAGAGAACCAAAGGACAAAAAGAAGGCCCAGGAGGGGTGGGTGACTCAGTTGTAATCTTACAGACAAAAATGCAAGAAATGTTTTATTTTTCTCTTTTTCCTCCAACCTCACACTACTGCTGAAACTGTGTATAAAAACCAGAGGAGAGGACAAACTCAAAAGAACTTGTAACAAAAAGACAGCCAGGGCCAAATCAACACTTGGCTTTATTTCAACCCAAAAGAGAAACAAACTTCAACATGGGGAAGAAAAAACACTGGGAAAGGTGTCCACCTGCAGACAAAAAAGGTCAGAGCTCTGAAGAAGCGTGCTGGAGCAGCAGAGCTCTCCAGACAAACACTTCCTTTTGGCAAATGTCTTCCCATTTACAGGACAATTTCTCCCATGAAAACGCAACACACTGACAACCTTCCACGCGTGCATAACGTGCCACTGGACACCGATATATCCTTATGTCGTTACCAAACATTAGCCCATACCGGACGTCTCCAAGGTTTGCATCAGCACATCCTGAAGAAAGAGGAGAAGAGTATGGCTTGCTCAGGCTACAGGTCCACTTCAGTTCAGCACGCTTGACCAGCCATGCACAAACATGAAGGTTTTCTTTCCCGTCACAACGTGCTCAGCCAAGGGAAGCATGACCAGGAAGTTAAAATATAACAGTACTGTCACTGCAGTGCTGAAATGAAAATAATTTCTTACAAACCTCAAAACCAAAAATGAAGTTAAAATGCACCAGATTTGGAAGAGAGGTTACCTGGGGACAGGGGAAAGAAGGAGGAAGCCTATTCCAAGTCATTTGGTAAAAAGTAATTTACAGGAAGAAGATAAGCACTTCAGCATTCAGAAAATAATTTTAAATTATTGTTCCTCAGTGATATAAGCATGCAGAAATTATAAGGGGGCTGGAGCATCTTTCTTATGAGAAAAGGCTGAGGGAGTTGGGTCTTTTTAGTCTAGAGAAGAGAAGGCAGGGGGGTTGGACCAGATGATCTCTAGAGGTCCCTTCCAACCTTTAACATTCCATGATTCTGTGATAAATTCAACACAGAGGCTGGAATTGGGTCACTTTCCTCCCAACATTACCAGCCTATGGGAAGCAGACCCTAGCTTCAAATTGCTCATTTTTAAAAATTAAAATGACCTTGTCAAATTTAAAGAATAAGATACACAGAGTTGTCCAATGGATGACTCCTGAAGTCCAATTACGTAGCACTTCTGTTTTCAGAAGACAGAATGATTGGTGGAAAATACCTTAAACTAAAAGATAACAACATACATGTGAATCAGAATGAGAATTTAAAGGTATTTCCAGTGCATGAGTTACATTTCAATGCAACAACAAAAGAATCAGGGCAAGGTTTTTTACTTCAGTGACCTTTTAATTAGAGGATAAAAAGGAGAAAGAACTCTCATCAACAAAATCAGTTGAGAGAATATTAAACGTTCTTGAGTACAAGTCAATGAGTAAATAAATGTATTACAGCAATGTAATTTGATTTTAAGCATCAGGTACGTAACAAAAGCTCAGTTTCAAATCACTGAGGACACATGCAGTATTTCTTATTTCTCTACAAAGACGCAGCACAATGTTCCTATATATAGGAACACCCTATCTGAGGAGCTCAATCACACATGCAACTTGCATGGCCTTAATCACTACATATTCAATCAGCTCAAAATCCAGCAGAGACTTTGCAGAGTCCTCAGAAAAGCAGGCAGCTGAAGGCAAACCACCAGTTAACATGCACTGTTCCGTCAGGCCTGATATAACCTGACAGGCGCAAGTTATGCACCTCTGATACCCACAAAAATAAGTTAAAACCGTCAAGTCAGAAGACAAAATATAGGAAGATTAAGTAAAAGCAACACTAAATTCACTACTATGAGGTAAGATAATGTATTACAGTTGTCATAGAATCATAAAATGGTTTAGGTTGGAAGGGACATTAAAGACCATCTAGTTCCAACCTCCCTGCCATGGCCAAGGACACCTCCCACTAGACCAGAGTCCTCATCCAACCTGGCCTTGAACACCTCAAGGGATGGGGCCTCCACAGCTTCTCTGGGCAACCTGTTCCAGTGCCTCACCACACTCAGAGTGAAACATTTCTTCCTGAGATCTAATCTAAATCTACCCTCTTCCAGGTTAAAACCATTACCCCTCGGTCCCATCACTACATGCCTCTGTAAAAAGTCCCTCTCCAGCTGTCTTGTAGGCCCCTTCAGATACTGGCAGGCTGCTATAAGGTCTCCCTGGAGCCTTCTCTTCTCCAGGCTGAACAACCCCAACTCTCTCAGCCTGTCCTCAGAGCAGGGGTTCTCTAACCCTCTGGTCATCTTTGTGGCCTCCTCTGGATCCTCTCCAAGAGGTCCACATCCTTCCCATGTTGGGGGTTCCAGAGCTGGACACAGTATTCCAGGTGGGGTCTCACAAGTCCATTTATTTTAAATTTCTTCAATCTGATGTTGAAACCGAAAGATTATTGAGGTCCTACTCCTGAAGTACTCAGCATTAAACAAATTCTGCCATAAAACAAACTGACTCCACAAGTCAGACTGGAGACTACAGGAACTCCAAATTCAGTTTGCTGTTTGTCTTTAACAGCGTTGTTCTGGGGAATAAAATTGCAGGTACTATATGGCTCTGGAAAAAGCCTCTGAAAATCTTCCTAACATACAGAAACAAACCTGGATGACTAAATACAAAACACATCTTCTCTTAAGAAAAGACACATGCTACTGCTCATTCAGAAGCCAGTTACATACCAAGGTTTTTGGGATTCCTCTGTTTCTTTTTTCAACTCCCAAAACAACAACAACAAAAAATGGGCAGGGGGGGAACACGACACAAATATAAAACCCAATATGTTGTTTTAAGAATTTTTAACACTTTGACTATCATATCTGCCATATAATTCAATGGTCAGTATCTACTTTTGCCCCTAAGCAGGACACTGCAATTCCTCTCTATCTGAAAGCCGTATACCTGATGGAAATTATTTATTCACCCTTTGTTAGACAAGAGTGTCACTTTACAACATAAAATACAGCCTCTATTAGTTATCCATTCACCTTTCTGAAAAGACGTAACTAGTTTAGGATTTGTTTTTCTTTTACATGAACTTTAGAACCTACATAGTTCCCTTCCAATAAAGACTCTGATATGAGGAACTGTAAAGGTGGACCTTCACAGTATCTCCACTTCAAGTCCACCCCCAACTGATTCCCAAAAGGGAAGAAGCAGTAACTCAATATTCATAGCAGCCAAAAAAAGAGAAAATAATTGCTCTTTTCCTACAACACCACCACAGTGACTTCACAGACAAATGTAAAGGAGCTTTCAAGGGCTAAGTAAGGAAAGAGTATCCAATTTCTCTCTTAGAGCATGCAGGAATCCCTTTTCCATTTTGCCAAGATCTTGAGACTAATACTTCTAGGGACTGAAAGACCCTTACATCTCCAAGAAGCAGGAACACCACACACAAACAGAGGATGCAAATTTGCTGTATTTCTATCCTACCAGGTTTGGGGCAGGGATTTCTCCACGGAGCTGCAGGCTCCCAAGTCCACAGTCTCGCTCACCTCGTAAAACTCTGGGAACAAATACACAACCCTAATACACAAGCAGTCTCCCAAGGCAAAACCAAAGCATGCTGTGCATTTTATGCCCCACAGTACCACTGCTTGATAAACAGCATAGTCATTCCACAAATATTATAAAACCTGAAGTCTGTGACACATTTCTAAAGTCCAGGATTTACATGGCAGCTTTGTATCGACTGCACAAGGAACACTGTTTTAAAATTACAGTTTTGTATTGGTTCCATAGGAAATAACTGACTGGCATAATATTTAGAGCGTATAAACTATAAGAGATTATAGCAGAAATTTTGCCTACTATAGGCAGATTAAGGCAGAGAGAGGTAAAACTCATCAGGCTCCAGCCTTCCATGGCCTCAGATGATACCAACGATCAACTTCAGCGCACGCACGAGTGCCTTTGAAAGGAGACACTGCCATGGGAGCCTGCAGATTGAAAAGGAAATTTCAAACCCTTAAAAGGGATTAGTGTTGAGATAAATGAGCACAGGTGTCACTGGTTTATCTGGAATTAGCAACAGGATTTGGGACTTTGAAGAATTTAGAATGTTAAAAAGTCTGTAAATAAGTTAACTTAGTGAAGGAAAATAGTCTGTTAAAGAACTCCATTACTTAGGGGTTAAGTTTAAGTTTCTCCCCCACAGAAGCAGAGATTAGAGCTAGACAAAACACACAAAGATATTCCTTCCAAGGGATCAATGTGCCCACAGAGACCGGGCTGAACCCTGAAGCTTTTTTGCTCCCAGCAGACTTGCAATTCTGTTCTGACTTCAGTTTTGCTAGGAAATGAACAACCTCTGCATTACAGCATCAAGCAATGGGCTCCAGCAGCCTTAAAGAGAAAAAAAAGAAACCCCACTTCTTTGTGATGCAAAAACCAGTTGCCAGCAATACTGTTCATCAATACAAAACTAATATTTTAAAGACTTGAAATCTACAGCATACAGATATGATGTGTGATGTGGTGTCTCCCTAAAAATGACACATCTGAAATCCTGTGGAAAAACGCCCTTCAACTATACACTGGAAGCCTACTGAATCATCTGCTTTCTTCAAAGGGGACAGCAAAATAACCCAGCCAAAGCCTTCACACACTTAAATACTATAACAGAGGTTTTAAAGATTGTGCTCCTATATCTTAATTTCACAGTGCCATCCCAGCAAGTTACTTGAAATGAGTAATAGGCATGTCTCTTAAGACAGCAGGTCCTCGCCAACTTCTGAGAGTAATACAGACTTGCATTGTTCTCACTGACAACGCCAAGTTGCACTCCTTACAGGGAGATTTTGATTCCTGTCTTTGTGGACATCTACTTTATGAACTGAGAAGCATGACAGGAGAAAATGAGAAAACTCTGAAAAAAAGGAGACCCCCGTTACTCTGATTTAGCACTTGTTGCAAATGGTACATGCACCTGGCCTTTCCTAACTGTGTGAGCAGTCCCCATTCAAATCCAGAAATATAATGAAACCGTTTTAAAAAGTTTTAATTTTATATAACTAATTACATGAAAAATTATTACAATAAAAATAGAAAAATCACAGCTGTAAAAAAATTAATTTGCACGATCAGACATCAATTCTTTTATGAAAATTAAAGCAAAAATACATATTTCTTAGTTTGGATTGGTTTCTTAATATGACATTTAAACATTGTTCATCTCCTTTCTAGCGCACATATTTCAAGGTGATGTATCTATTTTTTCAATATTCATCCATGTTAACTTTCTTTATCAAACATTTAATAAGCAATGAGTAAATCATAAAGGGAGAGGAAGAGAGGGAGGGACAGAGACACAATATTTACTTAAAATCTCCACAACAGTATTTTCAGTTTCTGTACCACTTTGCTGTGTTTTGCATATATATTACCATTCTCAATATCCTATAGTACATAAACAATCAGAAGTCACCAACAATTCTCCATGATTTTAAGTATATATACATATATATGCAAATAGGTATATGTGGGAATTATTGTTACTAGAATGGTTATTCAAATTTTTTAAAAAATTAAGAATGAGGATACTATAACACAGCTGAGCATATCAGCAACCATTGAATTTACCCTATGCAAAAGGACATTTTCAACACAGCAACAGAGAAAAGAGCAGAAATTAAATAGTCAAGAGGACTATAAAGGATGACTCAAAATGGAAAGCGTTGGAAGTAAATTCATAGGGTTCCAATTGTAACAGGAAGCTTCCAAAAATATATTCATTCAAAAAACCAGAATATTTAACTGTTCAGAACAAAGAAAAAACACGAACAGTTGCCTAGAAAGCAGACAATTTTTCAGGAGTCTATAGGGATTTCTACGCATCAATCAGCATGAGGTAAGAAGTCCAACTGAATCAGGAAATAAGCAGTGTTTGTGAATAACATAAAATTTTCTTTTAAGCATGAAAATCTGTAATGAATGCATAAAGAGTACTGCAATGGCAATACAAATAAAACTGGAATTACCTACCAACAGTCTAAGAGCTAACTTAATCTTATCAACATGACAGAAGAGCAGCCTCACAAAGAAAATGTTTCCATATCTCGGTTAGCAGATACAGTTGAAAGGATAAACGCAAGCCAGAATTAACAATATTAACACCTGCTCGCAATTATTTTTTCTTTAATTAGAGCAACAGTCTTCCACTCCCTATTGACAAAGTTAAAACAGAAGAAAGAATTGAGATGTAAATACCAAAGCAAAGACTTTTATTTTTGTTAAATCTAAAAGCCTTCTGCTGTCTTTCCATCTGCCCAGCCTCAGTGCCCATCACTGAACAATTTCCAGTTAAAAAACAATAGCAGGATTAACGCCGATAGTGGGTTCTGACTGTTCATCCACCAATTAAATACGGCCACCCCCGAGCAGAAGCACGACGTATGTTTGCTGTACCTTGTCCCCGCCAGAGCTACCGCTGCCGCACACATCTAATGACTGTCAGATACGGGACGCAACTCAGAGAACAACCCTGGCCAGGGGAGACTCCGCTGAAATGCCCATTTGGCACACCACATTCCATGTCACACCGTACGCTTGCACTGGAGGTACTTATCAGCTGGTTTCCTCTTATCTTGAGATACAAGCAACTGCAGAATGCCAAAGGGTTGTTTATTATGTGCCTATTAAACTTTCACTTTCAGGAAACAAGCAGAAAAGAGCATCTGAGGCATCAGTGAAGTCACAGGCAGTGGCTAGAAGCAGGTAACAGCAAGCAATAACAGCGAGATGACAGACTAATATCACCCTCTCTCCATTTACTTTCATATCCAGACTTTGTAAAGTAGCATCAGACAATGTAGAGACTTTATTGCAATTTCAGAAATGACCGGGGAGGGCTTTAAAACAATGACAGAAGCTGTATTAAAAATGGACAAGATTTCAAACCTCAAAAGTACTGACAGCATAACATTTTGTAGGTTTTATCTGTTGGGTTCCTCATAAGACTTCAAAGCAAGATATGCAAACAGACATGTAAAGAAATGAAACCTTTTCCTTTTTTTAACTAGCACAAAATTGCTGGGGTAGAAGTATTTTCTTAATTGGTGGTTTGGACAGGCTTTAGATAAAATGCATAGAAATTATGGTCTAGAATGTCACCTGTTGGCTATCCTAAACTGAACGTTCTGAACCATAATCCTTTGTGAAATGCAATCTTTGAAAAGGTTCTTCTATTCATTGGAAATGAAAGGGAACCGAAACAATAATGCCACAAATGCACAAACACTTGAGTGCCATCTCAAATTGCAATATTGCTTCCTCCTTGGAGATCTATCTTGTGATTAAGTGCGGTACGGAACAGGGAGGGTCAGTGGGAGAACGTCAGCAATTTTTTCCCCCTAATATATTGTTTAAGGCACCACGACACTTGATACGCACATCCACTTTCACCATGTGGCTAGTTCTCAACTTCAGTTTAACCCCTGAATTTTACTTACCTTTCAAGCACGTAATTTTTGCAATTCCTAAAGCTGTCTATATAATCAAGTGCAGCATATTCTGGAAGACACCTTTTCTAGAAGAAAGCACTTCCTTTTATCCAGTAGTAACACATTTCACAATATAAATCAAGTTTTTTTTTTTTCAGTGTGCCAACAATGCTCTCCAATACACAGAGCAGCAGAAATGTAACTGCTCACAGAAGTTTCGTGTTTCGAGTTTCTTTTCCCCTTCGCACAGTGCTATCAGGCACGGAGAACCCAGACGATGCAGCACAGCTGGTGGTTTCACAGCATTCCCACCAAACAGTATTTATAGGCCACGTAATACCCAAATCACCCCCAGAGTTCTACGCAAAAAAAAAAAAAAAGTTAAGAACTATAGACACCTTAAGGCTGACTATAGCTCCTTCAGAAATTAGGAGGCCAGGACTGAAGTAAAATAATAACTTCGTTGCGGAAAGCCTATGCCATTTCTGTAGGTGACTGAGAAAGTCAACCCCATGCTCTTCCCTTTAAGACCAAAAGCAAATGTCATTCTGTAGGGGCATGCAATTGCCCTGCCTAAGCACTAAAATTGTATTTCACATTGAAAATCTAACTTGATTTGCATGCCCTTACAAAATGTATTGGTATGTGATAACTGTCTTTCAGAATTACCTTTTTTTGTTAAGAAAATATTAAGTAAACAAAAAATAATTCGTATTTTTCAACATTCTAGTTGACTGTGAAAACTTGTCTCAGTGTGCTCATAGAACCTCAGATAGCCCAGGCCCAGCACAACCGAAGTCTCAACTATCTAAGGATGTCTGCTGCGCATGGACCAGCATATTTCTGCCGGACTCTAGCACGAGCCCTTCTGCCTGGGAAGTACAGCAGCACACTCCAAAATAACCCCTCAAACAAATTTACTCTCCTGTACCAGAAGCAATCCAAATCTAACACGGAGGTTTATACACAAGCAATGTAATCTTTTTGATTTTTTTGTTAAGGCTAGGAGTATCTTTCCTTTAAAAATAGCCACATCCAAAGACAGCTCTATTTCGTCTCCTCCTTTTACACGTTTACAGGTATTCTTTAGTTCTGTACAGCTCTTCTTCTAATACAGCGCGGTGCAGATGTTTCTATACACGTTCCCTGAGCAGCCACTGCTGTCAGAGACATTGGCTTGACCAGCTGTGGGATTTCTCACATTCTCTGCTGCATGCTAATACAACACTTGAAGACAAGTATGTAAGGCACTTTTTGGAAGGCAGTAAAATTTAGTAAAGGCTTATTGTGCATTTGTTTGCTAACCTTACAGAGTAATCAAGTTGTTTGCCTTTCTGAAAGTCAGTCTTCTACAGTGAATAGCTGAGCACGCTATATACATAGCAAATACTCATCAGAAAATAACATAGGCAGGAACAGACCCTTAGTCTGAAGGAAGGGAGACAGAGGAACAGCTGGTCAGCTACCTTTTAAATATGCTTTCACAGAGAAAATATTTGAGGCACGAAAAACATCTGTCCTTTACTAAAACCTACAAAGGGGTTGAAAAGGTGATTTCCATAGCTCGAGGTTGTAACCACCATCAAAGCAACTACAAATTAATCTCTAAGTAGAGACACTGCCAGACTTCACTCAGAAAGAAAGCAGCAAGTTAAATGTATCATTTACCGCTAAATTCATCTTCCACAGGAGAGCAAAGCTGCTGATCTTGCCTTCCATACGTCCCAACCAACTACCCTAACAAGCATGCCACACGCTGTTCCCTCACAGGTCCCACGAGACACTTCCCAGTATACGTCCTTCACACCTTAACAGCAAGCGCAGAAGAAAACCATCTCAGCCAGGAGTGGTGAGAATGAAAAACTCTTATGTGAGCCATGAACTAAGGACCAAAACCCAGAAGGATACCTAGTTTCTGACTGCAAACAGGAAGGTTATTTTTCACCTCTTTTTTTTTTTTTTTCTTTTTGAGAGCAAATAATGAAGTCAAGACCACCTATTGTACAGAGGCATGACGAAATTAGCAAAGTCTTTGGCTGTTACCAGTTCTTCTTGATTTCACGTTCCTGGCAGAAACCTATGTCCCAATGGCTTCTACATTCACAGAGAACCCCTGATTTTCTTTCCAGGAAGGTTTTAGTTGTGGGGTTTTTTATATATACATACATGAATATACACACATACAAAAAAAACCAAACACAACCCCATAACTAAAACCAAATCTATTCCACAAATCTTATGGCATTATTTTACTTTCAAGGAAGCAATTTTACTACAACAACTAGCTTAACTTTTTACTTGGTCTAAACTGGCAGAAAACCCTGTATTTATTTTCTTACAGTCCTCAGAAAACTGACACGGCCTGAAGGAACTCCCAAAACTTGCATCTGACTTCAAGAGCTGCCTTAATATATCACCTTGGAAAATAGAGATAAATTTTCTTAAATCTAGTTCCACTGAGTTCAGTTAAGCTTATTTACAACAGATTAGCGTTTAACCCTAAGTGAGTTTTAGAGCTGAGAGAAGGGTATTTAAGCAAGCAATTTAAGGATGCTGAAATTCCTACTACAGTCTGTAGCACCAATGAATAAAACAGTATTTCCCTACCCATTCACCATATGTCTTCTAATGTGTTTCAAGGGCTTTTAATTCTCTCACAAATATTACTTGTTGACATGGAGATTGCTTTGCTTGAAAGATGCCTACTGTTATTTTTAATGCTAGCTTGCGGCATCAAGACACTGTCTTTAGAAAATAAAAATCTTTTATAACGGGGAAATAAAAGAATTTCCATTAAGGGAAAGAGGACATATATTAACTCAAAAATAAATTCCATTCCAAAGAGTCAGGCACAGTCTTTGCAAGATTATTCAATATCCAAATCGCCTTCAGCTCTCTTTCTAAGTCTCATCAATCCTTTTTGTTTAATTCCATCTTTCTGGTAAACAGCGAGCTGAGGACATTTCTTCACTGCTGTATGAGCTTGAAAACACAGTAAGTCACCCATTATTAATATATTATATTAATAAGCACAGGCATGAATACATAAAGACTGTTGTTCATCACAACGACCTTCATTTGCAAGTAATTTCTGATTCTCCATTGTTTACTACATCGATGTACCATGATGGAGATGATAATGATTCCTTTTAATCACAGTAATGAAGCTAATGAAATAATTAATGGTAACTACCAACGTATAAGCTATTTATTTAAGATATATAGCCACATACCTGGGGCTAGCTGCTATATAATATCATAGGGAAACTGTGACTTTTTTCTCCCATCTGTTGTAAGTTCCATTAAGGAAATACAATAAACACAAGTTTATTTATGGGATCAAAAAATGCTATCATGACCCAGTCCTGGATAATAACTCCAGCCTGCTAGGATAAGAAAGCTTACTTGTTGCAAAACAATAAACCCTGGCACAAAGGGATAAACGGAAGACAAAAGAGAAGAGAAAGATCCAATGCAAATATAGTGGTTGAACAAAGAAAGCAGACCCAGACAGCAAGAGAGAAAGAGGTAATTCCATTTAGCAGTGACACAAAACTGCTTTCTGTAACCAAGTCTTAGGTTTTTCTCCAGAAGGTAAGTAAATATTGTCAGACTCTTACTTTCTTACTTGCAAGATGCTGCAGAGACCTTTCCAGAGATCAGGCTCCTGCGTGAAATTATTTTCCAGATTACAGCTAGATATTAGCAACTCTCTAGAAGACATCAACAACAAAACTTTATCAGTACATACTTTACCTATTATTTTCTAACAGATATTAAAAAAAAAAAAAAGTACCTGAGTTACTTGAGGAAAGAGAACTGTACCAAGCAGCAAGCAGTAGGAAGTTAATAGGACTGCTCATAAATCAGACACAATATCCTATCTCAGTGTGTGCTCTGCTGAACAGACAACAGAACACTAAGCATCTTGCAAGAGCAAGCTCCATGTTCTCCATTACTTTAACAACCTGTTATTCTCACACAGGCCCCGTTTAGCAAACTTATCATAGAACTTAACTGCAAGATAAGAACCAGCTCGGATGCTGTAATACTGCAAATACAAGCACTTTACAGCTAGCAGTGGACTTGAGCGTACAATTTATGTGCACTGCTGAACTGAAGCTTCACAATGCTTAATTACATACTGCTGCACCCTCCCCAAGCAGTTATATGGGCAGTTATCTTCCACCCCGCTCCTTACTTGACAGGTTACCTTTAACAGCTTATTTCTGGTACACCTGAATCAAAACTATTTTGCCTTGATGAAAAACAAGATTAAAATCCTCATCTAAGAACTGACATCAGCTCAAGCAGGTCGGCACATTCTCTGGGGATCTAGGTGCCTCCACTCGTTTTTGTCACATAAATAAGACAAGTCAAGTCATACAGCTACAGCAACATTTGGCAGAGCGCTGCCGTAACGTGTGACATTCCCTGCAGGTCTGATTAGCACAGCAGGACTAGTCTGAAGGAGCTGCTCGTGGAGGCGATGGTGGCATGGCCAGCAAGCAGAGCACGGGTAGCACTCATGACTATTTCAGCAACTTTCTGCAAAACACTTTTTAAGAGAAGTAGACAACAAGACTGGAGAGCCTTCCTGACCTCCAGAGCCACAAACTAAAACCTTCACATGGACGGGAGCCACAGATCAACAAACCCAAGAGAAGGAAGAGCACCAGATGTGGGCCACAAGCAGGAGATGAAAACTCCCGCTAGGTCAGATCATTCCACCCAGTTGGAACTAGATGATCTCTAAGGTCCCTTCCAACCTAAACCATTCCATGATCCTATGATTCCCTGGCAGGACAGGGCTGGGCTGTGTGTGAGCTGGACTCCAGCAACCCAAAAGCGACAGCAGAGCAGCCCTCCTCGCCCTGCTAACCCCAGGGTGCCACCTGGTTTGCCAGGTGACCCTGGTCAGGACATGTTGGCCAGTGGCCAGCCCCATCGACTGCCTCTGAGCTCCAGAGTCACGCATTCCCGCTCCCTCAGTACAAGGAAAAACCTTTTTTAGCAACAGATCCTGCCTTTCAATTAAGCAATACCAAATCAATCAGATTTGAGTCCCCAAATAGAAACCAAGGAGATTCCTCATTTACATGAGGAAAGAAATGCAAAAATATGTAGTTAGAGAAGATTTACATACAGCTGGACACATTGAAGCATGGGCAGAGTATCAATTACAGAGATGGTAATTACAAAGAAATTTCTTCCATGAATTGCAAATCTTAATACTGCTACTAACTAAATCTCTTTTCAGCTTTTTATTTAGAAGAAAGCAGTGTATATGAATTCCACTACTCCTTAAAAAGAAAAAACCTACACAGCCTCAGAACCTATTTTAAGAATTGCAACTCATGCGCCATGGTTTATTTGTAATCCCGAACTGTAATTCAGGACATAAATTCATCATAAAGCACGTGTCCAAAAGTCATGAAGAAAATTACAGAGATCAAAAAACACGTTCAATGCTACTGAAAAATCCCAAGATACACGGGGGAAATACAGAAATCTTATCGAAATGTGGATAACCATCGCACAGACTTGAGGAAACAAGGATTATTTTATTTGCTTGACGGTTAAAAGCTCCATGAGAGTTAGGAAACTAGGAATGCGCAGCAAATGTTGAAATGCAAACATGATGTAATCTAAAACAGGGTTTTGAAATCAACATTGAAAGTTGTGATGCCATCCTGGAGTCACCACACAGATCCTGCTCTAGAATACGCTGTATGTATTGTGTACTTATCGCTCAAAAAGCACCACAAAACAGAAGGGGTCAAATAAGAGGAGATGAGGTCACAGACAGGAACTTCTGTATGCTGTGGGCAGAAAAAGGTTGGGCTGAGAAGTGCAGGCAAGAGGCAAGCAAGGCAGACAATTACAAAGATGTCAAAAATAAAAGGGGGTGAAGAGGGGAAGGAGAATAAAATCAGACAATCTTGCTAAAGCTAAAGGGATGGAGAAGGGCAATGATCAAAAAGAAGTATATTTATCTTTCAGCTCAAAGCTAATTTTAACATTATACTAGCAACATTACCAAAAAAAAGAGAAAGATATAATAACCTTTTACTTTAAAAATGTTATTTTCCAAAACATTTGTTACACATAAAATCTTACGTACAAAGATTTCAGTCAAGAACATACACACACAAAAATAATCCAGGCACAGTCTGCTGCCTAACCCTAGTCTGTATTTTCAACAAAGCCAAGAGGTCTAGCCTTCACTTCTGGAGCTTCCTGAAGCTCTCAAGTGTCCCAAGGACAAATGCCACGCTGGTTTTACATCCCCCAGTTATCCAGCAACCCACTAATAGAAGAGGCCCTGAGCTAACCTCGGCCACCAGGAGCAGAAGGAAAGGAGAACATCACACACACGCCAGTTCCATCACGCGGTGGCTTACCCAAGTGACAACTATCTTCTCCTCAGCATACAACACTTGGCAGAAGTCATACACTCAGAAAGTACCACACTTCACTTGAATAACCACTGTGTATAAGCCAGCATTAATACACTTTTTTTCCCCCTAGAGTAACAGATACATTGATATCCATGTGAACACACTTTGACATAATCCACACCAAATCAGAGACAAAAGCACTACCAATGTGCTCCCTTAGCTTTTCTCCTTTTCTACCCACACCCCTGCATAACTTCACTGCTGCTGAACTGCAAATTTATATTCAAAAACTGAACCATGCAGGAAGGAGAAAAAGAAAGGAAAAAAAAACCCAACCCAACCTAAACAACAAAAACCACACAACCAGATAAGTGAAAATATGAGAGCAGTTGTTCAGTTTAAGTTCAGGTTCTCACGTAGTAACATAAAGCTTCAGTGTTTGGATTGCATAAACTGTGATTCAAACGCTTGTTATAAAAATAACTCTTTACTACAACACTTTTTTAAAGAAATGTGACTTAAGGTCGAGAGCTTAGTTTTCACAAAACATTTATTTCTAGTTAAATTTAACTTGGCAACGTCCTTTTCACTTAAATACCCATTTTGCCAAAGGGAAACAAGTTCCTAGATCTAGAATTTACATCACTGCTTATATACGGAATTTTAAATGACTTTTTTTGGTTTGCTTTAGCTTTCAAAGGCAGTATCGGTTTGGTTTTCTCCACAAAACAACCAGTTAAATCTCTCCTACTGCACATCATTTTTTATCACAGACTGGATCTCTAGGACCACCTCAGTTACAGGAATCCTCTCCTCCTACCTAAACCCTTGAGAAAGCACACATACTCATCCATAAAATTACAATTCCGATTTCCTTCTGACACAGAAAAGATAACTGTATATTGTCAGTGCAGTAGACTGGACACTTACCACCCCAAATGAATTATCCTAGAAGGAAGGAGGACATTTAGCTGCAGGAAGCACAGTTTGAAAGCTTAAAATACAATTGCATTTCCAAACTCTTTACCCCCCCCCTTCCACCTCAACTGACTGACTAAAATGCATATGGATTTCTGCCAGGTGGGAGCAGCCACAACAAAAAGCTTTGAGAACAGAGGGCCCCCGAGAGCTATGCGCTCCCAGGGAGCATCAGGTGGGACTGACACATAGCTTGTAGTAGAGGAACATGCAAAAGATCTTGTCATTCATTCGTGAAGCTGGATTTTATCTTGATGTCTATTTTAAGATCTGAACTTCAAACCTAGTACATATGACCACCTAGCAAGAAATATCAAAATGCTAATCAGAAGAAAGCTGCCGTATTTTCATTTCAGAATCGCTTTTCAGGAACTGTTCAGTCCAAACGCAAATAAATCTATCATTGATTGCTACTTAATAGTCAAAACATTAGAATTTCAAACCATATATACATAAACAATGAGGTCAGGAGGTTAATCACATTCGCTATTTTAATAGGGATAGTGAATAAGGCAGAGAATTTCAGATTAAAGTAAGATCATCCTCAACAGGCTTTACTAAGTTTGGGGATCCAATAAATATAAGAACCTGCCTATAGCTGTAGTTGAAACTGTGTTAGCAACTAGAAATAAAATTTCTATTAGAATTCTATTAGAATTTCTTTCTAATAAGATCTGAAACTGTGGGTTTTTTCCCCTAGGTACAAACACAGCAGAATAATGCACTGAATGGTTAGGTGAAACATTCTGCAGTAACTGGACTTCCCACTTCCCTGGAAGTGTCCAAGGCCAGGCTGGATGAGGCTTTGAGCAACCTGGTCTAGTGGGAGGTGTCCCTGCCCGTGGCAGGGGGGTCAGAACAAGACAATCTTTATGGCCCCTTCCAACCCAAACCGTTTTATGATTCTATGATTATGAATTTTATCTCTGTTGATTTCAGTTCTATAGTTTCATAAACTTAATTAATAAAATCAAAGCACATCCTTTGAAGCCCTCCAAAATGAAAAGAAAACAAACCAAACAGGTATCAGAACAGATTATAAAGATCCTGATTCACAATAGCTGTGATATTATCTCCCGGACACCCAGGAGACTGCAATCCTATAATAAGCAAACCAACCAACTGCCTAGAAATAAAAATTTCTGTCAGGGTTGTCTGCATGTTCTCGATCATAACTTCTTTTTCTAACCTGTATTTCACACTGGCTACCTTAACAGCATTCTTTGAGGAGGAGGAAGTGGAGGGGACGCACACCAAATTAGTAGAGACTACAGCTTGCTGAATGTAAACTGTGTATATGAAGCTATAACATACAGACAGCTTTTTTTCAAGCTAGGAAAGCAGATGAGATCTAAAACTCTGAACACTGGCCTAGGAGTCAAGAGGTCTAATTAATTCCAAATGCTGAAAGACCTTCTTCAAGACCTCGCCATCACTTGCATCATTTTACAGAATAACACAGCTCACAAAAGCACTTCAGAGATGTAATTACTGCTTGTCAGGCTCACTGACCACAGCCTGAAAGTTTCTTTTAGCCAAAGCAGGGAAGCATGTCCCGCCTTGTTCAGGACCGGTTACAATTCCCAAACCTTGGATCTTCAACTAATACCATCTCCCTCCTTAGGAAGGTCAAAAATGAGGACAAAGAAAGCACAGTATTTTTAGGTGTAAAATGGAACTATTGATAAATGCTAAAAAAATAAATAAAACAACCACACAAGCAAACTAGAAGCACAGAAGCATAACTACTACCAGTCATTTCACATACACAACCTCACATATACTCACAATTCCTAAATTACCCCCTCCTTAGGGAGTTCACGTAAAAGCGAGAAACTGTAGGATAGCATTTCAAAACATCTGTGCTGATAAAGTGCAGCTTCTTTCTCATGCAGTATTACTTTCAATGTCTGAAATCAATGCATTCTTTCCAGGAACAAAGATGGCAGTAAGTTTCTTTATCAGCTGGAAGCATTCAGTAAGATGTCATAACACAAATAACAACACAGCAACAGAAAGGTACCATCTCCCAGAATAGTAATGTGCAGGCATAAACGGCACACTAAAAGTAATTTTAAGCATGTCAATAACTCACTAACTTTGCTAAAAATCTACAAAAGGATCCCTGTACCACCAGTCTTGCATCTTCATTTAGTAACAATGCACCTTATGACATTTTGGGTACCCAGGCTTTATAAAAACCTGGGGCAGTTACCACTTCCTCTTTATCTTCTGTAACAGTTTGGTCTTCTCACAATACAACTTCTGGATTCCAGAATAACTCATCAATTCCCACTCTTAATGAAATACCAATAGAGAAAACAAAAGAAGCTTTTAAAATTTCAACACAGTCTCATATTGGTTTCAATACTGTTGAAAGTACATCTTTTCACTTCCCATCTGATATGTTCTGGATGTCAGCCAAAGGTGTGCAAGAATCATTTTCCAGACAAAGAAACAAGCAAGCAAAAAAGCCTGAGATACATTTTTTATCTTTACTAAAGTTGGGTGTGGGGGTTGTTTTTTGTTTGTTTTAAAAGAAAATTATGAAAAAGTAGTTGAAGGCTGACTCTTCTTCTTGCAAAGAGAGAAGGACAACACACACATGCCAGTGCAGACGCTCCTCCCCTCCAAGCACCGCAGTGGGGAAGAGTGTGGGAAATGTTACACGGGCTGGATGACAATTCACTTTCAATCTCAGGATTAGCTCTACTCCATAAACTTGTCTCAGCATTCAAATATTACACTTTTCTACAGTATTTTTACAACAACAGAGACAGCAATAAAGTGTCACCGAGTGACAAAAACATTGCTTTTATTGACACATTTTGTGCAAACCATCATAAGCTACGGGACAAGGGCACAACTTTTGCAGTGCAAACTGCACCTATGATGGCAGAGCAAAGGTATTTCAGTAAAAAGGCCACAACATCAGCCTGACTTAACAGAAACAGAATTATTTTGGAAAGAAGAGAAGCAAATAACATCAGTTAATGGAAAATGTACCTTCTTGCTGATCTGAGAAACTTGTCTTTGCTGAATGACAGTCGGTCTAATAAACTCTTCACAGTTTGGAGGCCCAAAATAATACAAGTGTAATGAGAAAGGAAACAAACAAATAAAAAGAAAGGTGGGGAGGGGGAGGGGAGGGGAAGGATTTCATGCAAATTCTCCAACCAGCTTTCACTAGTAATTTATCATTAATGCCAATCACAGCTCCTTGGCCAGCTGCTATGCTGGCTAAGGACCAGTCTCCAGGACAATGCCGCTGCGGCTTCTAAGTTCTTTCTCCACCCAGTTCAGGCTAATGAGCGCTCTTAATTTTAAGCTAGTCCTCCCAGAAGCAGCTCAGGAGCTGCTGATGCTCGAAATGAACTGGCTGGGGGAGATGGGTTACGATGACACATGGGGTCTACACAATCGGCAACAAAAGTAGTTTAAGGTGAGCTTAATAAAACCGTCTCTGAATTTTGGTCAAGTTCTGCAATAAGTTTCAGCTTGGGAAACATGAAGATCCCAACAGCCTATTTCAGCAATTCTGGAGTATTTGCTTTTAAAGTTGGACTGTAAGGAGACAAAAACTGTTACAGAAGGGGTAACTACTGCAGTGAAGGCACCACCTAAGTCTACTGCTGAGAGTATTCTCTCTAAATAAAAAACTGCTAAATTGAAGTAACATTCACTAGCTCTTCACATACCTTTCAGAGCTGTACGGAACATATATTAAATATTCTGCAGGATGAAGTAGAAAAAGATCTCTCCATATGTCAGAATGCACATCGAAAATTAACAGATTTTAAAAGCTCTAGTTACCCAAGTTCAAAGGAAAAGTAAAGAAGCAAAAGTAGTATCAATTCATTTCTACATAGAAAGCTCAGAGAAAGGCTATCCATTGATTATGTTTTCAGTTTGTAAAGCGTATTTCATATTCTTGCAAAGACATTAAACAAGGAAGATACATGGACTGCGCCAGATCTGGAGCTGGCTGGCAGGACAAGGACCGCTATCAGGTAGCGCTCGGCACTGCTCACTTATTCCCCTTCCAGCCTCATGGTACATTACAGAGAGCAGCTAGAAAAAGGCATTTACCGTGTCAGCCAGTTGCTGTATGTGTGCAGCAAACAGCACCTCACATGTTTCAGAAAATGGTGTCCCACCACGTGGGTGCCAGGCTTCAGGACTGCTTTTTGCATCGTCTGACCTTGAGCAAAGCCTGAAGATGTAGTAAACATGCCCTGAAAGTCTGAAACACCTCCAGTAAGCACGTAAAATTAGGTAAAAGAGCCATGACCACGCAGTGGAGAGGTATTCATTCTTTTTAAATACATTATTCTTATGACATGTAAAATCTAAGGGGAAAAAACCCACCTCAAAATACAGCAGTCCTTCCATTTTCAGAAACCTATGCTTTTAAGTCTTGTCATTCTGCTTCAAGTACCAATTTACCCAGCCAAGACCGCTGATCTCATGTAAATTGCTTTCAAAGAAAATCTTAATCAGAAGGCAGTGCACTAATAAAATTTGTCAGAAGTTCAAATATGATTAGCCTTAGCATGTGTGCATCTGAAAGCTTCTACAGCTAAATATGCAACTACCAGCTTTGTAACAAGGATGTGAACACATTGTGTTGTGAACAACGGGAAAGCGAGGTTTTAGGAAGGCTTTGTACAACACGATGGTGCCTCTTCGAGAAGCAGGACACAGCACAGAATAAACAGATGAAGCTGATAGCTGAAGAAACAAAAGCAAGCTGTGAGGGATGCATCACTAGCAGCACGCAGTGCAGGACTAAGTTCAGTGATGTAGGCCACAGCAGGCTCTATTTTTAGTTTTTTGATGCACAGGATTGCAGCGGTACTTTGATACGCGACCTCTGACAAAAGCTTAGGTAGGTAACGCACACAAACAGTACTAAAAAGCATATAGACCACCTCTGTGCAGGAATTCTGGCTAAGGGAACAAGAAAATTCTTGAAAAAAGACTTTCCTGTAAACCAAATAGACTATTTTTATTTTTTAGAGAAGGGTTATCCTTTTACGATCAGGTGTTAGCAGGAATGTGTGTGTGCAACATACTAGATCTTTAATTTGCTTCTGAAGTGCCTATATCTTGACTTTTGTGAATGTAGGTCAGTTCTTCCACAACGCGCAACCCATCATGCCCTAGCTCTTGAAAACACCACTATTCTCTTTCAGCAAAACTTCTTTAGGTATACAGGGGGTAGACATTTTAAAACTTCCCTGTATTTCACTAAAATCCCCTAATTCTCATAAAAGTAGACAGAGAGCCATAAATACTAACTAACCTCATTTCAGAGACTCCTATATGCCAGCTTTCAGAAAGTGGAGAAAAAAAAAATATGTAAATGAACAAACAAATGGCTTTTAAAAAAGCAGTTCATTCTTAGGAGCCTGTGTATTATGCAGCAAAAAATTAACATGATTGGCCCATTATGAAAAGGGCTGAAGAGGTTTATCAGTGATGCACAGTTGCACAGGATGACATTATCCGAGCTAGCAATGAAAAAAGACCTAGTGACATTAGCAGGAGTTTACAAAGAAGGGGAAAAAAAATCAGATTTGTGGGGGCCTGAGACAGGAAAGACAGACAAAAGGATAAGACAGGGGAGTGGTTAATCATTAAGAACTGTCTTTCCTACAAATAGCCTAGGAACTCTCCATCTAGTCTCTATTTCAAAACCAGCCTTTTAGCCAATTTCATTGTAGGGTATCAGCTCTGCCTCACGCCATCACATTTGTGGCAAGATATCCCCTTTGCCCCCTCCCTACAGCTCCATACTCGAAAAGCTTACTGCAGAAATCACACTTCAAACAGAGAAATCACATTTGATGAGCACATCGGGCACATGCTGGTTTTTTTCACAGGTTAAACCAACAACGGGTCTGACGTAAAGAGTAAGCGGGGTCCAGGCTACGGTCAGTCCAGCTAGCCAGGACTTAAACTATGCCTACACCAAGCTGCTTACGTGGCTTGCACAGACAAAAGTTTATATGCAAAGGAGATACAGCATCTGATTATTAAGGTTTCTACCACTTTTACTTGTTGTTGTCATTAACACTGCTGCCAAAAAAAAGTCTTGATAGCAAACAGACAGAGCCAGGAATTGGCAAGTCTTGAATCCCCTGCCACAATTTTCTTAAAGTACATTTTCAAATGTGAAGCACTGAAAAATGCTGAAGCTCCCCCTGAGCAATAAATTATCAAAAACAGATGGTAACCTCTGTACGTTAGAATTATCCTCTTGCTCCTTCTCCAAAAAACAGTAGTAAAAATCTGTTAGGTGTTCTTCGTTATCATAAGCCTATACAAACAAACAAACATAAAAGGCAAAAAAAAAAGCACATTCTGGTGACTGCACAATATTCACAGAAGCAATTTTATAGAAGCTGTCACCTTCTCAGAAATTTTGGGAGAAGAGGGGAAAAAAAAAAAAGCAAGGAAGATAAATTCACCAGTATCGTTGCCCAGGATAAGTAATTTGATAAATTCCTCCTAATCAAATCTCTCAAAATTCCCTTCTCTTTCAGATACCTCTTCATGAACAGCTGTGAAGTATTACAGAAATTGCGGTTTTCTGACAAGGCACCAGTGACGTAGAGGTAAAATCTTGCTATAAAAGCCATTCCTACTGAAGCAGAATTCCTCCAACCATTCTTTGAAAAAACACTACTGGATCAGGTATTCTACTTGAAATACAGGGCACAATTCAAAAGCATGGTCTTGGAGGTAGATTTACTTAATATTTCCTTATAAAGTATATAAAACTGGCAAACTTCAAACAATTCCACTAGTGCTGAAACTTCCAGTTAAATCACTCTTAGAAAAACACGGAAGGATGTCAAACCTTTTTCTCCCTCTCATACCACCAGAAATGGGGTGTGCAGCAGGCCCTGCTCATCCCTTGTAGAAGCTTAAACAGCCCACAGTTAATTTGAAGGCTCTAAAAGTTCTTGTCTTACTGAAGCAGCTTTACCCACTCAA
The DNA here is from genome assembly GCA_013398295.1 of Chionis minor. Classification (NCBI taxonomy): domain Eukaryota; kingdom Metazoa; phylum Chordata; class Aves; order Charadriiformes; family Chionidae; genus Chionis; species Chionis minor. The sequence goes on along the minus strand of VZSF01007519.1, from coordinate 3,075,856 downwards.
AAAAATAAAACGTTTCATGAATTTCCCTGGATATGAGCATGAAGAAAACTTCCACCTGGCACATATTAACTCAGACACTGCATGCCATGATTTGTTACAGTCCCCGAAAGTACTATTTTTAAGGTAAACCTTTGCTAAGGACACGAATCTGCGCTTTGAGAGCCTGACTGTCCCTGCCACATGTACTGAGATGTGGCTCTCGCTTGAAGAGCAGTACGAAACATAAATTTGATGTGCCCAAATAAGTTTCCTCTCAGTGCATCTGTCTTTGTCATCACGTCTAAAAAAAAAAAAATGTACATTGGACAACACTACAAATTTGAGAAACTCTTGGAAATACTTTATGACTTGCAGGAACACTAAGGACTCAACATCCAGCATTTTCTCTTCATGACACAGATAACCAGACTATTGTTCTTTCATTGTAAAGAACATCGTTGCAAAAGGATAAAAATACCATTAGACTTCTCTATCGTGAAGGTTTTTTCCTACCCCAGTGTCTCACCTGTAAACATCCGCATGCCACATAACTTCAAACAAGCCAACAACAAAAACATAATAAGTAGTCTAGTAGAAAGTAAAATTTCAGGAACACAGTATCATCTTATTCCATTTATGGACCAGTCGCTCATCTTTGACCAAAAGCCCTTCAGTAGACATGACTGCAGGGTAACAGACCTGCAAAGCACACTTCAAAAAGCTGTTTTACCCAAAGCATCTCCAGTTGTTTCGGGTGTGCAGACGTTTATTGTCCATCAGTCTCTTCAGTGAGAACTTATTTAACAAATTCTATCCATAAAAAGGGGCTAGACACAAGACACAAAAAGGCAAACCCGAAACTGTCTGCTCCGTTTCGGAATTAAAGACAGCTTGCCCATTTGAACATGCGACATTGCACCAATAACAGTCACAGACCGAAACCAATAAAATTTAAAAATAAGTAATACAAAAGGAATTTTCTAACAGGTTACAACTCTGGGCTCACAACATGCCGCAGTTTAAAGAAGAGAGACAGAACACACATGTGCCTTGATCCAACACAAGAAAGATATTTTTGAGGGGCAAATAACTACTAAGATGCAGGAAGTTATCTGCATTACATGAAGGTTTTAAAAAGCGCTATTTCCACCTATGCCCTTCTTCCCATCCAGAAAAACTCCCACATCGAGACCAAGGCACAAAACCCACACATCTCTGACCAAAAACTTTGCTGCAGACTGTGCTGGTATAGATGGAGAAATCCGTACCATCAGAGTGCGCTGCATGCTGCTATGCTGGACAACACTGGTGTTGGAAGAATTAATCATTCAGAGATCAACAATTGGTTCTTTCATCTCCCTGGCTTTCTCAGACCATACCCTTAAGTATTTTTTTCCACCTCCTGATCCTGTTACACTCCAATTTTTCAGCTGCATGCACCAAAGACGTCCAAGTAACATTCATATTTCCAGAATGTATCTAATTAAAAGAAATAATCTTAACCAGTGAGGCAACCTATCTGTTTCTATGGGCTTCGTAACTTTGCCAGCATCAAGAACTGACTTAACATAAAACTCTGTAATAAAAAAATCACAATTGAATAGCTTATGGAGAAAATGGGGCTTTCTACCACAGGCAGATTGTGTAAACTAATCCATGAGATAGCTGACCTTTTACCAAGTACAGTTTTAGGACTAAATACTTCAGCTAATCAAAAACTAAATTACATGTATACATTAAACCACGTCTTTAAAATTAAGCCGGGTTCTGGTTAGCCAAAACAGCAGCACGGTCGGTCATGACCAACCCAAGGGGAATACGGCTTTTTGGAACATCGCTGCGGAGGAAGGCAGGGAGCGGGAAGGGAGACAGGGATGATTTCATAGAGCAGCGCCTCATCATGACAGTGACAGGGGAAGAAAAAGTCACTGGAAGAGAAGGTTGCCACGGGAAACACCTCTCCCACTTTTCTTGCCGCCTGGGTTTGTCCTTCGAGTTCTCTCCCCTGCAGAGGCCCGGCAGGTGGCGGCCGGGGGTGCAGGGGGGACCCGCCATGAAGGACGCTCCCCGGGCCACCACCCGACCCCCCCCCAGACCTGCCTTCGATCCGCCGGGCCCCGCCAGCGCCGCCACCCCCTCCCACCCCGCAGGAGACCGGACACCGCACCTTGCCAGGGGATGCGGCGGGGGGGCGGGACGCTCCCCATGGCTGCCCGGGAGGGTCCCACACAGCTCCCCCCGGGGAAGGGTAAACCCCGCGCAGACAGACGTACCGCGACACCCCGCCAGCCCCGCAGGAGGGATGTGGGGACCGCACCGGGCCCGGCGGGGCGGGCTGTGGCACCGGCCGGCCCGGCCCCACCCGCGGGGCAGCGCGGCGGCCCCGCCGCAGGGAGGGGAGGGGAGGGGAAGGGACGCGGGGGCTCCCCGGCCCGCCCGCCCTCACCGTCGATGTTCTCCCGGTCGCTGATGTGCTGCAGGTTGCAGCCCGTGTCCTCCCGGCTCAGCTCGGCCTCGGGGCGGTAGGACTCCAGCCGGGAGTGGGCATTCCTGCGCAGCTTGGGGCTGGAGGAGACGCAGCAGGAGGTGGTGTTCCCCATCTTCTCGGCCCGGCCCGGCCCGGCGCGGCGCGGCGCGGGAGGAGGCGAGGGGCGGCCGGTCAGCAGGGGCGGCGGGCAGCCATGGGCAGCGGCGGAGACGAGGGGCAGCGGCGGGGGAAGAGGCGGCGGCGCCCCGCGGGCGCGC
>VZSF01007519.1:3014166-3073096 GCA_013398295.1 Chionis minor | reverse complement strand
GGCGGCGGCCCCGGGGCTCCCGCCGGTGCGGTCGGGCCCTGCCGCTGCGAGCGCCCGCGGCCGGTTCCCCCCGCGGCGGCGTGTGGCGTTAGGCGCTCCCAGGGCAGGGGGCCAGGGGGTCGCGGCAGCCGCTGCCTGGCCGGTTGGGACTGGGGATCCCGGAGTCGCAGGGCGGTTTAGGGTCGAGGGGAGCCTAAGGACCACCTAGTTCCGACCCGCTGCCACGGGCAGGGACACCTCACGCTAGACCTGGTGGCTCAAAGCCCCATCCAGCCTGGCCTGAACACCTCCAGGGATGGGGCATCCACAGCTTCCCTGGGCAGCCTGTGCCAGTGCCTCACTACCTGCAGAGCAAAACATTTCTTCCTGAGATCTAACCAGATCTACCCTTTTCCCGTTTACAGCCATTATCCCTCATCCTATCCCTACGTGTCCTTCTAGAAAGTCCCTCTCCAGCTGTCTTCTAGGCCCCCTTTGGACACTGGACGGCTGCTATAAGGTCTCCCTGGAGCCTCCTCCAGGCTGAACAACCCCAGCTCTCTCAGCCTGTCCTCCCAGCAGAGGTGCTCCAGCCCCTTGGTCATCTTCATGGCCTCCTCTGGACCCGCTCCAACAGGTCCATGGTCCCAACCTAAACCCTTCTAGGACTGATGCTGCAGTGGGCTGCCGTGCCTGGGGAAAACATATCCCACAGCTTATTCATCCCCCTGGAAACCCGGCGTGGCGGCCAGTGTGTTCCCTGTGTTTGTGCCCAGTCCAGCCCCAAGCGGCACGGCAGCCGAATGCCAGCCGGACACGCCACCCACCCCCTGGCTGAGAAGTCTGTGTGCAGCTCCCAGCAGGAAACATTCACCTCTATTTCGTAGCTTTTTAAAGAATGCACAAATCCTTGAAGGACTTGTTGATAAGAATTCCTTTAAAGTGACAGCATCAAAGATCGCTGGCCAAGGAGGAAGGGGGGTGTGTAACACATCCCAGTGTACCTTTCCCTGTGTTCAGAGCTTTCCCAGTCAAAACCCACTTTTTCGGGTCAGTGTAATGCTAAAGATGGGGGTTGTGCATGTTTTTCATTAGATTTGGGTGGTTTTTTTCATTTTAAAAATCTCTGTAAGGAAATCTCATGACTACTGGAGGTCTGAGTCATGGTAGTTGAATGGTTACACTGATAATTTGATAATAGAAAACCACATTTATGTGTTTATCTAAAATGCTCTTACAGCCCCGTGTCCAGGGAACCATTACTTGTTAGTTTACCAGGCATCTCATGATATCTGATGTTTTCTGCTCAAGTCAGATGATTACATGAAAGACTTCCATGTTTTCATCCTACATTCTTTTCAGATCACACCTTTTAAAGAAAAAATAGTTTTTAATTTTCAACTACCTTTGAATGGTTATTCGATGCAAACGTACCCATACAAAGAAACAAGAAGAAAGAAAAAGAACAGAGATTTTTTTTAAACTGCTTTGAGGATGTTTTCTGTAACTAATTCGGTGACACCCCGCAGCACGGATGGGCAGTGGTTTGCGAGTTACGTGGTCCCTTTGTGTTTGAGTATCTCGAGATGAGTAAGAACAGGTTTAGTGTCTTCAGTAGCTTGCATCCAAACAAAAGGGAATACTTGCTGGTGCTCTGGTTTAGAAATGTTACCTGGTAGGATGTCATGCTACCCAGTGCTTTCCACCACCATGGAGGTCCCAGCTTGCTGAGGGTACCTCGGCTCCTCCTTCGAGCACACCCCGCGCTTCCACCTTCAGTGGTGCCTCCTGGCAGCCCGCTTCTCTCTATGCCCAGGCCTGAGCATAAACTCTGCTCCTGGTGGCAGGGTTGATTAAATCTCAAATGGGCATAAGCAGCGATCAGAAAATCTCAAACACAAGTTTATAAGAATCAGATCATCTTAGTCCGTATGCAATAGAATAATAAAATGTTACTGAAATGCCTAGCTCACCACATCTCACAGAAGGACCTCAACCGAGCTAGAGAGACCTCCGTGGAAGAATGATCTGCTTGCCTACCTGCCTGCTCTGTTAAATCCTACCTTCCTGTAGGAATCAGGAACGCTTACCCATTTATGGCCTTTTTGACCTATAGCGTCCCAGCAGGACTACACCTAGGGCACCACTGCTCTCATCTTTTAAGTACACGCTTGGGTCATGTCAACTGGGAAGCCTTTGTGTTGCCTTGCCGTACCAATCCCACTAAATTTTTTAGGCATACAGCAAACATTTCAAACCCCCTAATTTTCCAGAAACTTTCTAACAGCTCTAAATCTATTGTAGGAAATCTTTAGTCAAATCTTGCAATTTATACATAGGCTTTTTCATAAGCTTTGAAACAAAACAGGCAACAACATAATGATGGAGATGGGTTAATTGCAAAGTTTGCTTCTCTAGGTAGATAAGCAGAGCTTAAAAAGACACATTTTCTTCATTAAAAAGGGATGATTTAAACTTTGATCTAAACATTTTATATGTTTTTAAATATAAAGTATTGAAAACTTGTGATCATCAGTTGTGACCGTGTAATCACTGTGTAGGTACCTATTTTCTTACTTGCAGTCTTTTGTTCTGAATGTTTCATATGCTTTTATTCCTCCTCCTTCCACCCTAAGAGCTTGCTGAAGTACGTTATAATGACAAAGGTGCTACAATACGTATTTAAAGATAAAGTCAAAGAAAAGGAACGCTGCTCTAGGGTAATGGTCTCCTGCTGGTATCTAAGAGCTGAGAAAAGTACAAAGGTGAAATATATGTCAGGAAAGCATATTTGGCTGTCAATTACGATTACCTTATTTCAGCTACATCAAGCGTACAATGCAAGTGTACTTGCATTATTTGATAAATATTGGTACAGGAAAGCAAGAACAATTCACTGTACCTTAGTGACATGCTTAGATGTCAAGTATGTCACAAGATCTTTTGTGTCTTTCTTTGATTAGAGACCATTCTATTCTTGAGGTTTAAGATTACATATTTTAATGAGTTTGCCCTCCTGAGCAACTTCATGCACCAGCTGAGGAACACCATAAAGCTTCTTAAATTAAAGCCAGGCCTTTCAAGATTGGTCAGCGCTGAGGTACCCATGTTTACAAAGCGTTTATTCCTGCACACAGTTATTTTAAATATGTAGCATCTCCACTATCCAGAAGACAATGAATTTTAATAGGTTAAATATTAATGATGTGATGTGACTCATTAAATTTTTGTGCTTGAAGTCTTCCTGGAACTTTGATGAAAAATGTGTTTCAAACCAGCAGATGTAGGTCACTGTTTTGGTTAGATAAGATTTTTGTCTATTTTCAGCAGATGATAAATATTAAATCCAAAACTACATTCTGCTTGCAAACCAAGCACAGTTTAAAAAAAAAAAAAAATCCTTAAGACAAAGGATTGGTGGCAACCAGATCTTTTGATTCTGCTCCTCTTTTTAATAGTCTGAGAAATTTGTGTCACACAATACCTTCCCCATACCGCCATCTAATGTTTAATAAGAGTCCTACAAGCAATTTGGGCATACATTCACTCTAAAATGCCATATTGTCAAATTTATTGGAGAGCTAATCATTGTATGGAGTTTAAGCAAAAGCTTAAAATGAACATTCCTATGTAAAAAATGATCTAGCTGGTCAACTGAATCATACCCTAAACTCTGTTGATTGTAATTGCTAAATTTCTTTTGACTATAATATTAAATTCCAAATCAATAATTAAATTTCAAAAAAACTGTAGTGATGAACACACATGAGGAATGTTAATTATTATCCCTCTGATAATTCTACTTGTTATTACTTAGGTTTTTTTGTTACACGCCTAAATTCAGTAGCAGTAAAAGATTTTTCTTCCTCAAGGGGAGTCCAGAAGGCATTATACTTGATTCTGACCCAACCAGTACAGCAAAGCCTTTCGCCGTGCTCCTCAAGAGAGTGCATTTGTGGATCACGTCTTAGATTCCCACCTGTATGGAGCTGGATGGACTTCTCCTGTGGCAGATTTCCCCTTCACTTAAGGTATTGATTCTTCTAGGATTAAGGCAGTCTTCTTTCTTGGAGACACAAATCCAGTGCTTGCCAAAAAACATCCTTTCAGCCTTGTCACAAGTTACCTGAAGCCCTTTCTATGCCTACCCCAACCACTGTCCTGTCATCAGAGATATTTGGAGGTTTCTGTGGTACTTAGCAGATAACTGCAGCTGCTGTTCACAGGAAAGACATCCAGACCCACCAAGAAGTATGTAAGAGATGGCAGTTATTGCTTCGTTTTACCTAGCTTAAAAATACTCACGTGGTATCAGAGACATTAGCCCTTTGGTGAGTGGCGCTTGTGCTTCTCGGAAAGCAAGTCCCTTATTTGAAGCAGAGAGAAACATGCAAAGAGTAAATCAAGATTTCTTTTGAAGGTAAAGGGAGAAATTTGGGCTACCTACTTCATGTATTTAACTTTAGTGCATAAATTAGGGTATTAATCTTATGCTAGCCAATGAAGAGATACTATTCTCTGCAATAACTTAGAGCACAAAGTCAAGATCCTGCCCTGAAGAGCACGGCAACTAGAGGATCCTATCCATTTTCACCTACTTTACAGGAGGAAATAGGCGATTCGAGAAAGAAAGTGATGCACTGAAGAGCAGGTGTTAGAATACTTCCCTAAGTGTACACATCCCAGGTAAGTTTATACCTATTTATTTATTTACCTTAATGTTTGCCATATTATTCACCAGCTTGAAATCACTGCAGAAAGAGGCAGTTTGCCCTCAACGAGGGAAAGATTGTTCATCATTTTAGGTGAAACACTTCAAGAACAACTATACTGGAATATTTATATATATAAATATATAACCATTCTTTTTTTTTATTATTTATTTATTCAGGGATGAAACAAGATAAGATCGGCACTGGGAAGCAGCCAGAAACCCCCACGTTATGCCTATGAGGGAAGATCACCCGTACAGCACAGATCGGCAATGAGAACCGGGAGGGGAGGAGCGACTCTGGCAAATTGTACCATAGATGCTCTTGTATTGCGGAGGAAGGCACGGGCAATTGGATTTAACCAGCTGGGTGGAATTTGATTGGATTAGCTTTGGCACAGTTTCACATACTCATAATTCATCAGTGACTGAAGTAACTATATTGGAAAGCTACTGGGGAAAACCAGCATCGCCCCTGATGCTACTGTCACAGACAGACAGAGCCCAATCCCACACAGTCTCCCTCTGTTTCTCTCTCTTCATTGTCTCCCTGTTAGTTTTTTTGTGCCAGTGCGTGTCTTCCCATACCAGGATCGGCTGCCTTTTCTTGGTCTGAGGTCTTGGCTCATAAAGAACAATAATTACCCAATAGTACGGCTTGATGACTACAAGCAAGGGTGGGAGTGCCCCCGCTTGAACAAGAAAACCCCTTGTAGAGAAAAGCCTAAACAAAACAAAATAATGTGTAAAAACAGGCAGTGCTGCCACAAAGCACTTTGCCAGCTAGAGAGTCTATACGGAGTACAAGTAAGAGCGTACTGTGTTTTAGTCCTTTCTGCTGCTGAAAGATCCCATTCGATAAAGAGTTACCTGTAAGTCTGTTCTGATTTCATACAAGTCTAGTCAAATATAACTTCTTTAGTTTCAATGAAGCTACTAAATTTACACTAAGAATGAGATGCGAACCAGGTGCAGAAATTTGGGATAGCGTGTTCAGACAGAACTGTTTTCTCTCAAATTCATCTTATGAAAATAAAACCCCCACTTTTACCCAACTCTCGATACCTGGCAATTTTGAGTATCAGTTGTGGCATCTCACAGTCAAACATTTACATGTAGTATGAGCTTACAAATCCTGAATTATGAACTAATACAGATTAATATGCAAGGGACTAGAGTGCTCTGAAACAGAAAAGTATGTGTCTGTACATAACACGTGCTCAGGCTGAATCCTCTATATGAGGAGCAGCATCAAGGAAGTTTATTACTTTAGCCTATAGCTCCCTGGAAGACCAGCCTTTTTAACTAGACTAAGAGAGGGCTTTGTTTGAAGAACAGGTTTGAAGAAAAGTTAAAGGTTCCAGAGACAGAGAATCAAGCTAAATAGGGTAAACTGTATAGACTTATCTCAAGAACAGCTCCCATGAAACTCGTTCTCAAACTGAGTAAAGTCCTGCTAATTATTAACATCTATATTGAGTGAAAACAGACTTTCCTTTCAAATCAAGAAGTGAAATGAAAAAGCAAGGAAATTCTCAGTAAGAAAATTAAAGCTTTGAAGTATCCAAGTTTTCAACAGAGAAGTGTCCAGGTATGAAGCTTGTTGATTTTTAGCAAGGTACTACAATTGTAAATACCTGTAGGAACTCATTTAGAATTGCAGAGAGGCCAAAAATCACCCCTCTCAGGATAAATTCCCTAAGTTTTTGCATATATGCCTGGAAAATACAGAAAATGGAAGTACAGATCTTAGAGGTAAAGAACCACAAATACATACATACACTTAACAAATCAACAGCAGATACATAATTCTGAGTGCGTCACTCAAAGATTTTGTTCAGCTTCCCCAGGTCCTACATAGTATTAGGCAGTACCCCTTCCTTTGAAAAATAATGCAAAAATCAAAAACTGTGCACCTAAATGGGCCAAAAGTTTTCCCTTATTTTCTATTTGAACAGTGGATTGTGTACACTCTCAACTGACATCGATATCAATGTCCTTTGAGCAGAAAGGCTGGCTTACAAAAGTAATAAAAACATTTACCTCTGTATGATTTCCAAAGTCCTTTCCCTCTCAATGAAAAAATACCTGGGACATAAGCAATCCTACAGAATTAAAACTGACGCTCCCACATGAACATTTACAAACTTCCCCTCAAACAGAGCAAAAGCTGGCATGTTCTTTGAATCAGTTTCCATTACTTTGGCAAAAAGGCAGGAAAAGCTTTCTCCTTTAATCAGGCGAAGCTCACTTTATTTTTCCTTCAGTTGCTATCAACAAGCCTTCAGTCAGACACATCCTAAGTGATTTGAAGGGAAAGCTTGAACTCTTTCTCCTTACTCATTTACTACATTTTAAAGTACATAATCACAGAGATAGCAGTACTGCTTGCTTTGGGAACAACCACCCGCTGACTTACACACAGTCAAGGAACCCAAATTCAGTCGTCTGCTCCACTGCAGACTGTGTGCAAGGCTTTTAAAAACCCCTTCATCCCTGTTTCTCACGTCCTTTTCAGTGAAATGGGAATAACATAATCTCACTGTATCAAAGGGTACTTTTAAGACTAAAATACTTAAAACGGCAAGTTGTTCATGTATTATAGGGAAGGGGGCCAAATAAAAAGGCTATGTTACTCTGTTATCATAGATATTCTGTCCTATTGTGGTACTTCTGGTGTGCACACTAACATTGCTTGATGCAGACAGTGCCTGTACTTGTCATTAAACGTGAAACAAATTCTTTTATGTTGTAATGCATTTTGCCACCTGTGTAGCTTATTAACTTTGCCGTCATCATCACTCAACAAGCAGATACATCAGTTGATAGAAGAAATGCCAACGTGAGAATAGTAAGTTCATAGGTTAAAAAAGTCATCTTTTCTCTATAAATAGAGTTGGTATAAATCACCGGAGTCTGCAAAATGGGCCTGGGAAAATTAGTCACTGACCTACAAACACTTCTCGCTGGATGTCTGTGAATCCATTTCACACAAAGTGACAGGAACTAAAGCACATAAAGAAGCAGGATCATACAGTAAAATAAAGAACAGAGCATCCTAGCAAACACAAAAATAAAACCAAGCACAAGTAATAAAAATACATTAATACTATTGTGCAATTATTCTAAATAATTAAAGGACAAAGTCACCTATTTAAAGTAATTTTTTAATAAAAATAAGGGAATATTTTTTAAACTTTTAATGAGAAAAGGGTTATATATTTTCACTCTCCTGCAGTCCTTGTGGCAGCTCTGGAATTTGGAATGCAGCTGGCCAGCCAGAAGGCCTTGTGATCTGCCATTGCATCTACCAATGCTTGGTTAAACCGGGAACTCAGCACAGCAATTTCTGTAGAAAACTGCTGACTAACATCGGGAAGAATCTAGTTGATTTGAATTATACTTCAAACTAAAGAGAATATAATTAGTGAAGACACTTTTATGTCAAATAAGGATCTAGCTTGCTGGTTTTTCCTTCTAAGTTAATGCTACTCTTTTCTGCTGGAACTCTTCAGCTAACACTTCCCTAAACCGTCCTCTGCTGATAGACATCTCTCACACACAAAATACCCCTAGGGGAGTGCTACAGGAAATGAAATATGTGCATTAGAACAGGTATATTCTTAGGCCCAGCTCACTGCATCACCAGGTTTAGTGCAGCATAATTTTGTTGCACTCACGAATGTGATACTTTAAAAAAAAACACAAACCAACAAACTGACTACATTGGTGATGAGTGTCCCTTTTATTTTAAAGCTACTCTACTGGAAAGGATTTAGAGACATCAGATGTTTACATTCCAGGAACTCTGAGCTGTCACATTTTGACAATTTACCAAGTTCTAATAAATAATATGAAAGCAAATTATAGCACATGACTATAAACCGCAGTCCTCCTAGACATGCTTGGCTCCAAACTGACAAGACAGACCTCCCCAAACTCATTTTTAAAAACAAAAAGGTATCTTGTATAAGATTACAGGGCAGAATACCTGTCTATAAGCATATGCATATTTTCTTCAAATTTTATTACAAAACTTCTAAAATAGCAGCAAGATATTTTCAATAAACAGCAAAAGCACAATTAAAAAAAAAATTTTGTTTCTGTAGTCTCCGAGTTAAAATAATTTCTAATTACATGAATTGCAAACTTTGATACAAGTTTGCAAAGCAAAATTCTTTCTTTGAAATGCTTAGGCAATTCAGGTCAGATGTTTGCAGTTGCCCCTTGAAGCTTTAAAGCTGATGAAACCTGGTCTTTGGACTTTATTTATGTATTCAAGTTATACAAAGTCTCTAACCTCAGCCTTCATTGTCTTTGTCCGTAAGCAAGTTGCTAAAGATATATCTCAGTGTTTAAGTATGGTGGTTTATACATAATGATAATACAGTATTTTCTCCGTCTCAACGATTTTCCCGGTTGTTCAGACTGAGATACATTAAGAATTCACAGCCGGGACTGCCTACATAGCTAAAAGATGTGTCTTGGTGGTGGCTAATATTTCTCATCAAATACGTGTTGGCCAAGTGTTTAGGTTCAGGATAAATCATGCTGCTGGCCACAGGGTAGCCAACAAAAGGAGAAAAAAAAATAAACGTGAAACTCATGCAAAATACATTGTCTCTCATTCATCTAGAGTGTTAGGGCTTACAGACCCTGAGTTTGATCTATACCCTTAATCGCACACGATCCTATTGGCAAGAATTTTTTTTAAAAAAAAGGCAAATACTGGAATAAACAGAAATACGAACACTGAGTTAACTGTCTCACTGCAAGCGCTCACTCCCCCAAATATCCTGCTTTTATACATGCTCGAACCCAATGTACAAACCTGCAGAGAGCACTGAAGCAGTAAGTGCGTCAGGGAGCCTGTGGAATTACGCCCCACTGAAAACTACGGTAGGGTCAGTCAGTAGGGAGATTCCGCACAACGGCAAGACCTAGCTTGAGTAGCTATTCACTCCTCACTACGCCAATCACTGCTCAATTCAGCATGTCTGTATTTAATTAATAATACTCATTTTTTTCACAGAGGATAGGTCACGTTGTAAAGAGCGCATTTCCACTGACGCTGCGTCAAATCACTCGGGCCCAATGGCAGCAACACTGGCACCTATCTAAGAGGGTCATTTCAGACAGGAGATTTGCCACCCTGAACTGCCACAAAACTGGCTGTCCCGATCCCCCCTAGGCACGATCACGTCTGTTCCCCTCTGCCAACATTATTATGTGTGTGGCCACACAGAAAGCGACGTCAGGAGCCTGTTCTGGTTGAAGCTAAATCAGCCAAAAGAGTTTTCAGGCAGTTTCTAACCCAGCTTACCAAGTAGTTGTGCTGACATTATTACTAGCTCAAGAGGAGTAGAAATAGGTGACTGGGGAAAGACAGGACTGTTTTTCTGGGTCACGGTCTCACTCAAGGGGCTGAAGTGACTGAGACAGCAGCCTGAATTTGGGAATCACATCTGAGAGCAAAGTATTCTCATCAATCCTCTCTCTTTATTACTACTCCTACACTGCCACTTCCTTTTCCAGGACATGCAAGATGCTGAAATAAAAGCAGGACAGTATTTTTAATCAAGTGAATTTGACTAACGCCAGATAGCTTCAGCAGTTTACTTGCAATCTTCCACCGTGCCGTTCTCTCTCTATTGGTTATATCATTTGCTTCCACTTCAAGAACCTGGAACATCACAGAGCATTGCTGAGCACAGACTAAGAATCAGAAACATACAATGTGGGTACTGAAACAAGCACTGGCTTTTTATTAATCCTGTTATCTTTATCACACTGGAAATCATAATTCTGCGTTATCTCATTTCACAATCATGGCTGCTGGACCTCTGCTTGTGTAATTTTGGAAATGCATTCTCAAGTAAAACATGCCATGCTTTCTGCTGTGTCCAAGGAAAATTAGACCCATAATGTTCTGTTAGAGAACGAGTTACATACTTTGTACAACAGAAAAAAAGTTAAGCTGGAAATGAGAAGCCACGTATCCAAGTGAAACTTTCTCAGAAAGCTCTTGCACAATCCCCCGCACACTCCAGCTTTCTATCTGGGAGACATGCGGAAACTGCAAACTACTGGCTTCTCCTTCCCAAGCTGTGATGTCACACTACTCCTAACTTCTAACAATCCACTTCAGTGTTAAGAGGAGATGATGCAAGAGAGAAGATTGAGAAGGATATTATCTGGCTGATCCCTGCACAAAACCAACAAAAATATATTACATTAGGAAATAACCAAGTCTAATAAATCTGACGCGATTTTCCCTTTGAGGATGGATCTACAAATGCAAAGCTCTCTCGAGTCTTACTAACGCCTCTGAGATAATACAGTTGGGTTTTTTTGGTTTTTTTTTTTTATTTATTTTTTATGAGAAGCATTGGCATGAGAGTCCTAGAAGAATAATTTTCACACAGTCATAGAACAAGCATAGCCTGGAAAAATTGTATCTTAGCTTCCGTACAGTTGTCTCTAAGTTTACTGAAAGAAGAGAAAAAATACTCCTTCAGTTCTTGAACTCTAGGTTAAGATGGGCAGTTTTACTTCTGGGCATTTCTGAGAAAAGGATACTTGCATATTGTCCCACGTATCTCATTAATATTTTTACTTACAAAAGGAGTATACACATCTGGGGCTTCCCCTGGAAATATTTTTATGGGCGGAGGTCAAGGTTTTTCAGAGTTTGTCCAAGATTTCTAGACCCGGCTATGTCCAGACTGGATTACTGCATTGTCCATATCATCTGCCTATCAACTTTACATGCATTATTTTTTTCACATTTCCTTCAAAGTTCCAGAGCATTGTACATTCACAGCTGTGTGTAACACCTCGCTGCTTCTTGCCCATGAGATATGGGAAATCCTACTTTCTTCTCTCCATCAAGGCATTCCAGTTATTCTTTTCATTTTACACAGGAGGGAAACAGGGCCTCTTTAGTACCTCTTTTATTCATCTTAGCATCATTCACATCTCTGAAGCTTCTCTCATCCACAGTACACACAGTGCTGAGTAGTGGCTTTCCTGGTTACCATACCCTGTATACACATGAAAAATTATAAAGACTAAGAAAAGTAGAGTAACAAAGAGCGTTAAAAGTTATTTGGAAAATAAATATTTTTAGAATAAAATTGTCCACCCACAATGCAATTTTAGTATATACAAATGTAACTTTGTAAAGAAAGAACTTCTGCCTCACAGTCAAGTTTCTGCTGCAGAACTTGGAAGTTGCATAAGGTACACGTTGGCCAGCAGCCTTGGGACAGAATTCCCCAACATAGGTATACTCCCATCCTTGCATTTGCACAGGAGTCCACCTCCTCCAGTCTCCATCCATTTTTTAGGGCAGTTCTCTGGAAATAGAAGGTTCACGTTAGAAGTGAACCTTGCCTCATTTGTGTAATTAGCTATCAAGTCAAAGGAAACAAGATTGAGTCACTCTCCTACAAAATAAAAATGCATTTTTTTTTTTTTTTAAATAAGGGATAGAATGCAAGCCCTCCAACTCTGGTGGTACAAAACTTAATCTGAGTGTAGAACAACTGGATTCAAACACTTGCTCTGAATAAACACAAACCCCAGCTCTCTAATAAAGCCTGGAACAGAGAAGTGTTGCACAACTGGGATTAGCGTTTTTCACGATAGCCATGTATAAAATGTGGGACTAAGAGTAGAACACTGTTTTCAGCTCAAGCTTCTGCACCTAAAGATTGCTGTCTTCACTGGCCACCGAACTCAGCAGAACCCCAATGTGATTTACAGAATTTTCTTTGCAAGACTATCATCTCCAAGCACTGTACGGGAAGTTTAGGCAACAAACGAAGGCATCAGGATTTCACTACTGGTGTAGCATTTAGAGCTTATTCATGATCCATCCAAGATCTTGTTGGATATACTAAGAATAGGAATGAGGTTACAGGTTCAGAGATTTGAGATTCTGAAATCACAGAAGTAAACATCATAATCAGAGATGCATATACGCCATTAAATAAGCATTATCAAATACATATTTATGCTGCACTTTTCCTTCAATTCCCAGCATTTAATGAATGTAGGACAGAGAACTGCACCCAAGATATTCTGTTCTGCTCAATCTCATATTTTGAGATGCATCTTTATTGCACAGCCCTATTCTCTCATCATATATCCAAGGAGAATGTAGGAATTGTCACAACAGAGCAGGCACTGTAACCACTTACCTTCACTTCCTGCATTACGGACATCATCGATGCACCAGTTTCCAAAAGAAAGGTACCCTGTTCACCTCATTTTATACCTTCCAGAGCTAACTTTCATGAAAAGCTGTAAACCAGATAGCATCTTCATCATACCCATGGGACCCTTCAGGTCAAAAGAGGCCAATGGAAGAAGATATCATGGGGAAATCCAGTGTTGTTATATCCATTCCGCGGTTTCATCCTCTTGGGCTGTCAAGTCAGAAGCCTTCACTGGCATTCTATGTTTGGTTTGGGGCTTCTTGTGTGAGTTTTTTGTTTGTTTGTTTTGTCCTCCCCGCCACCCCCCCTTTTTTTTTCAAAGAAAAGAGATGAAACATTATTCCATCACAAACCAAGTATTTTTAGCCAGCAATAGCAGGAGGCAGCTGCCTTTGTCACTAAACAATTTCTTTTATATAATAAAGGGAAAAAAACACTGCTGATGGGTTGCCAGTATAAACTAACTCAGTGTCTGTGGGATTTTCTGAGGGAGAGGAGTGTATGTACCCTCTCTCTCTTTGGCAACTAAGGAGCTCAGTTTTATAACTCTACCACTGTTACTTCCACCACTGATCTTACTCAGCATCCTGGAGTCCTATATTTACTGCACATACATGTTGTAACCTTATTATGCATGTAATTTAACTATATCAACCAAAATAAGACCCATTTTCAGGAAAACTTCCATAACAGTCTATTTCAACAAGCTACTCTGTATTTCTGTATCCATGTGTACTGACCATCATCAATTAAAACACCTTGCTATCCTACCTACTCATGCAAATCAATTTAATTCCACTCTGCCAGATTGCATAAGTAAACAGAATTGTAAAGTGCACAGGATAACACACAGAAACTGCAAGATCATCAAGACAATCACCGGATTCCAGATGGGATTGAATAGGTCACAGACATACAGAACTGTAGAGGCAAGATCCGCAACTCAACCCTGTTAAGTCAAGATTTTTTTTGTGCGATACTGGTAAGACTGAAAGCATACACTTAAATACGGGATAACAAATAGGTTTCTGTCTGCACAGAGAAGCAATCACACGTGTCCTAAAGCTGCCAGCATCAGTGGGAAGTGGTACTGCAAATGAAGACAAAAATAACTTCAAACATTTTCAGATCTGCACTGATTATTAATTTACGTTGTTCATATGAATAACATAACTTTTGAAGTTGACATATGGATTCCAAATAAACTAACTATCTAGGTTAGACTACAGATTCAGGTTGGAGAACTTTATTCCAATGTACAATTTGTACATTGTACAAGGTTCAATTTTAAACCTTCCACCCTAAAAAAATTAGGGTTTTTACTGTGAGACTGTTTCATAGGTAACAGTGAATTCTCATTTACATACCATTGTTGCCAATTAACTTACTGACAAAAAAGCAACACATTTTAACAAAATAGCGTGACGACACTTTAGAATCTTCTCTTGGGATGGTGCATTTTCGATTCCAAATGAACATTTGACTCATTCTCAAGTCACACACATTAGTTTAACCCATTTATATTCTTATGCAATTGTCCAACTCTGTAAATATCCGTAAAATATTTCTAGAATATATTCAAAAGGTTAAGAACTACTCAGAAATAATTTTTTACTAAACCATGGGTTATGCCAAATAAGGTAAAATGTGCTAGCTGATAAGGAAGATTAAAGAAAAGACAAATAAAATAATCATTATCTAGTATTTAATGGTTATGGATATCTTTGTACTTTAGATTTACAGAAGATTTATTAGATTTATAGATTTATTAGATTTATAGCCACATTCATCAAGGCAGAAAAATTAACGAGAACACGATGAGATATTTGACTAAACATGCTGCAACACAGTCAGATCTAAAGAAAGGTTTCACTGTCCCAAATAAGATGTGAAGAAGTTCTTGATTAAGAGCTCCTGACATGACTACACTTTTGCTCCTGTTAACAGCTAGTTTTTTCAGTCCTCACAGGGCTGCTTACACTCCCCCTAACCAGAATCCAGAATGCAGGCCCGATACCATTAGGGGTCTCAATCAGCTTCAGAGTTGCAAAACCTACCTCATGCTTTCACATCAAATTTGACATATGAAGCCAACAAAGATATTACTACCCTTTGAAGTGACATAATCCACGCCTGGGATGCTTATGGAGCATCTTCTGTGACACGGAATCAGCATCACTCTCCCAGATGTGTGGGACACGCATTCAACTCCTCCTCTGCCCAAGAACATTCAACCTTACCTCTCCTGGGAGGAGTCTTTTAACTACCGCGCTAGGTGGGCTCTGCCATCCGCACACCATTGTTCTGGCAATACAGCCTCCGCTGCCTTACCACAGCTGCTCCTCTCAAAATTTTTTTTCTACAAGAAAAAAAGTTGATCTGTCTTGAGAAAGGTTTATATTTTATTATTTACAACCTTGATGTTAGGTGTATCTTGACTAACTTTAGTTATGGAAAAGTCAACCCTCTCTTCCCAGCTCTTCTCTGAACTGCTTGTATGTTCAGTGGAAGGAAAGGGACTTCAAATAATTCCATCCTCAGTGAGTTACGGACTGCACTATGGAAATGCTGACTGCTATCCCAATCTCTATGAAACAGAGAATTAGACTACAGAGGAATACCTAGGTTTTAGATGATCATTTTAAGACAAGTATTACTTCAAACAATTAACAAACTTGTCCAGGAGCCTGGAGAAAGAAGTCCACATTTGCTTCTACAAACATTTCTGAATTTGAGTGTAAGTAGCCATGTATCCTGTAGAGCGCTTGTGCACACAAAGAACAAACCAGTTACCATACTCAGGACCAGATACCTGGAGTTTAGACATGCAACAATTTACCGTATGAGCTAATGTCTGGCCGTTAAGGTTATACTGTTTCCCACAGTAGGTTCACAAATGCCACTGTAGTTCTCTTGGGTACCATCAACGTGGGATGCTCTTTAAAGTTTCTGCCCCTCTAGAGACTCTGCAGTTCAAGTTCCAGATGTGAAGCACCTTGCTCTTCAGGCAGTTCTGCTTCTCTCATCACTGGACGTATTCAGCTTCACAACTGCTGAATGAGAACCAGGCACAGCACTCCAGACTCATTTCGTACCACTCCTACCGAATACTGGCTAAGACAGCAGGCATTACTATTTTTTCTATCCCATCTGTTCCGGTAAACACCTTCATTTTGCCTCAGGTACCTACAGGGTTTGGGGCTTTTTTGTTGTTGGGGAGGGGTTGGTTGGTTGTTCTGGGGTTTTTTGGTTGGGTGGGTGTTTGGGGTTTTTTTGTTCTTAGATAAGTAGTTTAAAAAAGACAACTTTAGTATAGCATCTGTTGGTTGACATGAGAAAGCTGCTGCCAGGTCCAGCCAGGCTTTCTGCTACAATTATCAACTGACAGAGGCAAAACCAACCTGCTGATTTGGGCTACATGTCACATACCGCATATCCCTTGGTCACCTACTGGCTATGTTCTCTGTGGTTTTGAATACCTTTCATCTTGCATTATATTGCTAAAGATTCAAACCAGATGACTTCATCAAGAATATAATCTTTAATCACATTCGAAATGTATTTAGTCATTGTGCTTATGAAGCGATTTTATTCGATAGGTTTATTTCCTTATCAAGTACATATTCTAAAACCAAGCTGCTGGGTTTGCACTCACTTCCCTATATTACTGCAAAGTTAATGTTTTATTTTAATAGGATTATTTTTATATCAGCAATTTCATTGTGTGTTTCATTTTACTGGGCATCTGTCCAAGATCCCACATAATTACTCTCTAAAAAGTGACCTACATCCTTAACCACTGCGCCCGTTCACAACGGCCACTAATTGACTCGTTTTCTGTTTGTTCTATACACGATTTCTCTTGTGCAACTCTTGTGCAATTGTGTAAATCATTACACACTACTCAATTTTCTGTATATCAAGATTTTTCCAAGAGTAATTCAGACAGATAAAAATTGTCCCACATTCTAACCAAAAATTACGTTTATGTTAATACTATTAATCATGCTTTCCTCTGTCCTAAATACAGTCTTTGTTACAAAACTTCAGAGCCCAGCTTTGGTAATTTTATTATGGGGGTGCCCTTCTTGCCTGGAGAAAGCTTTTCCTATCTTCAA
This sequence comes from Chionis minor, assembly GCA_013398295.1. Classification (NCBI taxonomy): domain Eukaryota; kingdom Metazoa; phylum Chordata; class Aves; order Charadriiformes; family Chionidae; genus Chionis; species Chionis minor. Next base: position 3,056,066 of record VZSF01007519.1, on the reverse strand, counting down.
ATTTGAGCGTATACCTTTATTTTACCTTAGTAGCCTCGAAAAAGCTCTTGGATAGCTCTGTAGCCATTCCCTCAGTGCGAAGCATGTATGAAAAAGTGTAACAAGTTCCACTGCAAAAGGTGGAAGCTGACAATCTTTCCAGAGAAAAAAAATCAGGCTTGAACGTTGTTACCTAGAGGCAACTAGGTCAAACTCTGCTACAAGAGCTACCACTCCGAGAGAATACTTCGAAAAACAAACTAAACGTAGGAGACAGAAAGCGCTACTTTCACAAATGAGAGTAATGTCTTCAAGTTGGCTTATAGCTGGCTTCAGACAAATGTGCAGTAGAGAACAGAAGTTCTGTTGTCAGATTAAGGATTTCTTTAAAAGATTAAGGAGATCTGGTACAACTGCACTATGAGATGGCTCTGACCTGAGGCCTGCAGATACTGCAGTGTATATTTGCAGGAGTAGTTTCTCCTCTCCTCTGTTTTCAAGTTAGACAGTGAGACCTCTGCTGTTAGTAAAAGAAAAGAGCTCAGCTGTGTTACGAGGGAAAAATCCATTTCTGATCCCCAAGGTAGTAACGGCAGATGCAGGAGACCAAGCAGAAGACTTAAGCATCTCCAGGGCTAAAATATTGGCTAGAGAAACATAGCAATTATTCCTTTCATTCTAGAAAGGGGAGGAGGGGTGCACTGGAAACAGAAGGGCTTTGTCTGTGAAACCAACTGATCTACTCAAACAGCAAGAGCTAATGTTAAATGTTTGAGCATAACATTTCTAGCCCCCGGAATGCCCCAGTCCATGGAAAAGACACACAACCAGATCTGACATCGGCCAAGCCAGCTATGTTGAAAACAGCTGGGACAGTAAATCAACTTTACAAGCTTTGCAGTCATACTCTGCAGGGAAAGTGGATACCAGCCCTATTCAGACTGTCTCAGTTGCAACACAAACTCTAAGAAACAGCTTTAAACTGTGACCAAGTTAACATTACATTTATGACTGGAAGTTTCATTGTATTAGCAACTGATTTAACTGGTAATTAAATTATATACATATTTAAATGAACCTCTTACTCAATAACAACAATTCTGAAATCATGTATCTTCGTTTTTCATAGTACCAGCCCATTAACTTACCACGTGGAATTCATTTGTTGTTCTAGATCTTAAAATCACATCTCATGTATTTGGCTAATTCTCTTGAATGAGAAAAAAAAAAAATTTGTTTAGGTGTTCAGTTTAGGCTTCATAGGAGCTATAGAAAAACACTACACTACACAGTCCTGTATAACCTATGCAGCCAAACAGCCACTTGCAGACATGACTATGGAGTAGAATACTATGTATTCATGGTTGTAATGCAGAAGTCAGCAATTTATTAGAAAAGTGAAACCTATCTAGCCTGAAAAATGGATTTTCTTCATCACTGTGCCTTTATCTTTTCCTGTTTTCTGTATTCTCACTTTTTACATGCCCCCTTCCTTTCTGTTTCCAAAATGATCTCTCCATATGCCTGGATTAAAATTGCATTATTTTCTTTTCCCATCACACCATTACATTTCAAAAGATACCTAATTTTTAACTATATTTCATTTTTGTGACCTAGAACTAGTAACTACTGTGCTTCAATAGTGGTATTTTAATATAATTTTTAAGTATTTTGATAGTCTTCTATGATTATTAGAATTTCTATAAATCCAGATTAAATAATTCTCATTTTGACTTTCATTAAGGTGGACTATTGGTCAGGAAGACTATACACGCTGAAAATTTGTCAGCATGATGACTTTTTTTCCTGTTAGAAAGCTATCAATTTATAAATCACTAACTACATATTAACACAGGAACAGCAGGAAAAATGAGTTTGTGTTCTCCACAGCCACAGAACACCCCACTTCCCCCCCCCCCTCCCCCGGGGATACAAGAAATTCTCTACTTCTGTAATATCCTTTGGCGGCTTAATGTTTGGAAATAAAGTGTAGACATTTATACTCCACAAGGTGTCACTCTAAAACAGCAGGAAAAAAAAACCATGTCTTTTTGTTTCAAATTGAGCTCCAAAGGTCAGAAATGACTAGCATTTCAACTTTAACAGAGCTAACTACTAGAGTCTCTACTCGGAGATACTACAGTGTAATAGTAAAGGCAGTGGGTATTTTTCTCTTGTAAAAAGCATATTTCAAAACCAGTCTATTTTTAACTTATTTGCCTAGCTGAAGTGTGCGACATTGTCAGTAACTGTTTAAATCTGGGACAGCATCCAGCAAGTATTTTATAAGGGTACATTCCCTTGCCCCTTAGTCAACTGCTGCTGGCTCAGTGACGAGGCAGAGAAAAACTTCACGCGCAACGTCTTGGATCTGTAAGGCATACGCTTTGATTATAAACACATTTTCCCTTTTAATAAAGGTGGTGTATTTCATAGAAATTTCAACATCCTCCCCAAACTGCTAATAGTTGTCAGCAATAAAATTAATGAAACCTCACTTTCCATGGTCCACCTGCAATCAGTGAACTAATTCTCTGGATTTGACAGGACAGAATACCAAGTAAGTCATCTTATATCTAACAAAGGTTACATTGTAGCTTTTCCTTGAGTAAGTCCATGTCTTCTTTGGTAATTAACCACTTATTTTCATGAACTTTTGAGGGATCTTTGACCCATCTATCAACTTTAATTGAAATTGACCATCAGGTTCAAAACATACTAGAAGAAATCAGACACAGACATGAGTGCCTAACTGTTATTTCACAGGAAACAAGATTAGTATGTCAAGAAAATGAAAATTATTCATGAGAAAGGACAGAGAATGCATGGAACAGATCTGTTAGCATGCGGGAGATAGCTATAGGTGACAATTTACACAAGATACTACAACAGAAACTGGAAGCCATTTCAAAACGCTAATGCTTTTCACCCTCTGCTCAATGCAGCAGAGCTCTGATCCCTGCATACAGCAACTGGATTCTTACCAAAAAAAAAAAGAAGAAAAAAAAAAAGTCCAACACTGACAGTACCTGCCTGCTTGTGTTACTCTGTAACACTACAACTTTCAAACCCATTGTTCCCTCTATCCTGATTTTTTTCCTGTTTCTCCCTAGCCATATTTCATGTTAGGCCCGCTTCTAGTAGACATGCTTCAAAAAAGCTAATTAGACCAGGCCTCAAATGACAGAAACAGAGAAAAGTCTACTTTGAAGATCTCAACAGATTTTGGTTGCAAACTTGTGTTGAGAAGGCTGCAGTTCCACGGCTACATCCAGATCTTTGAAGTAACTCACAACTTCACTGGTAAAGAGGCAGTTACGTAAGGATTTAAGTATTTTCTTGTTTGTATGGCAGCTGACAAAATTTTGAAAGCTTCTAGTTCGTGCAACCAGGATCTTTGAGAATCTAGTTCTTCAAAACTGATTGCATCAAGCAAAACACCTTAGCATGCATTAAACTTAAAAACCCGTTTGCACTTCTCACTTCTGTAAGAATGAATGAAAGCTAGGAATGTGATAAATAACTTGCTGAAATCAAAAAAATAAAATAAAACCATCGAATTTTTAGAAAACTACTTTAGAAGAAGCAGACCCTATAGTCCAGTCTGGTCATGTTAAACAACTCTGCTGCAGCTCTTACCTGGTATGAGCACAATCACATCGGGGGGAATCGTGGAAATGAGACCATTAAAAGCCTCATTCAAGGCCATTTGGAAATTGTATTTTTGAAACCACACAACAAAAACAATGACTTGGCTAGGTAACAAGACCTCTGAATTGTGACATTTTTATAGTTATAATTCCATTCACAAGATGTATTAATCACATCCAGTTCCACTGATACGGCTATTAAAGGAGAGGAAAAACCTCAGCAGTTACCATAACAAAGACACTTCCTTCACTGTTTTTTCCATTCAAGTCATGTATAATACAATGAAGTTATTTTTTTCCTTAGTCTACACACAGCTTTCAACTCTCACATTACCCTCTTTGAGTTTTTGTGCGTATACGCAGCTTCTGTTTCATAACTATGTCTAACAAGCAAGTAGAAATAAGGAAGCTCTATCTCAGAAGTAGAAAAAACCAGAAACCTGAGAAAATGGCCTAGAAAAGATTCACTAGAGACAGGAGAATAGACTGATTTTTGCTACCTGCCATTGCCAGTCTGCATCAAATCACACTAAAAATTAACTAACTCATTTTCTTCAGTTTTTAAATTAAGCAAATACTAGAACTAACACAGCTTTTACTGGAATAATGAAATGATTGTTATTCTTCATCTGGAAGAGCCTCATAGTGCCTTAAAAAAAAATATCCCCAACCGAATTAAACGCACTCCCCCTCCCCATATGACGTATTTTATACAGGAATGACGACAATCAAAACACAGCTACTTCTATCAGCTGCTTAACAGCTCAGCATTCACTACATTCTTGTCACGCACACACCCCCACAGGAAACACCAAGGGGATAAAACAGAAAAAAAACCTGTGGGCAAAATGAGTCGATCCAGACCAGAAACTGAGCAGACCCCTTGGCTTTCTTTGAAGTGATACTTCATTCAGAAAAATATCACAGCGGATTGAGCTATTGCATTGATGTCTGCAGGATAACAGTACAGATCAGCGAGTATGTTTGGCATGAATGGAAGCAAAACCTTGGAGAATCAAGAGGGAGACAATAGAGCTTGCGCTCCTTATGACTGTATCAGTGCAGGCAGAAAAATCTACAATTACTCTTGCAAACAGAAAAATCCATGGGAACCAAGAATCTAAAAAAACCCCAAGAAACCAAACCCACAGTTATTCACACAATATACTTATTTTAATCCCTTTTTTCCCCAGGTCAAGACAGCTGGGGTTGTTTTAGACAGTCAAGAGACAGCTCTGCCTGGATAGCCTAGTGATTTCTCGTTACAACGCTGCTCCCCACTCCGTTGAGATGGGGAAGAAAACAGCTATGACTCAAAGCTGTACCTTAAGAGGAAGCTATTACGTTCCTCATCACCCACAACATTAGGCGGCTGAAGCCATTTTTCAAGAGACCATTTCCCCTGAGCTACATGAAATTCTATTTGGAAAAAAAACCCCCATCTGTGCAGTCCTGGGTACACCTTCCTGTAAAGGTAGATCCTCTAGCTATCTGTCTCAAAGAAATTTGCAAACAGTTGCGTGGCTTCAGCAAGGGAGAAGAGTTTTGTACCATAGGGATATGATTTTCTTACAGAAAGAAAATCACAATTATTTCAGCCTTTTTTTCTGGTACTGAAAAAACAAGATTCTTGGCTCTGATAAATCAAAGCTTGGGCAGTGCTCAAGTTCTCTTGTAATAAACTCAGATTCATTTAATGTTTCTGTACTGAGAATACTACTGTGTTCAAAAGGCCTTTCTTCTGCACCACACCAAGCACTCTGCTTCACAAATCTGAACTAGAATCAGATTCCTGCAGAAATTATACTGGTATTCAAAATTCAGAGCTGTGTTTTCATTAGAGAAGTAGGTACTTCCCAGCCGTGTCAAATAAGACAGTGGCACAGCCATTGAGCAAGACAATTAAGACTCAACACCTCTTCAGTTGCTATTTGTACATTCTCAGCAACCTCTTTTTCTGAGAGTAGACACAACATCAAATTGTGGGAAAAGGCATTAAAACTAACAATACACACGCCAGAAGGTGGGTTTTGATCTTGTGGTCAAGAAGCTCTTTGGAAAGAGTACTCAACCCCAAGCCTGGTTCAACTGAGAACCTAAGTAGGGGCAGAGGGCAAGTCCCAGTACTCACATGAACCACAACGCCCACCAATACTGAGTTTCCTTATGTATGTGACTGACAGCCACATCACAGACCTTTCACAAAAATGTTCGCTCACATGCTTGCACTGTACAATTTTAGATTATAAAACTTTTAGGAAAGAGGATGAATCTATCATTTACACAAAGAATGAGATGTGAAGAAACTCAAAGGGACAGCTTTTACAGCCACTGTCACTGAAGGAAATACTTTGAGCTCAGCATCTGATTCACTTGGTAATTCTCTGCAAACAGATTGTCTGGCCTTTGGATGAACCAAAAGTGGTCACAAAGTGAAGAGACAGACAAAATGCAGAAAGCAGTTTCCTCTCCATCAAAATGTATCCTCAGGAAAAAGATCAGTACCTGATTTCGATAAAAACCCTAAGATTTACACTAAAAGGTTCAACACAAGCACTATAAACTGACCTTTTATTTGCCTGGTATCCAGAACACGGGTGAGCAGCTTTGTGTGGACTGCTAGGAGGCACAGCCCCTAAAATGTGCTAGTGTCACCTCCCAAGAACTTTGGCATTTATGAATTCAGATCCTAATCAAATTTCAGTTTTCTTCCATGAAGAGTAAGAAGTAATGATGAATAGTTCCAACCATTTTCACTTCTTCTGCCCTTGGAGAGGAGCACTAGCAAGCACAGGACTTGCGTGCACAAACACAAGCTTGATGGAGAGCAAGTTGAAAGAAAAATTCCCATTCATAGCACACGTGCTTCTTCTGGATTCTAGTCCTGACACACATTCAGAAACATGACACTGATGTAGGACAAAATGAGTCCCACAACTGATCTAAAACTTGAGAGGGCTATATTGACACTTTAAATAGGAAAAAAATAAACTGAAAGAAGACTTAATAGGATTTATTTTCCTTTATGATCTAAACGAATTTGTATATCCTAGCATATATCCTATCTATCACTTTAACCCTCTGATATGCCGCTGGAACAGAGACTCTGGCTCCAGCGGTCCCATCTCATCCAAGTATTTTGGTACTATTTCTCTGACAAACCCCAGTGGTACACTGAGTTTTCCTTCAAATTGGTTTTTAGTCTCAGGGAAGACTCTAACAAATGTACATCCCTCAAAACAATTCAGAACTCGATTTATCGTTTTAAGTAGCAATTTTTGCAATAGCAATTTGACAACAGATTCTTGGCACTTGGCCAGACGTGCCTTTGCTCATTTTCAAGCAAGTCATTTCTTTCCTTCATGACAAGATATATCTTGGTTCTAACTTACCAGCCATACAACTCATCTTCTTATTCACCAACACACTGACCCATTTTCACTTTAAAATACAGACATGTCTGTTGCTAAAGGAATTACTGAGAATGAAAGAATAATATAACACAAACTTTTCTTTTTTCCTAGACTTAGTCTAAATGAGCCAGATTTTGTGCAATTGACTTTTCTGAAGAAGGATACTTTTCCCTGGTGCAGATTAACAGATCAAATGGAGTCTTCCCAAAAAGAACAAACACGCCAAGAGTATTTGGGTTTAGCTCCCATTATTAACAAAGCACCCCACCCCACACAAGTAATTAGTTAAATGAAAAATAAACATTAATCAAATGTTTTAGAAGTATTGGCAAAGAAATGACTGTAGACTCCATAGATGTGGAACGGACAAGAATTTCTCCTAACAAATTTCTAACTCCAGTTAGGACCAGATACAATTGGGAAGACAAAGATAGAGAAGTTTTTACTGGAGAGACATCCACCATGCGCTCAAGTTTCTTTCCACTGAAGTTTCCAAATCCCTTGAGAGTCAGGAGCAATGCCTACCTGTAACAGAAAACAGATTCTAGTGACAGAGCCACAACAAACAATTTGTAGACTAGAGGCTCCAACACACATTTGCAGACTGTACTCACCCTGTTCAGCTTTCACAGAATCTTTAACCTTTGCTGACTTTAGCACTTAAGATGTATTTTCACAGTAGAACAGATGTTTCAGTGTTTACTTTACTTTTTTTCCAGACCTGAACCAGATCCTGTAGGTCCAAAAAGCAGGCTGTTTCCTTTTTAAATCAACTAATGTGGCTGCGGGAAGTGAGAGATAATACCCCTTCTTACAAATGGTCTCACTTAGGTACCTAATGGGATTTTCAAAGGATTTGAGTAAGTTATCCTGTGTATTTCAAGTAATGTGGGAAAACTACAAGAGTTAAAAAAAAAACCCACACACACAAAAAAAAACACCACACATGCCCCCCACCCCAACAATGGCAGGGTGAAGATTGGGTTATATGTGAATTCAGTTTAAATTAAGTGAAGACGTCTCAGTAACTTCAGTAATCGAACAATTTTATCCCTCCCCTCCTCCACACACACACTCCCTTCCAGTAAAGTCAATTAAGTAGGAACTAAGCCTTTCTTCCTACCGCATCAGTACGTCAATGGTGCTGCTAGTTCCTGCAAAGCTCACGAATACGCTGCTCATAGACTGTACTGACCAACAAGCAATCAGATCATTCCTGAATTAAAGAAATATCCAGAAGCAATTCTGCATAAGCACCAGGTTTTTTTTCAAAGCACAATGGAAAGCTGGCACGTACTACATTCACCAGAACTGTAACCTGGTTTAAGCATGGGTTTATTTTCAAAAATCTTCAGCTCTCACCTATAGTCCATTCCAGAACCCTGTGAATCAGCAGACAGTACTGTTTATTGGAAAGCTTCCTTCTTTAAGTCACCTTTACCTCCTCTCAGTACTTCGCAGAAAGTGTGAAAAGAACTACACCATCAGCCTTTGCTATAGGCAACTGTCTACAACTGTCCAGAATCTAGAACAGGAAGTATTCAGGATGCAAAATTGAATTTTGATATATAGACCTCAAATAAATCAAATATCCTACAGCCTACAAAAAATGTAAGAAAATAGCGGACGGCTTCTTTCAGGTATTTACAATATACTTGCATCATGTCACGAGTTTATATATGCTTTTTGCCTTTGTCCTCTTCCAGATGCTCATGGGTTTTAAAGTACCTCAAATAACCAGATGTTTAAAGGAAATCAGACGCTACGCAGGTTAAACAACATGGCTCTATTAAAAACTATCTTTTACCATGGCACTCAGTGACAGCAGTACAATACTTTTTTCCACAAAGCAACTAATATAAAAATATGCCATAAAATCATCTGTAGGCTAGTACGCTAGTACATATATGTAGTCATAACATTCTTTTATAAACTCTTTCCTGAGATACCTTGGGTTGTTTGATGTATTACTGGATGCATTATCTTTATGATTAATCTAAAACAACTGTAAAATATTTTGTATGTGCAGGACACTCAGTAACATGTAAAAAGTAGTATGCAAATATATGGCAAAGAAACAGCTCTTAGAAATTATGCGCTTTTTTACTTTGTTACATTTTTTTTTTAACATTTGGCTCCTTGGGAGATTGAAGGGAGGAGCATGAAAAACCTGAAATTAGAGCTATGAATTGATGAAGAGCAGGAAAGCATTTCAGGAATGTTAGAAGTTGGAATATAATATAAATGACACAAAGAGAAAGCCATAATTCACGTTGGCTATGTATTGCCTTATAAAGCAACTGGACATATTTTAGTCAGTTCACAGTATAATAAATATTTTTACTAATCTGTTTTGGAAGAGCAAATGTCTTTTAGGGTTTCAAGCTCCTCTATAAGTTTCTTGTTCTGAACTTCTAGCACTGCAACACGACTCTCCAGACATTTTATGTATTCTTTCTTCCGACGCCGACATTCTTTAGCAGCTTCCCTGCAAAAAGCAGAAGTAAAAAGTGCGAACAAAAAAGCCATTTGCATGCCATTAGAAAGCTCAGCAGAGTATGGAGACTATGACAGAATTCCAAATTTTGGAATATCTCCCAAATCAGTCTGAAAACACTAAGTAAAACTGGGTTCCACAAGGGCCTCAAGTGTCTCTTTCTCAAGTTCATATGGCAATCTGTAGAATTGCTTCCTCTCATGCCTTGATTAAAGTTCATAATAAACAAGGTCCAAATGAAAGACAGTTATTCTGCTTTATGACAATAAAGATCTTTGAGGGCCTTGAGTTCCTCAATGAGAGTCTTGTTTTGGTTTTCAAGCACAGCCACACGATTTTCAAGACATTTGACATATTCTTTCTTCTTTCTGCGACATTCTCTGGCAGCTTCCCTGGAACCAATACAAGGCAAATGACTACAGGAACAGCCACAATATGGCAAAGACTGGATAAATGAAATTACCTGCAATCCCTGCGGTTCCACAATAACAACAACAACCACCACCAACTGTTAGATTGCACAAACAGAACAGCAGATAGCAGCCAGGAACAATAACATGATTGAAACACAATTCAAAAGAACTAGAACTTGAAACAAATTCAGCATCAACAAATACAAAGATGGAATACACAGAGAAACTAAGAAAAACAGTGAGTAAATGACAATGTATTGACTTGAGCTGTACTAAACATTAAGACTGAAAGCTGCATTTCTTCTTCCAGTCACATTCTATTTTGCATGTTTATCAGGAGTATTATCTTCTGCAATCAAAATCTTAAAACCAAACCCAAATAATTTACTTTCAGAACATACAAACATAACACTACTCTTTTCAGCTAAAAAGCTAGATGTCAAGCTTACAATCTGCTGTAATTCTTCTACCTTGATGTAACAATCCACAGTAAAATTTACGTCCAAAAAATACAATTTATTAGCATTTCAGTACTGTCCACCTGGGCACATTTCAGATACATGCATCTGGGGGTTTTTTGTTCCTGGCAAATGGCAGTCTGGAGCCATTCTCATAGCTCCACTCAGAATTCTGTATTCTCAGAATACTGAAGCTACGCGCTTTGGGTAGTATTTTCAGAAGCATGTGACTGAACAAGCATTCAATTCCAGAAATTTTAGAAGTACTGGCAGTCCACTCCTTTAATATCTTGGAACATGACAAATTGTGAGAGTGTAACTTTCCAGCAAGTTATATGAGAAATAGCATAGTCACTAGTTTTAAAAGTGAAAAGAGGAGAAACAAAAGGAGGCACAACAATGCAGCAACCTTTGTGAGTAATTTAAAATAAAGAACAGGCATGAGAGCAAAGCAATACCATGAATTCAATCATAAATCAAGTGGCTATTTAATGTATTAGAGATCTACACAGCAGACTATTTCTTCCAGTAACCTGCCATTGACAGCGGTGGCTATGCATTTAAAAAAAAAGAAAGAGTTCCCTAAGAATAGAAAGAAGAATGCACAGAGAAAGACTGGCATTTACAGCATACAGTCAAGTCCATGCCAACCAATTAAAAAAATACACTGCCACCTCGCACAATGTGCCTCAGAAAATGACAGGGACACTGCACAGTAAGTTATCCCAGTAGCCAAGTATTTAGGAAAGCCTATAATTATCATTCCATCCTAGAATAAGTCCTCTTCACAGTATCATTAATGGACAGCTGCTAATGAGATCCTCAGATATTTTCCTAACCAGTTCTCTTTGCTGGGATGTTTCAAGATGAACAAACCCATACCGGTCATTTTACAGCCAGCAGGGAAAGAAAATAAAAAAGAAAAAAAAAATTCAACAATACGTATACCTCCAGATCATCACAAAAATTATCAGAAAGTGACAACACTAATACTGATTTCTGAATTACCATAACATTTTAGAACTAAAAATCCATGGTGATAAAAGTCAACTCTTAACTTTCCAGAGCTGACAGCCAATACTCAATGCTATAAGGATGTGGGATGACCGACAAAGAATTTCTTGCCTTCCCTTCCCTTCATCAATCCCAGGCAGTGCTCATGACCTCAAGAAGAAAACGGCATTAGAATGTTTTGGGGGGTTTGTTGTTTTTTGTTGTTTTTGTTTGGTGGTGTTGTGGTTTTTTTTTTAAACACTGACCATTAGTTGTTACATAGTCTTACCTATTCTTCAGAAGTCTCAGCTCTCTCTTGCGAGTGGCCTCTTCTGCCAGTTGCTGAGGGCTATGCAAAGTCCCTGGTGAAGCCGCCATTACCACTCCCTGAGGTAAGGTAGTACTGGGAGTTCGAATCTGGTAAGCTGGCATGTCTCCAGTGGCAGCTGTATGAAAGAATTGTATTTTAAGCTCTACAGCAAAAAAAGAACTACGCAAAAGTCTCTCTGGAAATAACAGATTTCTGTTGATGAGTTATCCAGGAAGCTTGCTACATAAAATATTTCACAGGCCTGAAATGTCACAACCATATTTGTTATCTTACTAAGCTTTTATTTCCACGCTGTAAAATAATTTATCTAAATTGCTCTAGCATGTGGCCCGACTAGCCAGCCAGAGTGAAACCCGTGAAAGCTTCCACATGGCTCTTTTCAATCCACATAGGGAAAGCTGTTTGAGAAACACTGTCAGAGCACCCGCACTTATGTCCTGTTTCAACAATCCCGTTAAAAGATTTTCCTGCCATTGCAGCCACTGAGGTTTACGTGCCTCTAACAGAGGCTTCAGGAGTCAACTTGCTCCAGAAGCCAACTTTCTCCTTCCCTGCAACAGCAGCAAGCACCAGCCTTACCGCCTCTCCTCCCTTTACAGCAGCAGTTTCGCAACCCTTGGAAAAGCAGGGAGAGCTGCTGTTGCCAAAACGAAAAGGAACAGACAAGTACTCGTGGTGAAGAGAAGTACGTTCCTTTGAGCAACAGGACCTCAAACAGGAAGATGCTGCAGCATTGGTGGGCAAGAGGAGTTAGTGGTGGTTTCACAGAAGGGGTGTAGCTACACAGTAAATACAACTGCAAAAGTTCAGATTCAGCTCCCAAGTCTACCAACTTTGAGCTCTCCCGAAGCTAAACACTGGTCTGAAATCTGACATGTTATTTGCAACCAATACCTTTCTGACAGGCTCACCTAACTTCTGTATTTCTGAGGTACTTTGTTCCTACGTGATGCACCCCAAGTTTAAAACACTGAAAATCCTAAATACTTGTGTCTTGTCTGACGTAGGAAAAAACTAAAATGTAACTCTCTTCAAATTATATGCAAGTATAATCCTATTCCTTTTCATAAATATTTTGTATTATCACAGAACAAAACTTCAATTTTTGTCATTAAAGTAGCTGAATATAAAAAATGAAAGTTCATGGGCTGTTATGTTATACTTGATTTATATTTTAAGTCTTTAAAGCAATTTAAATAATGGAAAAACTTAACTTGGAAAAACAAAATGTAGACAAAACCACTTTGTGAATGCTGACAGGTAGAGCAGTAAAGCGACACCAGTTAACAGGGGGAAAAAAGACCAAATCAAAACCAAAACCTAAATTTAATTAAAAAAAAAATCACTATTATTAAGTTCATGCAGGTACTTCACTAATTAAATACAAAAAATAGGATCAAGCTGTGTTTAGACTGCAGTTCCACAGCTATGCCCTGAAATCATTATCAGCTTAAACACTTTGCACCTCCCCCCTCTCTCAGTCCTGCGGGTAAAAGTGTTTGTGGAATTACAAGATGAACTGGACCAGTGAACTGACCTGGGTTAGGGATAATCCCCTGGGGATCGGGGAGGGCGAGAGAAATCAGCCCAGGGCAGCCCTGTGAGCACCAAGAGGCAACCACTATGAACACAGGGCTTGGTCTCCTTGTATATCTACAAGAGAATTACTTAACCCTTTAAGTTCTCCACATCTATTACCAGTCCCATTTACGTCAACTGGATGAGACGGCAGCTCACCATTTATAAAAATGGAATTTTAGAAACTCTTCAGGCTCACCTTTATGCTGGCCATATTACCTACATTATACAGACTCTATGGAAAGAGTTACCTTTTTCTATCTCTAATCACTAGGTAAAAAAAGAGATGTTACCTTAGTTTGCCTGAGCTGCAATGAATTAGAAATCCAAGCGAATAATTTTGTAGATCAAGTCATGGGGAAAGACCCATAACCAAGGTCACCTCAGCCTGACAAGACCAACTACTTTGTTCTCTTTGTTTGCTTTACACTCAGATGTTAGCTAACAGGACTTACTGCTGCTGTTAAAAGGACTCAGTGTGATAATGTACCTGCAACATGGCTTAACAAAAGCCAGTCCCTATCTCAGCTGGGATCAGCAAACACCACTGTAAGTAACAACATGTTGCATGAACAGTTCTACCAGGTTCTGGTGGTGTCTGCCCCTGCCTAGCAGTTGGCTCACTGTAAACCCAGACACCTCAGTTCGGCCGGTTGGTTGTTCTAGGAAAAAAAAAGGTGGGGGGGGAGGGCAAAAAAAGCATAGCATTGACAAAGTATCTTTCAGCTGTGTGGTAATATGTGCTTATTGCAAAGCAATTGTTTTGAAGTCTGCAAATTTTTTTTATATTATCCAAAAAAGACATTGGGAAAGATTAAACAGGCTTTAAGCAGGTGGGATAAAATACCCTTGAAAAAAAAAAAAATCATAGTTTAAGTCTAATAATGTATTACTTATTACAGAGAAGGGTCCCTTCCATTTCAGCATCTGAGACAAAAATCCCACATGCCTGGATCCAGACTGACAAACCTCTGTGGCTGTTTCTAATGAAATCCCATGGAGGTTTAAAGGTATTCCTAACATACCAGAAGTACGACTGAGACTATTAACAAAGCAACAAACCTGGAGATGGTGTATTTCCCTAACACATTGCCCCAGGTCACCTTTTTTTTTCCTCCTTAAAATTACAGGGGACTAAAAAGTCACTGAAAATCTGAAGGTCTGAGTTTAGACCTACAAAAGGAAATTATTAACAGGAAGACAAACAAACAAAAAAACAACCTAAAAACCAAACCACATTCAGAAGAGTACAACTAACCTTGTAAATGAAGCTTTGAGAAATTAAAAAAACCCAAACCACAAAAAACAAACAAACAAACAAATCAACCACCTTGTATCAATAGGTTCTTGGAAAAAGTAACTTGCTGAACACTAGAGAGCATCCCTGTACTTGAGTTCTTTCAGTGACTACCCAGGAGAAAAAAAAGCCACATATACTATGCATGACGAAAAAACCCCTGTGTATTAGTACGGCTATTCTCCCTTTTGGGAGTCAAAATTATGGGACTAGATTATCAAAGGGTTTTGAACTTCACCACTAAACTGGCTAAACAAGGCATGAATCATTGTTCCTTTGAGCATTAAAAAAAAAAAACCCAAACCAACAAACCAAGCCGTGGACTTGTAGAAGATACTTATCTTCGGATTAATGAAACAATATGTACCAGCAATGAGCAGCAGCATGTAGGTACCGGCTGCGAAGTGGTTAAATGACAGATCTGCCGGAGGCAATTGACGAAGCAGAAAGGAACTGACTAAATCGCAGCATGACTTGGAGCTGACGTCAATGTGTATCTTGTTTGGAGTTTAACTTTTCCAGTTCCCTACTGCAACACGATTCCAGGAAATCGAGTGACGTCAGCCTTTTGAACTCAATTAGCTGAGGAACAGACCATTTCAACAGTGGAGGAGAAAACAAGCAGGCATTACGATCCTTAAAATTACTGCTCTCAAATCCGTTTGCATTCAGTATTTTCTTTAGTAATAAAAGCACAGGGTTTATTTACACTATTGAAACAATGCACACCTTTCTTACGGCTATGCTTAAGTCTATTTTAGCTATCAAATCTGAAGTGTTTATTGCTAAACAAAAAAGCAGTGTCATTTTCACAAAATAAAACAATTACAAATGTAGTAACACATACGGCTATCTCCACAAAAAAGAAGGATTTAAAAGAAGAGTGGTGGATTTTTCAGCAAAATCCTGCATCAAATAGTAAAGATTAGTCATCTGAGTCAATCTGCACAAGAACTCATGCTCCAACAGTGATTTTCCCCTCCCTAAATGAAACTGTTAAAATTGCCCTGAAATCCTATGCTGACTAGATATAACCAGAAGCTATTCGTACCAGTTTTGAAAGATGAAAAACTTACAGCAACAGGTTCAAAAGAAAATGTCACAAATACCAAGTAAGCACCGCTTAGCCACCCAAAAATATCCTATAGAAGACTAACAAAATTTTTTACCTGTTTCATCTCCTGTTACAGCCATGATGAGCTTCTGCACACACGATTCTGCTGTTCCTCTGCCAGAGCTCAGCATGAACTGTTCCAAACTAGCAAGCATGTGCAGGATTACAAGCAAGAGCACTGACATCACAATGACCTCACTTGCTTACCACTGTCATTAATATGCTCTGTCACTGGAACAGCTCACTGAATCTGCAGCCTGAAGAACTCCTTTTCCAGTAACCCCTTGTTTTTCTTCCTCTTCCAGATTTCTATAAGCCTAGCTTTGTTCTTTTCCCCTCAGCTTCACAAAGCTACAGAAAGCACTCACCACTAAGCTGGCTGTAAAGCAAGACCTGAAAATTCACAGCACTGACTGACAGAAATTAAAACGTGGCTCTAGAATTCATGAATGAGTCAGAATTATAAAGTCATGATTGCGTAGAAAATAGGGAAATTTTAAAAAGACATGCAATTGTTTTGATTGGAGCAGTTCCACTCAAAGGCAGAGAACTGTCAGATGTGCCAGACAGGAAAGCATAATAAACTGGAACAACTAGGTAAATGAAAGGCTAAAGCTCCTTGCAGTGGGGGCGGGGGAGGGGACCCACACCCCACACATTTAATTTCAGTTAAAAGCTGCAGAAAAAGATTGAAGAAAGCTCCAACAAAATCAGGCAACCTAAAGCTAGTGATTTCAGATGCTGTAACAGGCAGAACAGTAAGTCTGGATAAGGGCTACCTCTCCCCAGTTCCCTCCTTTTTCAAAATAAATCCAAGAGATCTGTTTGTCCTTGTTTTAAAAAATAGAATAATAATTTTAAAAGCCCCTCACTTTAATAGAGCTACTCCTTATTTACACCCATTTAAATGAAATTATTTTCAGACCAGTCCAGGCACTGGTTGGCATATAGGGCATAGCAGACTTCTACGGCTTTTCTGTCTGTAATAACCAAATTCAGACTGGTAATTAATCAAGGGTGAAACTATACCAAGGACAGCAATAATGGAAGCACCAACGCAAAAGAGGAATGCCCTGTGATTGCAGGACCACTTCAGGATCATATGAACAGATGATCAGAACTGAAGTATGCAAGAAATTCAAGACGCGGATCTCAAGTATCACTGTTCATATCACTGACCATATTACGAAAACACATAGATCACAACAGAATGATTTTTGATACAACCTTTGTACACTCACTTTCACTAATAATTAAACACTTCCTTTTGCTTCAGCTAGCAAAAAAACCCTTAACCTGTATTAGATGTCAGGACATCAGAACTGCCTCTTATTTTGCCTATCAATATAAACTTGTAGCAAATAAAATATTACCCAGTTGGATCAACACCTTTGGCACTTTTATACTAACCCTTTTTCCCCACATCAGGGTTTATGTGATGCCACTCACTATTACATGAGATTCATCAACCAATACTTTAGAAAAAATATAAATACATATGCTATCAGAAAGACTCTGAAACAGATATTTTCTGCCCTAGGACTGATATTTGGTGTTGGGTTGGTTTGTGGTTTTGTTGGTGGTTTTGTGTTGTGGGTTGGTTTTTTTTTTCTTTCTTTCTTTTACTTCTGTGATTATCACAAATAAAGTTTATACGCTGTCTACCCAAAATCATTATAAAAATATACCTAACTGGAAAGATTACTAAGCAGAATGTTCCTTTTGTATTATAATCTGTGCTATCACAGTATTAGGCGAACAGTCAATTACAAAGTGTACAGGCAAGACACTTACTGGGCTACACCATCAAGTAGTCGAGCCCATCACTAAGGCCGAACAGGGAGGTTAGAGGACAGCCCTGTAAACGAAGACTCTGTAGAGGAAGGCCAGTCAAATGAAATTCCCAAGGACTGAAATGCTACCAGACACAATCCCTAAATTCTGCGCTTCTTCACAGACCGGGGAGGTTTTAGGAAACAACTGAGGAGCTACTCTCTCTGCCCTCACCCCCGCCAAAGCCCTGAAGAATCAAAGCAATACATACAAAATACTACAGTCAACCTGCAGAGATAGAGAAGTCCTCAAATTTAAGGAATGTGTACACACGTGTACAGAAAACATAGTAGACTCATCCTCAGAAAACACGCACTGCCAGAGTGGGAAATCTGTCTGGGGGACAGCCAAATTTGGTTCTTAAGACTTTGCCAAGAATGTATTCATAAAAATATTTAGGGAAGTTATAACAGTACCCTCTGCATGATGAAAATGAATATTTTGGTTTAGGCTTTTTCATCTTAGAGTCTTAGCGCTTCCCTGAAAGGTTTCTGAAGAGTCTTGGAAAGACAATGTATTTCAGCAAAGAATTAACCACAGGCAATGGAAGAATTCAAATTAGGTATCGTCATTCAGCATTGTCTCAACAAGTTCAGATATCTACAAACTATTAGCTTTATTTACATCCTGTACTTCCTTTACAGGAAAGGGAGAGAAACACACACTTACAGATAGAACTTACTTCAAACATCCATATCGGGGCAAAAAAGTGCACCTCAACCTGGACTTCACCAACTGCTTCAGATATCTGCGTCTACATTTAGTCAATGACTCTCATCCACTCCACGAATACATATTTAAAGTCTTCCTAGCTCTTCTGATGCTTTATTTCAGATAGCTGTTTTCGCTTAAGAAAGGATTCACACAGCCCTCCCTCTCTCCCTACTTCTCTGTACCAATTGAAAAAAAATAGGGAAAAGGGAATACAAATTCCCTATATCCACTATGGCAGTTATTAATGTAGTCATAAACTACAGCAAGGTTCAAGAATTCACTATTTACAGTTCAATTCACATGTGTGTATTTCATAGGACCTACAAAATGTTCTCTGCGAGAAAACTAGTTTCCATAAAGGATTTCCTTTTTAGTTACCACAAGAGTCATAAGTTGCAAGGAAATTCTGCCATTAACATATCCAAAGAACTTCAGAACTTGTGTTTTACTAAGATAGATTAACCACTGAAAAAAGCGGATTAGTTTCATGAATTAAGTGAGATGTAGCCTCAGCATCTCATTTCAATCTGTAACAGCACCTTTACTGCAATTAAACATATCTCTCAAAGTCTAGACAGGAGAATTCAAAGCAGAAAGTGATTTTGTACCGTTATTTCCTCCTCATAACTTTTTTTAATAAGAAGTAGATGCTTTACTGAGCAGAGAAACCGAGTCTCGTCTTAAGTCTGTCTTTCATCTTGTTATGCATAAATATTTTATTTAATAGTGCAATAATGTCAACATAAAATAAAAAGCCGTAAAAGAAAGATTGGTTTGTATTAAAAAACTAAAATGCAGTACCTTGAACAACAACTTGGCTTCCAGGAACAAAAAACTGTTGTGTGCCATCAGGTGATTGTCCCGCATATTGCACAATGGTAGCACCTGGCTGAGGAGCTCCTGAATTTGTCATTGTTAATGTCTGTAGTCCATGAACACCATCAGAGGATGGATTAGAAATCTGGATTGCACCACCTTGAGTTATAGCAACTAAACACAAAAAGAGAAAGAAAAGTTAGGCAATAGAAAGAGATATAACACGTGTTAAAAAGCATATCTCCCTTTTTAAAATAACACGCAGGGTCCATAGACATTAAAGGAGGAAAAAAAGCAAATTGTTGTTTCAGTCTGGCCTCCAAAGCAGAAAGTGCCTTATTTTGGGGCAGGGTGGAAGAAAGAGAAGCAAGAAGAACAAATCATTGTCTCCTCTATTCTTCACGAGGTCCAGGACAAGAGCAGGTTCCCAGCAGCATGTGAGCTTCCCAGACGGATGTCACCTCTACCTCCCAGAGAAGTTATACACAGCCGAATTCTGCCTCTCACAAGAGTTAGAACCAAAATGGTATGTTTACACCATCACAGTACTATACCACATAAAAACAGTCAGTTTGGGTTCCTGAGCAGTAAAACATCAGCACAGAATCATACAAAATTCTTGGCTCCACAGTAAGCCTGGGTAAACAATTATGTCACAGCCATCCTGCAATTATTCATTCAGATCACAATGCAGTTCTTTCGAAACAACAGTGATTAACTCCAGCAACTACTCTACCTTACAGGACTGATTTCTGCCATAGAACCATAGAATCACCTAGGTTGGAAGAGAACTTTAAGATCATTGAGTCCAACCATCAACACTGCCAAAACCACCACTAAACCACGTCCCTCAGCACTACATCTGCCTGTCTTAGACACCTCCAGGGTTGGCAATTCCACCACCTCCCTGGGTAGCCTGTTCCAATGCTTGATAACCCTTTCCGTGAAGAAATTTTTCCTAACATCCATCCTAGACCTCCCTGGAACCACTTGAGACCATGTCCTATTGCTTGTTACTTGGGAGAAGAGACCAACACCCACCTCTCTACACCCTCCTTTCAGGTAGTGGTAGAGAGTGATAAGGTCTCCCCTTCAGCCTCCTTTTCNCTCAGCACTACATCTGCCTGTCTTAGACACCTCCAGGGTTGGCAATTCCACCACCTCCCTGGGTAGCCTGTTCCAATGCTTGATAACCCTTTCCGTGAAGAAATTTTTCCTAACATCCATCCTAGACCTCCCTGGAACCACTTGAGACCATGTCCTATTGCTTGTTACTTGGGAGAAGAGACCAACACCCACCTCTCTACACCCTCCTTTCAGGTAGTGGTAGAGAGTGATAAGGTCTCCCCTTCAGCCTCCTTTTCTCCAGGCTGAACAACCCCAGTTGTTTAGGAAGAGGGTTCCAGAAAGAGGGACTTGCTGAAAATCCATAAACTACCAGCAGGCCAAGTGCTTCTCAAAGTTTTCACTTCCTGGGTCAATGGAGCTGCACTATATCCCCAGGCCTTATTTATCAGTCTTCAAAACCATTATCCCAGGATGTCTGTCTCTTCCTTTAAATGGCCAGCACATCAGAAATGCCAGCAAGCAGTAGCTACAGAATGCTACCAAACACATGCGTACACGTGATGTCTAAACAAAAACCCCAGGCCCATAAGGTGAAATTCTAACCATGACACCATATTCCCAGAACCCCACACTTCCCCCCAGCCTCTTCACTGTCCTGATCTCAACCACTGCACAGACTTCCGTTGTGCTGGAGCTCTACTGGAAATGGGGCCTTCGATGAAGAGACTCTCCTGGACAGTCCCTGGAGTTGTACATCATGCAGGTGGATGGATGTAAGTGGCACCTTCTCTTCTAGCTAGGAATGAATATGGTACCAATATCGTTTTCTGAGCATGATCAACAGCTCTAATCCAGGAAATGGAGATCTCTCCCTCCCTTTCAAAACTGCAAAAAGTTGGTCTTTCCAAAAAGATTTCTCAGTCCTCCAATTGTTAAAAACCTGTCCTAAGACAGCAAGCAACCCAAACAGATGGCAAAAGAACAATTTTCATTTCCCCTGCATCGTTTCAGAGAGAACATCGTGATACGTACAAGTAGGCAAAGCGTGGGGTGGCTGATTCACTCTTCAGCTGAACAAACAACTCTTGCTCGGTCAGACCACCACCACAGGTGAGGCAAACCAATTTTTTTTCAGTATTCAGTAACCAACATGACAGAACTACAGCCAACAGAGTAGGTTTGTAGTCAGATCAGGCTACAAAACTCACACACAAGACACTGCTTTATGCAAAACTATCCGTTCCCCTTAGAGAAAGATAACAAGTATGTTAATGGAGGTAACCGGGGAAGATGTTTTATCTAGCTGGTCATGCCTGTCAGTCTGTCTGCTTCCATAAGCCAAAGCCAAGAAGCTCTGAGGAAAAACATATTTGGAAACCATGGCAACATACCATTTTGGCCAGTAAAAAGTAAGCAAAGAACAGCCATCGTTGCTGCTAATAGAAAAAATATATCTGTTTTTCAGAAAAAATTTACTTATCAAGTTCTTCCAAAAATAGTCATCCCAGACATCCAGACACCAACATACAGTCAAAATTATCTTTTCAACTAAAGTGCCTTTCCTATGCAAGAACAGAGAGAACAGTAGTGAAAATAAGGAATCAGCAAATGTAGTAACGTATCTGTTTTAAACAGGGCATGGTACAGATGGCTGTAGTGACACTGCCAAGACCAGTTTTTCATTGCCGTGGACACTGTACACGCTTAATTCATGAACTGCTGGATGCCTGCACAAGAGAACCCCCACAAGCAATGCTGGCCAAGAAGTGAAGAGTACTCAGATACAACAATGATAAGCAGAAGTAAGTGCTATTCAGGAGGCATAAAGATAAAATAGATTCATGTGGTGACCTTCTGCGTTATATCCAGACTGAAATCAACACGGGAGATTCCCATATAGTTTTCCTGGGTTTAGCTGACAGCAGTTCCTGAGGATCACAGGCAGTCAACACGATGGCTGCTCAGAAATGGCTGCAGATCTGCGACTTAGATGTGTAATGGCTAGAAGTAGAGAGTCAAACTCTCCTTGGTAAATTCCACATTAAGACCCTTCTACTACACGGAGATGACCATCCTTGCTACTACTTGGATTCAACCTGAAATCTAACTTTCTGGCAAGCAGTAACTTTAAAGGTCATGACCAGCATCCTAAGAAAGATTTTGAAGTAATTTTTCCTAACCAGAATTAGAAAGAACAGACTTCACTGCAGCAAAAGATGTGTGCTATTTTAACATACAAAGTTTAACTTTAAAAAAAAAAAAAACAACTTAAAAATTAATGAACTAGTAAATTGGGTAAGAAAAACCATTTCCAGGACGACAAAGCTTTCAAAACAAAGGTTTTGAGCCAGAATCAGGAGAGTCTATGAAGGCTGCCATTGCATCCTAAAGCAATGCCTCATTATGGCTGAGAACTTATATTATTTAAGGTAATTTAACCTGTTAAATAGCACATGTTTTAGGCTACATATATAACTTATTCAAAGAAAAAGCAGCACAAAATAGAATTCTATGCCTGGCTCATGTGAAAAGTAACTTTAAGATAAATGAGATTTAATTAAAGCTTTGCAGGCTCTGTTAATTCAAGCACATTGTTGTGGATTTTTTATAAATAAATATTTGATTGAACAAGAAAGCAAAGTCTGTGAATTTCATTATTCTTTTATATACTTCCCTGTCACTATGATTTATAGGTATGTTCAAATTAAAACATCCACATTACGAGGCAAGAATCACCTTCTGCAAGACATTGCTAGTAAAAGTACAACTCTTGTTTCCTAGGGGAATCTACAATTAAGAAATCTGAACTCCTAATTTCTTAGAAATCCTAAAGGTTTGAAGGCTCACTAGAACACAGTACAGACACTCCAGCACTTCTTTTTAAGCCTTGAAATGGCATATATTTGTATATATTTAAACCTAAGCCAAACCAAAAATATCATTCAAAAATTGAAGAAAATAATTTAATTTGGTCACGGATACCTGACAGATTTTTGTACTGTGTAAGTGTCATTTAGCATGACTACAAGTCCACAGAAAAGAGCACTTCAGATGCTGGACATCATGAACCAGACATTTATTTATGTCTGTACCTTACAGAAAGGCTTAAGCAAAGCAGCTCAGGAGCCCAAGCAAAACTACTTTCTATGCTGAAGGGGTAGACAATATTATAGACAAATTCTGCTTTCTCAGAGTTGATAATTACTTTAGTTGCAATAACTGAAGAATTCAAAGGGTGACTAGAATACAACTACAGAGGCACTCTATTCTCTTTTATATACCATTGCAATGTTTTAACATACTTCCTCTGTTCTCATTTCAGGAAAAAAACCCACAACATTTCTTTTGCAATTTTCCTGTCATTATGTCAAAGGAAAAATACCTGCATTTCAATGTGCCTACATATGAAAAGGCATTAAAAAAAAATAACTGTAGGAGTGAAGCTTTATCCAATACAGAATTGAAAACAAGAGTTGTTACAAAGTTATCCCTTAGATGATACACGATTAAGTCCAAAGAAGTTATGGGGAGTGAGTTACACAACTTTTTAAACATAAATGCAGGAATAAAAAAAAATAAAATATCTGTAGAACAGAACTGTGAAACTAACTTTTAACTTGCATTTGGATGAAGTATCAAATATTGGAAACCATGACTTAGATTAATTCTGTAGCTAAAGTGTTCATACTTGACAACTGGAGAGGAAGAGACATAGTTCTTTTAAGAAAGAAAATTCAAAATTAAGTAGCGATTTCATACTCCAACTTTACACTTTAAAAAAGTATAACTCACTAATTGTCTTTTAATGTAATGAATAGCACTAATACATAGTAAATCCTAGTAGTTTGAAACTGCAATGTTTTATAACACTGAACATTCACATAGAAGTGAACATTTTTCATTTCACCTGAGCCTCACCTCCACATTTTTTAATGCAAAGGAGTTCTAGGAGGACTAAATATAGCAACCAACAAACATTACAAGAAACAGGCTAAAAGTATACAACGCCCATGTTAGGAAAAATTAAATATAAAATATGTAGTTATCTAGAGATACAGAAGTTCTCATTCTTCTTCACCGAAATCCAACATCTCCACTTCATTATGGAACTCTTTATAAACAAAGTTGTTTCTATATTTGTTCTGCAACATCACATAGTATCTTTGCAAACATACTGTATTGCCCTGTGTTAGTATGATAGAGGCTGGTTGGCATGGCCATCGCAGAAATTCCAGAAGGTGCTCCATCATCATCTGACTTTTCTTCTTCTTCAATCTTCGGTACCGCAGGAGCATCTGATGAGAGTTCATTCAAAATTTTTCTGAAAAAGAACGTAAATAATTTTATATATGTGAAAATTCATATCCACGAGAAAACTAAGTCACTGGCTTTTATCAGACAGTTTTGCTGTAATATACAAGCTGCCTTTAAAAACCAGCAAAATCAAAATGAAAAGTCCTTACCGGTACGAAGGCCTTCTCGAAAGTATTTCCCTACGTTTTTGAGAATCAATTATTCCTTCTGATTCTCCAGATTCATCTGCAACCGATGCTACCTGTAATAGCAAAGTTTCTGAAATTCATAACTTCATAATAAAAGAAGATAGCAACAGAGTAAAAGATTATTTTTAAAAGTTCCTTCCACATTTGCATACAGGTAGTTTGTGCACTTATTTATCATTAATTATGTGATCTTGGATTCTTTTTTCCAAAGCAAATCATAAATTACGAGGTTAGCAACACATTGCCACTTAGATGACATCTTCCATTTGACAAAGAAAAAAAATAATCAAAAGAATCCAGGTTACTTTTTTGCGAATGACACAAAGAAAAAAGTAGTGAAGACAGAAGATTAATCATGAAATTGAACATTTAAAATACAGAATACTGCACCTTACATAATAGTATACAATACAAAAGCATCTTCAAACCACACCAAAACTATTTAGAAAATAAGTTTATTTAAATATACACATTTATTACACTTACCAACAGATTTTCATAAATACAAATACACTGCTTAGCAATACTGTGCAAGTTTTAGAAACTCCTTTCAAGTCCACAATGTCTTATTTTCTCAGACAGTTATTACTAGTATTTTCACAGGTTCTTTTTCTCTTAAAATTACCCAAGATGACATTAAGGCCTGGAACTAAATCACACTCTTTGCCAGCAACTATCCTATTTACACAGAACTGAAAGTGGTTATTGAACAAGGCAAACATGCTATTTTCTTCATTCCTTTAACTACTCAGAACTATCAGTGTGTAAGATTTACAAACTGAAATACTGCCATAAAGTCGGTGTGGAAAAAGACCTTTTCACTTGAAGACAGACCAGACTGTGGTTTCAGATTAAGTGCTGTGTTAAGCTAACACTGGACAAGCATCAGTTAAGTAACTGGAAGGCTCAAACATTCAACCAGGGTGCAGTGGAGGCTTCCCTGGAGCTCAGGGAAGACAAGGAAGAGCTCTAGAACTAATGCAGGTGCCAGGCCTGGGTGCTCAGTACTAGAAACAAAAACTGTACGACCCCAAGTAAAAAATGACTGGCTGGAAGGTTCTGGAAATTCATGGGACTGGGTCACCTAAGTCAAACTTATAAAACTACACCTTGAAAGAACTACAGGTTATTGCAGAATGAAATTGTCTCTTCACTTGTTAATTTTATGACGTTCCAGTTCTGTGTTAGGATATTTAACGTAGTCTCATTTTGCTGAGTTATATGTAGGAAACATCATTAAAATTCTCCGCCTGCCTAATGAAAAAAAGATCACCTGGAAATAATGAGAGGTACTTCTGCATGTCTACAGCTGCATAGCTCCAAACCAGACTTCAGAGCTGACTAGCCGAGATACAAGAGCTTCAAGAAGTTTGTACGCATCCTTTTGCAGGACAGACCAATGCTGACCAGCAAAGAGATCTTCCAAAACACGTTTCTCTCCAGTATCCTACACAATCTGCTTGTGGGTCAACCTTCAAGCCTCTCGCATAAACCTTCAAAGCTAAGAGAGTATTACACAGCTGAGAGTCTGGGCATCCTATTCTCAAAACAGAACTCTCATTCTGCAGGGGGGAAAAAACCTGTAATAATCTATTTGGCTCAGGACAAACAGCAGGAAAACAATACCTTAATGCCTTTAAACCTTCCCATTCCACCAAGAGTTACCAATAGCCACCCCTAGTTTGTGAAGAGGGCTGAAGAAATCAGGAACAGTCTTACTTTGGGAAGAAGGTACGGAAATCACGTGACGATTTAAGCATTTTGATGTGGAAGAGGACATTTTCTGCAAGAAATGTCAGATTCTAATTTTCATCAAGACGAAGAGATAAATTAAGTGTTTCAACTTGTTCTAAC
Source organism: Chionis minor (assembly GCA_013398295.1). Taxonomy (NCBI): domain Eukaryota; kingdom Metazoa; phylum Chordata; class Aves; order Charadriiformes; family Chionidae; genus Chionis; species Chionis minor. The sequence goes on along the minus strand of VZSF01007519.1, from coordinate 3,029,556 downwards.
AGCAAGCAACCATGTTCACAATGCTAACCAATGGAACCCACTGTCATTTTTCCCTGGGCATCATTCAGACTTCATCGTTACCACACTGTTCTGCATTTGAACAAATTTAACTTGAAGCTCCTGTTAGTCTGCCGATACCTGCCACGTTACAGGGAGGAGCAAGTAGAAAAGTCAAATACCAATCTGACCTTCAAACCTTCCTACAAGTAAAACAACATCAACAAAACTGTAAGGAACAGGATATAGATAGGCATTCTTTTCCATCCCAAAAGCAACAGCATTACAAGAAAAGATTTTGAATATCCTCCAGTTTAAAGCTGCAGGTGTTTGAGGGAGAGGTCATGAAAGCTTCAACATCAACCTTCAGCGTACTTGGTTGTTGTTTTTTTAAATTAGAGTAAACTGATATCATTTCCCAAGTTCCCCACTCTCTGGCAGAGAAAGGGTATCAAGTTAAAGCCAAATGACCCGGAGGAAATGCCAGGTGGCAGGATAAAGTACGTAAGAGGATCACAGAAGGACTGAACAACCTCTGTAATGGAGTCTTTTACAGCATCTTCAAGCCCTTCTAGTAAAGGCACCTTATTTGCCATTAGCATGCACAAATAAAACCAAAGCAAAGCCCTGGAACTAACTAGTCAGTATTAATCAGGACATAGCTTTCCTGTCTCTGCTCCTTTGGGAAAGGGAAGACAGCCAGAGTTCACTCAATACAACAAATAGCTGACTTCCACTCCCCTAAGACAACCCAGCAGCAGTTGGCAATAGATTCCAGACAAATTCTTCTTCCTGAGCTTTGCAGCAAGTCCTCTATTTTTGCATGTATGTCCTGACTATACTGACTTCAAGAAAAGCAGTGATGGAAACTGGGAATATAATATGTTTATCTGATAAAGTTCACTCTGGCAAATTACAGTTAGAAAGAATTCCATTAAAAAAGTACTTATTTCAAATAGTCTGATTTGACTTCAAGTTTGACCAAACCCAGGTGCCTTGTCATCTTCTGCGCCTGTTTCAATAGTGATCTAGAACTTCAAAACCTTACCAGGTCCCATCATCTACTCCTACAGCTTACAAATAAATATTCAGTATCTGGCCACAGTTTTATTCTTTTTCTCTGATCTCTAAGATAAATCATACATATATATGCCTTTTTATTTATTACACTTGAAAGCTAGTAAGTCTCAAACATTAAAGCTGGCTTCTCAAGAAGACTGACAACACATGGCTTTTCCTTAACACGTTGCAATGACTGCAGGTAAGACAGTTCACATGTAACAGGCATATTGCCTCTCACCAGAGGTATCAATTCTATTTGTAAAAAGCAATTCAGTTGACATTTAACAATCAGATTTTAAGAAAACTAGAGCAAAGGCAACCCTAGCTACAAGAAAAACACCAATGGGAGCCCAAGTCGTTTTCAAAGCACTGCAAGTTCATCCTCTTTAGTATTTTCACTGTTCAAAAGCTCTGAAAACTCAAACATTTTGCACAGGTCCTTGCTTTCTAACATCAGCAATTTTAAACATTTGAAGATTTGCCAAATAAATATTTATTTTGAGGCTGCATCTATTTTTGGTCTTTACATACCCACACCCACAAAAAAGCAATACCAGATGCTCTAGCAGGGCCTGCTAAAAACAACAAGAATCATTTGGCTATAGTGTGTTTACTTCCATTACATCCAGATGCTCTCCAAAAATACAGTACGAGATACTTGCAAATTTACGAGTTCATAGTCTCACTGGAAACATGATGTTCACAGAATTTAAGACAACAGAAAAACTTGCAAGGTACACTAAAGCAAGGCCACACTATTACACAAATTTGCTGTTGAGTAAGTTCAGGGCTCCAAGACACAATTTCTTAAAAGATAAACAGGAAGCATTAATGAATCGCTACACAATGCTTGCAGAGCTGCTACTGGCTGGCACTTTGCCACCTTCCCCCCATGCCGTTTCCCACGCCATATGAGTACATCTTGCAGCACTGGTAGGAATGAACATAAACTGCAGATGGGATTGGGGGGAAGAGTTATGAAGCACCAAATATTCATGAAAATGTAACAATAAAAGAGCTAACCTGAACAGCTTGCATGTGTGGTGACTGAATGACTGAGGGCTGTGTGGGTTGAATGGCAGCCTGGACATGACCAGTTTGACCAGAAGGCAACTGCACTAGAGATACAGCTGGAGATCCTCTTCCAGCCCTTGATGCAGCTACAGAAACCTGCAAAAATTACAATCATTCTGTTTAAGTAACATGCCTTAAGACTTCAGCAAATGCTTTTAGAAGTGATACTAAAACAAACTGCTTTTGATGACACATTTAAAATAGCTTAGATGTGTGTAATTATCACATACAGAAATAAACTAGTTTTACTAGTAAAAGTTTGGTGTGTATCTTTCCAAATGGTACGGAAAGTTTAAAACTCTCCCCTAAAAAATTGCAAGTCGTCTTCCCCCCCCCCCCCCTTTTTTTTTTTCCCTTTTCTTCTCCAGAGACTTCACATTTTCTTTTCAATTAACCTCAACCCTAAGTTATCACATGCTAAATCTGCTGCTGCTAGCACAAAGGTTAGGAAGAACCTTTAGGAAGAACCTTAGGTTAGGAAGAAATGGAACAAAAATTATCAATATTAGCTGAAGTGGTATGTTGCTGCAACAACATGCAGTGCAGAATGCTCTTAGGAAAAGAAATCCAGAAGTGCTTTGGTTTTGATTTGTTTGTTAGGCAAGAAGTTTAGTTTGAACTTGAAACAGCTATCTGAAAAGCCTAAGAGATGTGAGAACTTCCCATATAGCAAAAAAATTGTTAAATACATGGACTTGTAAGTTGTTTAAGGAATTCTCTTTTTAGATAGATATAGCTCAAGAAAAACAAGAGTTGAAGTGTATCAGTGTTTCGATCCAAAAATAAAGAACAGCTGTATCTTCTTGAAGCCTAGCACAGCTGAAGAAAACATTTTGTTTAGGAATAATCTGATCCCTTTTTCTGATGACACTTTCGAGCACACACAGGTTTTCCCAGCCCTTGGCTCTCAACCACCGGTACTGAGGAAGAATCGGTTAAGAAACAGTTTAACACCTACAGGCTAAGAAACGGTTCCATATTTATCCTATTACTGTTAAGTCCACTAACAAAAACAAATACTGAAGCAAAGCAAAAACACTATGAATGATCTCAAGTTCTGTGTGATGAAACATGTCTAAACTCAGAAAAGGAAGATAATGACAAACATAAATCATACGATAAAAAGAGATATTGTGGTTTTCAAAGTAAACTGCATTGAAAAACTTTATTTATATATTCTGCACGTACAAGAATAAACCCAGACTCACATCTAAAATTGTGGTATTATTCCCTTCCTCACTTGGTTCTCAGCCCCAAAAGGTATCTGGTATAAGCACTAAAGGTAAAAAGAGATGACAGTGAGAAGCAAAGCGTGATGAATGCTGCATATAAAATGTTAAAGAAAGTTTTGTATTTTTCTCTATTCACATTTAAGGTTTTTTTGAATTCCAAGTATTACAGAGGCATTCATTCCTCAGCCATAAGCCATTGCTTGTCTGGGAAACATTCCTTTCTTGAAGGAAGAAAGGATGTTAACTACTTTAAGATCCACTACTATCAAAAAGACCAGATGTTGGCTCAAATTATCTTGAAGAAACAATGTTTCTAGGAAACAGAGACAGGATCTCGTCAACATTCACTATGTAATTGTTCAATTGTTATAGGAAACTGAACCACTTTTCAGGAAATAGAACAATTGAGGACATTTCTAACCCCAAAATGGAAATTATCATTCCTTAAATGGCATTAAATAGCAACATGTACATAGGACACAACAAACATTCTTCCCAATCTATAAAACAAGTATTATTATCAGAAATTTATCAGAAATAGATTATGTGAGATTGAGATCTAGAAAATCTCAAAGACTTGAAGAGTATGATCTATTTTGTGTCTAAGCTGACATCATCCTAAACCCAAGCTTCAAGGAAAGAGGATGGAGCAGTCTAAATCTTTACACAGCATGCTAACTTTTCAAAACCTTACACAGGGAATTTCACCAAACCTTTCCATTTACTGCTATCCTTGTGAGAGCTGCAATCTGATAGAATACTTTGTGTATCAGAAAGAACTTTCTGAGTACACCACACACAATACAAGGTGAACAGCTTATGAGTTTGTTTTTAGTACACAATGGGTCAGGCACATATAGTCAGGAAGTAATCAAGTCCTCAAGATTAAGAAACACTACGTTCATTTAAAAGCTCCATATTCGGCATAACCACACGAGAAAGAAAGAAAACCACACTCAGCTAATACTCTTTTAGACTAAAGTTTACAATATCACAGGAGAAATTGTTGTGTTCCCATTAATTCAGATAAGAGACTAAACAGGGGAAACAGGGTTCAGGGAAGAAGAGATGGTAGTGTTTTAAAACTGGATCAAACCAAAAGTGATTTGTTTGTTCACTTATATCAATTTTAAATAGCTCAATTTGATTAGATCACTGTTTGCTGAGTTTCCACAAATATCCAAAGATTACACAATGTGTAATCTACAAACTTTACTTTAAAATGTCTGTGATTCTTTTGTATTAGGTTTGTTTCTACAACTAAGACCCCCCAAAAATCTTTCCAACTTCATATTCTGCATTTCTTTTATAAATATTAGAAATTATTAAACGATTTTGATTCACATTTCCCTTTGCAATGTTTTCAAATGGAATATTCCTGTGTTAACTGAAATGCTAGAAACATTTGATGCCATCATGCGTAAATTCTGACTGAAACGGACTTGGCAAAAAAAATACTGTCTGGCATAAGCGATGAGCAACGCCACTTTAACATCATTACTTCAAGGGCTATCTGGTACAACGACTGAAAACCATCCACAGACGCAACTTAGAAACGTCAAGGGTGAGAGGAAGCACAACACATTAAGCACCTGGTTAAACAGTATAAGGGTTATGTCCCTTACAAGGGCAAAGAGACTTCAGATGTTGTAATGTCCTTTTGGGTTCTGTCCTATTATGTATGCAACAGTCAAGTCTAATAGCTTCAACAAACATCAACCATGCATTCTGTCATAGCAGTATGGTCCCACACTTCCTAAGTTTGGTGGTCCCTCTTCCAAGAGGGGAGAGAAAAGCAGCCAGCAAAAAAGATCATGAACTATCTTCACACCGAGGCACACATTCTTTCAAAGAAAGAGCTTACTCATCAGTTATCTGTCTTCAAGATGCATTGCCATCTGAACGGTTATATTGTGGATGTACGCACTCTTGTCACCCAAGGTCAGATAACTTTTCCTACTGAGGTCACATTCCCATTCAACCCCTCATACCTCAAATGCTGCTGATATGAAGCACGCAATGCACAGCTCCATCTGATTTCTGTCCCTGCTGTAGACTCTAAACACTGTAAGGACTCAAGTAAAGTGAAAAGAACTTCTGGAAAAGATAAAAACACAGCAAACCCATCCTGGATTCATCTAATAAAAGAGCAAAAGGAGTCGCCACACTCAAGCACAAAGTACGGAAGAGCTGAAGACAGGGAAGTTTTGGTCAATTCCAAAGCTAATGCCAAAGCAGCAGCACGTAGTTTTAAGGAAAACAAGGTTAGGCGGGTTTCAGCCATTTGGTGACAGCATACCCTTGAGGAAGCACAAAATGGTGACAAGGCTGCAAGTTTATAATGCTCTAACATCAACTTTCCTTTCCCTGGACTTGCATTTGGCAGGCTGGTTTCAGAGCCGTATTTACAACAGCCTGGCAAATTCTACAGGGCTCAATCTGTAGGAAGACAAAGTGTGATGCTGAGAGCCCACAATGAGAACACCTCTTAAGTGCTAAACCTGAGCAGTCCCAGCTGTCAATGGCTGTGCACTCCGGGCTCCAGAAAACTCCCTCTGCTCTCCCTGACAGGAGTTGTCACATTGTAAATCCTGACCCGTGGCTAGTGCAGGGCCAGCACTGAGAGCTCAACAGATGGTATCTCAGATCAAGACAGAGGGCAGCTCTACAGATAAATAAGACACAACAAAGTTTATAAAAAGTGATCCAAAGAAGAACTCATCAAGGATGTAGGATTAAAGAAAAAAAACGCAACTGAAATTATTTTGTCAAACCTGAAAAAGGTCTAAGTACATTCGTCTTACGATTTTATAGTTATATTTCATGTATATTTCATTTCGTATTGCACAGGGTAATACAGAATGCCTCTAGACATCCTGAAAAAGGAACATTTATTTTTGAATACCAATGCAGATGTAACTGTTCCAAGATACAAGTTTGACTATCATCATAATAACTCAATCCAAATTACCTTCCTTTTAAGAACAGCCCTATATGTATTAATATAAGATCTGTGCATGTGAGACACAACCCACGGAGCCCATCTCAAAACATGTGAAATTTTCCACCCTGCACCTTTGTTCTTCCCTGAAGAAATAGTGTCAAGCTTCTGTACACACAGGTGTTCCGCACTCTTCCAACACCTTCTAAAGATAACCACCAAAACTTTTACAAATTATTTTTATACCTAGTTCTTTTGGTGGCTGTATCACTAAAACAATGCTGTGTCAATTCATTGACTGGCTGAAAGTGGGGAATGCAAGAAACTCAGCTATAAATGTGAACTTATTCTACATTAATTATTTAAAAAGTAACCCTTTAAAGACAGGAAGTGTCAATTTTGCCTCCGCAGATGAAAGATGCATCTCATTTTTGCTAGTTTCTAATTTACTAATATTTACTTTTGCAGAAAAAGTAACTTGACTTTCATGACCAAAAAAATTGCAGCATATAGCAAGATCTATTACACATGCTAGGAAAAAAAGAAAAAACAAAAAAGAAGATGCTATCTTTTCTCTACTAATAATATATAATAGGTCCTCCTTAGCATTGAAGGCTATCCCATCACAGCATAGTGCTCCAGCCCAGACATCCTTAAGGTCTCCTCCCCCCTTCCTCCCAGCAGGGGAGACATTAAGAATGCTTCAGCACAAGACAATGTCTGCCCTCTAGAGATTTATCATCTTGTCTGCCTTTTTAAACCTAAATGGCAGGTATTTCTTTAAAAAGCCTGAACTCCAGAGGACAGAAAAACAAACCCACAAAAAACCCAACACACCTCCTAGGTGCTCGTATCCCTCAGCATTTTGCTAGTTGTTCCCTGGGCAAAGTCATAGTTAAAAAAAACCCAAGCAAATTAAAAAACCATGAAATTCCATCCGAACATAAAAAAATCCCACTTTTTTATTGTGAGGGCAGTCAAACACTGGCACAGGTGCTCAGAGGGGTTGTGGGGACTTGGAGATATTCCCAACCCAACTGGACACAGTCCTGGGCAACCTGCTCTGGCTGATCCTGCTTATGCAGGGGGGGGTTAGACAGGATGATCTCAAGAGGTCTTTATCAACCTCAACCACTCTGTGATTATTTGATAACATACAGAAAGCCACAAATTCAGTATTAAAAGATAGTGTATTAAAATGCTTTACTTCTGACTGAACAAAACTAAGGTTGAACAAACATTTGGCTGAAAAAAACCAAAAAAAAACCGAACAAAAAACCCACAGAGATGTCTGAAAAGGAGCCCCCAGTTTCAGTGACCAAGTCATTCATCTTCTGTCATATTCCTGCACATTTGCAACAAAGTTAGTTGGAGAGGTGACTGGAAGTTGGTGCAAGGTACATTTCAGTCTTTAATGGCTGTCTTCTCTTAACTGCAGTCCTCCAGAGGCTAAAAAGGCAGAAGGAACTATCTGTGCCCTTCTGTAACAGTCAAAACACACAGATGCGGGACCAGCAGCACAGACATGAATGAATTCCTCGGAAAGGCCTGAGCTTTCCACCCCGCACTGGCAAAAGCGGACGGGAGATGTCCCACACCTCTCAACATCCGCCTCTAACCCTCGCCGTGACAAAGCGTCTCACCTTCAGAGCCTGCCGGGCAGGAACATAAGGTAGAAAAGTCCTCCTCATCTTAAGCCAAAGAAATGTCACGAGGCGGCCCTTCGGCAATAAGCTTTCTGTCAGAGGCCGTTTTGCCAGAAGAAGGGCTGTGGCAGCTGAGCCGCATGGCGCGGGCAGGGCTCCCTGGGCAGGCAGGGCGGCCTGCAGGCCGCGGCAGCGAGGGGAGCGGAGCGGCCAGGCCCAAGCACTGCCCTGTCTGCTGGAGGCCTCCCAGCTTCAGTATTTTTCACGGAATGGCACGCTGGCATCAGCCCCACTTTTCCTGACGGCCCAGGAGAGGAACATCGACTCCATCTGACAGGTCCGGACCAGCTCGCTGGACCATCTGACCAAAAAGAGGGACTCCCAGATGTAAACTCTGGACTATTACACTGAGCCTTCAAACTGAAGTGCATGTGTTCCATTTTAGTGCTAACTGACCAACATTCATCAGTACTAAAAAGCCCTAGAGGCCCATGCCCGGTGTGGCTGAACCTTCACACACGGTACTCAAGCATTCAATGCAGATAAACATAAAAAGTGTTTTCCCCAGGGACCCAGCAGAAGCCCTCCTATAGTATCAGTGGCAGTTTTGTCTCTAAATCAACATTGAAAATCCCAAGTGACAGAATTCAAAGGTATTTTCTTCAGAGACTATCGCACAAGCCAAGAGTTTATACATGTAAATCATCCTATGAAGTTAAACCACAAAATTTGAACTGAACTATCAAGGAAGGACTAAAGGAGGGGATGACATCAACAGAGCAAACCAAGTAAAATTCTTGGTTTCATGCTCGATTCTTAAAAAAACCCAAGACAGTATTCGCAATGCTGCAAGTATGAAAACCTCAACAAAAGCCATGGGTAACAAAACCAACAAATAAGGGTTCATAAATATTTTGCAGTCTACTTTGCATCTGAAGACCTGACAAAAAGCAGGTGCATTCAGTCTTGAAAATATACCTATAATGTAAATCAAGTATCTAACATACCAAATACTTCAAAACCTACTAACTTCTGACTTTTGATGATGAAGAAATTCTGTAAAACTTTTTTTGAAATCAGTTCCTTTATTTCACAAAGGGTTTTTGAAGATCCTTCTAAGGGGTTTATACAGCTTCCTGAAGCTATAGATCTTAATACTGACACAAAGACTGTTTCTCTTAAGTGCTGAAGGTTTCAGTGCATATTTTTAATGTTTGAGAATTATCATTACATCATTTTTTATCCAGTAACTAACAAGGAAGAATCCAGGTATGACTACCATACAGAACATGCAAAGTATACTTTCAGAACTCCAGACACTGTCATTGGATGTACAGGGGTGAAACAAAACAAACATACATTCAAAATGTACTTGAAAGAAGATGAAACACATTCTGTACAAAAACTGAAACTAGGAAAGAACCATGGTTATTTTTATTCATTTTTGATTTTTGTTATAAAACAGATCTTCAAGATGCACATGATTTAGCTATGTCTGATCTTGGCAGCCACCTCGACTCTTTAAAACCCTATTCCCATCTCCGTAATAAACATAATCATCTTGGAAAAGTGAAAAAAAACCTGACGTGTACTGATCACACTGAAAAGCCCAGCCTCCTGAAAACATTACCTTTTCACAAACCTGATGCTATACTAGCCCTTTGTTAAATATCACAGGCATAGCTTTCAGTATACCTTTGCTGTATTTTTCCTATTTAACAAGACGACTTATAGAACATGAGAATTCCGTACAAATTCATAATTTAAAAATCACAGCAGTTCTGAATATCACTTTATTGATTCTTCTCATCTTTCCACATTTCAACTTACCTCAGATCTTGGGGAAATCTGACTTCGGCCTGGCTGATTCTGAAGATGACCAGCATCTCTCTCAGGCACAAAATCCACTGCATTGTCATCCGGTTGCGATTCAACCATTTCCATGGTCATCCGTCTAAAAGTAAGTACATACACATCTAAATAATGCACTACAGGGAGGTCTATCAGGCATCAAGGGAGAAAACAGCAATTCCAAACTATTTCATATTTGGAGCATACAACTAACAGGAAATAAATAGATTTCTCTCAAAACTGTCAATTAACGGAAGTTCTTTTTTCCGTTCCCCCACGTTAAAACATTCATTCATACAGCCTGGAGCTCTAAAACAAGTACTTTGGAAAGCTGCAAGGAGGGACGGGTTTTGAAATAGTTGTCAGGGGAGGGACAAGCACAGAGTCCCGGGGTCCCCTGCCGTGTCGACAGCGGGGCTGGGAGCGCAGCGCTCCGGAGCAGCCCACCAGCCCTGCACGCAGCAGGTCCCTCCTGCCTCACGTCTCCCACCAGACAAGGCTGGAGTTGACCAGCAGCCATGTGCTGCTACAGGCCTCTCGAACCCTCTGAGATACCGACCCCTGGCTGAGATCTATGCTTGAATTGTCTGCAAACTACTCACAGCTCAAGACTCACAACAGTTCTTCTTGTTTTGCAGGTTTAAAAGTAGGGTAAGCTTCATAGTAGAACAAGCAACTCCCTGACTCTCAATTTAAACTACGAGTTTAACCTCCATAGAGAAAGCTTCCAAATAGATCTGCTATATAAAAATGCAATTACCTGACAGTTGCTTTTCCATATTTCTTGGCACACTTAGTCATAACGGAAGGTGTGTGTTTTAAAACAAGAGCTTGGTTCTCTTCGGCTCCCTTTCTCTCCTACCAAACCCTGCACTGAAGGTGCAACAGGTGATGTCACAAACATTGCCATGGCAACAGATCAGTTTACAAACAGAACAGACAGGACAGGGTCAGGCAGAGGCAGGCAGGATGCCCGGTGGGCACACTCCCACCTACACCTTACTTTACACAAGGACTTAAGGCCGCAAAAGGAAGATGTGATACAGTTGTGGGATTTAAGAGGCAGCAAATCTCGCTTCCTCAGGTTCAGTTACTGTAACGAGGGGATGGCAACCCCGTCTGAACTCTTTTAACTGGCTGACAGTTACTGCAGTTTCTTCTCAGGTCTTAACACTGAGAGATGGAAGAGATGGGGAAGGAAGTCTGCCATGCGCCTGACTCCGAGGCTCCTGAATTTAGTCCCACATGCTAAAAGTTTAACTACATTAAATCAAATTAAATGTAAACTCAACTCCTTTTGCGGCACTATTTTACACAATATTCCACAGTCTTTGAGGAAAACAAATAACTTTTTTTTTTAAATCACCTTGCTTGCCTAAAATAAAGGCATGAAAATATGAAAAGGAATCCAGTCAAATGATGCAGAGAAGCATATTTCTACCTTCTGTTCCTCCAGTGGTATTCTACTGACCAGACTTAACAGCAGGACAGCTAGCAGTAGCCAAGCTGTACACAATTCCAGATTTTATGGATTAACACTAGTATTTCTGCCAACAGAACTTAAAATTCTATGCCCGTATCAATTCAGATTAGATTCATAAGGAACCATTTTACACCTAAAATCTTTCTACATTCCTGTCTTGTTAGTTACGGCTAATTACCTTTTTCTCTAGATACAGTCTAATTAAAGATCTACTGAAATTCACCAAAGTAGAACTCCTCTGAGGAAAAATGTTTTCAGCAAGCCTTCCACCATAATTTTCCCTAACAAGATGTTTATCTTATTTAAAAAATCAGTTTTATTTATGCATTCAATATAACAATAATAATTTTAAAAGTTCCTCCTTAGTAAGCTAGGGCCATCCACAGAGTCTGAAACATGAAAGCTCTATCTGGTTCATGCAGGACTGCCTCCATAAGCTTCAGAACAGCTCACACACCAAGGAAGATTAATTGATGGATAGGTATTGGCAACATATTCACTGCAATCTCTTCCTAAAGATGGGAATATAGTCAGAATTAACTCACTTTATACAGGCCCTGAAGTATTTTCTTATCCAAAGCTATCTGTCACAGATAACCTACTCCTCGAAAAAACTCAAGTACTTTTATTCCCTACTGAATGAATTCCACAGAAATTTTACCTGGAAATAGCCATTCTTCATGTTGTAAACAAATAGGGTTTAGTTTCTAAAGTTTAACTTAATTCCTCATTGCAGAAAACTATACAAAAATCATTTTACTACTTTGATTATCATTATTTTTCTCCCAAAGTCTTTTCCTCTGCTGTGCTCCAGTAACTGAGTTAGCAAATAGCTATGAAAAGAGCATCAGTGCAGCAGAAAACCTAAAAAGTTATTCCTAGTATTTTACAAAATACAGCAGAGAGAAAGGACTGTATTTTTTGCATTATCTATGTTAAATTAGAAGAACAACAGCAAGTATTATACATGCCTGGGAAATTATAAATATAATTAAGATTCAGGACATACAAGAAAAACTCAAGAATTTAAATATATTTTCAATCTATAATTGTGTATATTCTAACTCAAAACACAAATTATTGCCTTTAATCTTTAAATCTTTAGCAACATGGAGTAAAATCTGAAAATTTGTATACTGCTTTTAATTAGCACTTTCTTTTTTTAAAAAAAAGCTATAAAATGCAACTGGTTACCTAGAACACAGCAAACTACTCTTCTAAGATAAGCTAAAATCTGCTTCTTTTTGACAATATGGTAATTGTAGCATGTTTGTAAACAGAGACTTGACTAAAAATGCTGTCCAAATATAAAGACCTAACTATAACCTATAAACCTGAAATAAAAATAACAAAGGGCGTATGTAATTTTAAAAGATGGTTATCTTGGCATAAAACTTCAATGAGTAATAGAACTAAAGACAAAATGTAGCACATTAGTATCGTAACAGACATGTTACAAGATTACCAGGTAGACATAACCACAGGGGATTAGTAAACCTGCAGGTAAAGGTCAGTTGTGGTCATGTGAGTCCACCAGGTTAGAAGCTGGACAGCCACACAGGGCCATGTCACTTCACGTGGGCTGGTGCGCAGCTCGAGACCACGCGTGCTAATGAACTCCTGAGTGTCACAGTCCAGTCCAGGTTATCGCTGTCTTCAGCGCACTCTCATAAACTCTCCTCTGGACCTGAGGTGTTGTACAGGCTTTGTATCTCCTGTATTATCTCATTTATCGTTTTACCACGAATACATCAAACTGTTTTTAATAAACATACAGGAAAAAATACAGAGAAAGATCGTAACTATGTTTTTTCCCAAAAATATTAGTAATACAGACTGTGGTAAGAAATGGTTATTAATCCAATCCAGAAACTACCAACATAAACAGTTGTCACATGTAGCACGCTCAATCAGTCTACACTGCAAGCAAATTCTAACATCTTTATTGCTTTTAAGTTTCAAAGTAAAAAAAGAAAAATCTTTTGCCAAGCACATAAAATCCTTTATGAGTGCATCAGTAGTAGTACACATCACACTTAAGTCTACATTATTTTCCTCCTACTTTAAAGGAAAACCACACAAACAGTTTTAAAGTATAAGGTCTTAGGTCCTGTTTAAAATTACATGTTTTTCTTCATTGTATCATTATATACAAGCTTTAGTCTTATATTCAGTATTAATACATTCATTTCTTACATTTTTCACCTTGCTTGCTTAACATCATCGAACAGTAATTATAATACTAGGCTGGATAGTTACGTTAATAAGCAACTTACACCTCCCCCCCTCGCATAAAAAGGGGCAAAAAAATGGCTTTCCATAATGTTGGTAAAGATACCTGCTTCTTCCTACAAAATAGCAAAGAAATCTTCAGGAACTGGCAGGAGGTTTAACTGTCAACTAGCTAGTAACATTTCAGTATCTATCAGCATCTGTTCACTATAGGCACTGAGACTAACACACAGTAGGTCAGTAGTAGGTAAACACTGATTAAGAAGATGCATGCTGATTAAGAAGGTGCACATCAAAAGCTTCTTCAGCTGATATTAGCACATCCCTGATGGGGCAATACTGACAGACAGCATCAGCTAAAGGAAAACATTGCCCAGGTCACCTAGAAAATTGGAAGTAATTTACAACTAAAGGTGTGAACCTTTTATATTTTCATCTACGGATAAAAGGTTAAGAACTGCATCCCTATCAAGACGTGTTCTTGTGTAATAAAGAGCACCAAAAATCCTTTTACTCCTCCCCCAATACTGCTGTTTGTTTTACAAGTACATCACAATATTAACAAAAATATTTAATGTCTGCTGGTGAAATTAAACTGCATAAGAAAATTGGTACAGTATTTTGCACAACTGGAGATGTGTGACTGTCTAATTAAATACCCAGAGACATTTTAAAGACAATTTCTTTATTTCAGCAATACTTTATACATCAGAGACTGTTTACAAAGGTGGCTTATTACAAAGGAAATTGTAAGGGGCTAAGAAATACCTGTCAACCCTTGCTCCAAGTCTCTTTGAGGGCTTTTATTAACACGGAAGTCACTAGAAAGCAAGGATGTGAATTTACAAGCACTATTTTGCATTTATTGATGACCTCACGATGAGTGTGGAAACTCTCAGAATGCACTAGCTTCAGAAGAGCACTGTGTTTTCAAGTATGAAGTGTATAATCTGCTTTACCATGCTGCTTTGTGAACCACACCAGCCGGCAAGGTGCTCACGGCATTCAGCCAGGTAAAACCAGCAACAGCAGAACAGACCTGGTTCTGAAAGTGGGATCTTTCTGCTAAGTTCTCAGTACCGGCAGAATACTTACCAGTTTCTTGCGTCTCCTAAACTCTAATGCGTTTCCTGGTTTTCCTCCCCACCCTTTTCTTCCTGATGTATCTTTAAAAAAAACCCTCAAAAAAGAATTAAAGAACCCAACCCGCCATTACAAGCATGCTGCCCGTCACTGTGCATCTGCCACCTCAGTCAGCCAGACAAGACGGTGCCGAGTCGGCTGCGAAGGGGACACATGGTCCCCGTGTAGAAGCAGCCTCCGAACAGGGAAGCGGATCGTTTATTTAAGTGTCGGTACCGGCGGAATCGTTTAACTGCGACCAGACACGCTGTTCGGCTCAGCAGCAAGACGCTGACACGGCAGCGGGGATGCGGACAAAACCCTCAAACTTTAGGCAAGAGGCAGAACTCAGGAAGCCCACTGTGATCCCCTCCCACCCCTCTCCTCTTGCCAGCTCGGAAAACCCTGCGGACAAGGATGTCACCGGGCCGACCGGACCAGGGGGAAAGAGCCACCGGGCACCACGGCCCGTCCCCGCGGCCAGCGCTCCCCCCTCAGCCGGGCCACCCCGCCGGCAGCTGGGGCAGCAGCGCGGGGGCCCTGACCGCAGCGGAAGGCGCGCCGCCCCGTCCCGTCCCTCGCCGGACGGCCGGCAGGCGACCGAAGCCGGTCTCCCTCCAAGGCCTCGCCCCGGAGGAAGGGCCCGACCCGCAGCCCGCCGGGCTCCGGCAGGCGCCCGGGCTGCCGGCCCGTAACGGAGCGGGACGTTCCGCCGGCCTGCAGGGCGCGCTCCCGGCCGCCGGCGGGGAC
>VZSF01007519.1:2998861-3013929 GCA_013398295.1 Chionis minor | reverse complement strand
TCTGGTGCGGGGGAGGGGCGGGGTGGGGGGGTGTGCAGGCAGCGGCTGTGCTGAGCCGGAGAACGGCCGGGGGCGCCGGCCTGGTGCGGATCGGCCCGGTTCGGGCCGCCCTCACCGGCGGGCGGGCGGCCCCGCTCCCCGGCCGGGGTTCGCACTCGAGGTGCGCGATAGCAGGGGCGCGGTGCAGGCCGGCCTCCGCCGATAAGGGCGGGCGGTTGGGCCGCGCTGGCCCTCGGCGGAGCGGCCTCCTCGCGGGACCCGGCCCAGGCGGGGCTGGCGCTTTCCCCGAGCCCCCCCTTCCCCCAGGGAGGGCGAACCGGTTGTTCCCCCGTGGCGGTGCCGGAGCTGCGAGGTACAAAGAAACCGTGTGAGGGACCGGCCGGCCGGCCGCCGGCCGGCGGCGGGGCCCGCAGGAGGGCAGGTCCCGCCGAGCCGGTGCCCACAGCTCGGCTTGAAATTCTACTTCCTGAAAGCACATCCCTTGCAGCAGTTACCCCTAATATGGCATGTTTTTCCATTTGAAGCATGACATCGTGTCTTGTATTCGTTCGGCTAAATAAATCCGAAAATGCCAAGAGAGAACGAGCGGGCGTGACGTGCGTGTTTCCCCTCTTGCTGCCACAGGATATGTTCAAATGTCATGAGTCATGTTTGGTTTGTACTGTGTGAGCATTTCGTGTTCCAGGAAGTGTAAGGTTCATATTCTCAGTTTAAATAATATTAAAATGCCATAAATGTTCAGGCGCTAAACTCAGTAGTGGTATTTTCACATTACCTGTCTTAACTTCTGTTCAATATTTTACAACGTAGTGTCAGAAGAGATTATACTACAGTATATTTTAAATTACATGTCCATACATCACCCTGCTTATTGTGAAGTTATGTAATGTATTTACCTATTTTTACAAATTTTTTTTCTGTAAGAAGCTATTCAGTAGTGTGCTAAATAAGAATGAAAAACCTAAATTTTCACATGATTCATTGTGACTGAAGAATTGGAGGATGTGTGTGTCAGGATGGGGAGTATGTCTGTACAGGTCAAATACTCAATCATATTCATGGGATTGAGAGAACCTAGATATTGATTTCCTGTGTTTAAAAAAAGCCAAATAACTCTTATCTTTGACTTCATGAAAGATGAATTACATTTCTGTGCAAAGGTATTTGCCCTTAAGCATTTAAGTTTGTTAATTTGCTTCACAGAAGTTACTTAACACAGCCATAAAAATCATCATCTGGTGCAAAGAATAAAAAAATTTTAATGGCCATATTGCTTATGCAAGTTTTCAGTTTTCATCCTGCATTTCCTTTGTTGAAATGTTGAACAACACCCCCTTCCTGTTTTGAGTTCTGTTTCCCTCCTTTTGTTTGTTGCATATATTTTATATGTCTTTTCAGGCTTTTAAACAGAAGTTTCTCTTCCCGTGATTAATAACCTTCTGGTTTGACAGCTAACCTGCTAGGTACAAAATTATTATACCCATTCATCAAAAGATGTGCTTTAGTAAAAAACCTCTGGCAAATTAGAAAACATTTGATAGAATAGTAAGATAGTCAAATGAGTAAGCAAGTGTAAAACTACTGAGAATAACTCTGCTGAAGCCTTTGGAAAAAAATCTGTCTTTGCTTAGTATACTCAAAAGCCAAAAGTAGCTGTTGTAATAGTAGCAGAAGCTCAAAAATATTTTTGAAGGTAGAAGTCTGATTACAAACAGGAAGAAATTTGGAATGAGTGTGTTAAATAAGGGAAACCACTGGAATGAGTTAGGTTATATAAACAAGCTGAGAATTTCCATGGAACTTTTACAGTGTGAATTTGGAAAAGCGGTTATTTTCTCTTAGTTTTCCAATCAGTCATAAGCATCTTTAAAATGTTTAACCAATAATTTATTACTCTTCTCTCTGATAAGTTAATGAAGTGTATCAGAGGAGTGAGTGAACTGCCGAAGGGATTTAGCCCTTGGTGATACAAAAACGAGTAACCAGCTTCGGCTCGTGACACGGTTTACTGAAGTTGGGCAAGTTCTGCCGGGGTCTGGTCTGGCCACAGGGCTGGCAGAGGAGGGCAGCGAAGAGGAAGCCTTGCCTTCTCACTGTGGCAGGGTTGGGGCACGACGCTTGTTAGCAAAGGTAATTTTGGCCTCAGCTACAAGAGGGTGTCATTTTAACTAAAATAAATCTGAAGTGGCTCTAATTCAATTGGTATCAGTCCCTGATATGAACGAATTTAATTTCAGGTGCTGAAACCAAAAGCAATCCATAAGAAGACTGCACAGGTCAAGATTCTTTGTGATTGTCGTAATTTCCATGAGTTGGTACTGAACATATATTTGAAATCCAGGCACTTTGCTGCCATCAGAATGACTACCTGGGTCATCTTTTCTCTCTAACCTGAAACGTCCAACCTGATGCGATGTCCTGCAGGTTCAAGGAAGCATCAATGATTCCGTAGCGGTTGCTTTTTCATTGTTTTTTGGCTTTGGTGGGCAAAGTCGGAAGTCCTGTAAAGAGAAGTTGAAAGTGTAACTGGAAGAGCAATGTCAATTTAAGCAGCTCCCATCTGGTGCCCGCCCCCTCAGCTACACTGATAGGACTGCTTGGGCAATCCAGAACCCTGGCTGGGGAAGTCATCCCAGTTAGGAACAGTGTATCGGGAAAGAAGGTTTCTTTCAACCCGGATCCATTCTCAAGTCTGGTTCACTGCACCATCACAGGGAGAGGTGCTACCACCGCGGCGGGGGCTAATGTATGAGCAGGGAGCTGGAGCAGCTTCGGCTGGCACCAACACCAAAAGAAACGCAATGCTCTTTGCAGAGAACATAAGTGTTTCACCAATGTGTATTAAATCAATCTGAATGCTATCTGTGTAATCTTCAGGTAACTGATTTTACATCTTGGGTCTTCACGGCTGTCTTTTAAATAGATTTTTTTTTAAGGAATAGGGTTAAAAGAACTTGCTGCTTTTTGATTATAATCTTATGAAATGCCTATGTGGTTTTCTTGTGAAAAAGATCATACATTGTCACGGCATAAGACAGAAAAAGGGATATGCTACTTACATTGTAGATTTCTTTTTAATTAGGATTCAGACATTTGAAGATAACATAGGTTAAACTGACAGAAAACCAGACTGGCATTCTATTTGAAATAAGGCTGATATTTAATAATTTTGCTTGCGTTATGCATTAAAAAATGATCCCAATATTGCCATCTTGACTGATGTTTAAATGTGTGTTCTGTGGGGTTTTTTCATCATGGAGCCATTTGGTGTGGTTCATGTCTCTCTTTTCAGCCCATTCCACACCTACACTTCCTAAACGTGATGAAATATAACTTTTAGGTTAAAGAAAGGCTAAAGAAAAACCTTTATTCAAATTATGTCTGAAATGCCCTAAATGTTATTTAAATAAAGAAAATGATAACTTATAGGTAGTTTATTATGCCAGAAATAATTCCCGCTGAATGCTTAGCTAAAAGATGTCTGGTATTCTCATGTAACACTTAATGAAGCTCACCGTTAGGCTTTTCTAACAGTGTTCTGTTTTTCTTCACTTCGCAATCTGATATTTGATATCTACATCTTTGTCCTCTTCAAGATTGCATGTTTAGAATTATTGTCATATATCATAAATTTATTCCTTATTGAACCTAGAAGAGACTGAATTACCAGAAAATGCTTGCACCACAGATCTCTTTGCAGACCACTCAAATTTTACTTTGGTCATTAAATAACCCTGCCTCTGCTCTTTCATTGCCTCTAAAGGAATAGAAGGGCAAGTGCAGAACTTATGGAGTGGGCACAGGAAGGTGCAGTCGACGCACAGCCACTGCTTTCACAACTGGTTTTGCAAGTGTGGTGGAAGTCAGAAGTAACCAATACCCTCATACTGCAACAGAATCCTGACCTGTCTGAAACAGAGAACAGAGTAGGCAAGTACACTGTAATGAGTATAAAATATAAAATACTGTAATGAATAGAAAATATAAGACTAATCATTTATTTTACCTATTCTTTCTTGATAAACTGCTAGCAATACAAAAAAAAAAAAACAAACACATTTCAATTGGCTTACAAATAGAAACGGCACACCCTGAAAAAGTCAGATGTTAACAATATTGTAAAAGGTAAGCACTTTGTAAATTGTTTTTTTTTTTCCCTAATGTGTATAGGTTTTAACAAAAAGTTACACATCTGTAGGATTATAAGTATGTAGTTATGTTACCCTTCCTAAACTACGTAAAGATGGAAGTAAGATTGAGTGACTATGAGCAGTATAAGAGCAAATTATTGATCCTTTGGTTCTTCTTTTTCGCTACTGCCCATCACTGGAACCTCTGAAAATCAGTGCTGCCTAAATCAGTGCTGTGCTAAGGTGCTGCCTTGGCTTTTGTGGGCTGCGGAAGCCAGAAGCGCGGGAAGGAGCAGCCTTGAGGAGTCGCAGGCATGGCTTGGTGAGAAGCCTGGCCCGAGAGCTGTGAGGGTTTGCAGTACCTCTGCTAGCCCCACGCTGCCTTGTGTCATGTAAACAACAGGAGTTCTTTATTTGGAAGGCTTGGAGGTTATTATTGTTGACGGGATTATCAAGTACTAACCTAGTTAATTTTTTAAAAATAGTATTACTTTGATTTTCTTGGGTTTTTAATGGTTTGATTTTGGATGATAACTTGCAATAATGCCACAGTATTTTACACCCGGATGTACAGTCTGGAATACAATGTTTCAATATGGTTTGTGGGGTTTTTTTTGTTTGTTTGTTTTTACTTTTTTAGGATTTGTAATCAGAAATTTGATTTTATAAATACTAAGCAGGAATCACAAGGGATACACTGCTATGTAGTTTGAAAGGAGGGGTACGTACGGATGCACACACGCGTACGCGCCAAAGTAAACTAGAGTGCACTACCAGCTGAACTGCAGTCACATTGTTAATCATTGCTTGAGAAACATCACAAACAACTAAAATTATTTGTGAATGGGTAGTTAGATATCTGGTGTGGTGTTTGTAAGAAAAAATTTATGAGAAGGAGAATTGACATGATTCACAGTGTCTGTTTTGTCATTTACCATTCCTAGTTTGGGTCTCTGGGACTGTCGTCTCCCCGCACACTGGAGCCAGAATGAAGGAAAAAATGGGGAAACCCATAGTTTTGCAAATAACTTGACATTCTATGAATTGCTGTGTACTCATTTGTCGCTTACCCATTTCATGACAGAAATTATTATCACAGAAAAATAATATTCTAACTAGGTAGCAGCATAAGGTGGATGAAGTGTTTAAAGAATTGCCTGGTGAGTTCAAGATGTATGAGTGATGGTATTTCTGCTGGAGCAGCAAAGAATGGCAACTGAGACCTATTACATGAAATTTTCTCATTTCCTCTGCTGAATAATGAACTTTCTCGACATAATAATTTCCTTATAACGTGATGTTATGGTTTGAAGAACCCACAATGATTTATTGTCGTTTAGACAATTATGCTATCACCTGATGATCCGTCCCCACCTGGGAAGGGGAAGCGGAAAAAACAAGGAAACCCAAGGGTTGAAATGTAAACGGATTTAATAGAATAACACTAAATAATTAACATTAATAATATGAAAGAACCAGTGTTGATCCTGATACCAATATAAAATATATGAGGATTATACTCAGGCCGTTCTATCAGTAGGGAGCTGTGCATTCCCAGCAGCGCAAATGTTGGGCACTGCGAGCACTACAGCTTTGGGAGGAAGGGAAGGGCTCAGGGGTCCGGCACTGGGGCAAGGAGTTCTCAGGATCACAACCATCACAGAAGAGAGAAATCGCCTCAGCAAACTTTCTAATTTATGTTGAATGTGATGTTCATGGTATGAAATAATCCTGTTGGCCAGCTTGGGTCAAGTGCCTGGGTCTCGCTCCTCCTCATCCCTGCACCTGGTGAGCTCGAAAATATGGAGACCTTGAAACCCGCATACCATCACTGGCTATAAAGAAAATATTTTCAAAAATTCAGACACTAGGGTCTTCTAAAAATGCAGTTTTCCCAAGCCTTTCCCAAGAGACCTTACTGAAAAGTAAGATTACTGAGAGAGAAATTAATCCTGTGTTGCTCAAACCAGGACACATGAACATAATATGTACTTCACAGTATTCTTAACCACTTAAAATTTATTACTGTTTGTAGACCTCTTTGAACTTCTTTGATTAAAAGTGTAAGATTTGTATAAAACATTAGTTTGTACTTATAACATGAGTATTAACTGATGTCACGTTCCAAACAACTGCTTGAGTTCTATTTAAAATCTAAATACGTGCAACTTCAGTATTAAAAGTCTTTTGAATAGGCTGTGTTAAAAGAAGTATACAGAAAACAAAGATTGCCAGTATGAAGAGCTTTCTGAAAGGTTTGAAAAGGCTTAAAAAGGCTTGATGTGAATATACTGAGCCACAGAAGCGTGCATACCACAAACTATTTGCTGTTGTGTGATCATGCTTCGCAAGAGATTTCTCCTGTGAAGCAAGGTAAGGCAGTGCAATAGTGGGGCAGGCACTGATACAGACATGGAGAAACGACCTCACACAAAGGTGAATGACATCAAATGACATCGACCATTCAGATAATGCAACAAAAGACAAACTGTTATGAAGATCTCATATTTATTAAAAAATATGCAAGGAAAATACAAAAAGAATACCAAGAAGAATTTGCATTTGGTTAACAATCTCGCTGCAGACCAGATTTTCTAGCACCTGTAGGTCGGTTTCAATGGAGGAGCAGATTTTTTTGTTGGTGGTGGTAGATGGCTGTAAATGACAGTGAAGAGCAAGAATGAAGAATAAAAAGTGGAAAGTGAAAGCAGCAGAAGAAATGGAGCTCACTAACCACAAAGTACACCTGTCTGGGAGCTATAAAGAGAAGGAAGAGATACAAATGAAAAATAATGAAATGGGATAGTATTCAGTATAACAGGAGATTATCAGGCTATCCACAGTGTAGTTTATGTGACAGAGCTTTTGTATTTCTTTCATGTAAAGAGTTGTTAGTTCTTATTCTACCAGTAAAACACATAAATGGCTAAGGCGAGATACCTTTTCTTGAAGAGGAAATCTCTTTTAACAAATGCTAGCTCAACTAATCTGTCTCCTTGATGATGCTATTTTACCAGCTGGCTTATTTATGAACTGTTTTTTCCTCATTCTATTTATCTGCCACTTTTGCAGAAACACAAGTTTCAGTCTCCATTACGTATGAAAAATGTGTTTTACTGAACTATTTGAGAGACAAATACATATATTTAAAAAATCGTTTCTCAAAAAAAAACAAACCCAAAACCCAAGGAAACTGTCAGTGGAATGATGTCTAGTTTAATTTGGAAAACAATGTTTTAGAAATGGGCACTAGATGTTTCCTATTTATCATATTTTAGTTAAGTCAGATATTACTTGCTCTTTTTTCTTTTTTCTTTTTTTTTCCCCCTGGAAACAACAGCTCTTCAAATTCAACTTTCTCTCAAAGCTAACTTGTATTGTCCAGGATTTGTTGTCACTAAGGGTTGTCCAATCACCCAGTTAAAATGTTTTTCTTCCATCTATGTGCATCTATACACACACAGATGTCAGGAAGCAGTAGTCTGGTGTTTACGTTTTTAGTGTAGTGGTAGAAATGCTTAAGATTTACATTACTGTTTTCTCCAAAAGTTTGTGCCTGGCAAACAAAAAGAAGCAGACTTCTTCCTATCACAGTATCTGTTGAGCAATACTTTTTTGTTGTGTTACAAACATGTCCTTGTGAGGATTACTTTAATACAATTTTAAATAGCATTTTACTCTGGTGCACATGATGTGTGCATTTTTTATAAAACGTAGTCATACTGCTAAAAAGGGGGGTTGAATCACTGAAGACAGTCACGCAATTTCTGAATTCAAGGGGAAGAGGAGTTTAGAATAATATTGGCCTGGTTGTAGTCTTTTGTTTGGTTCGCTGCTGATAGTGTAAACAAATGTTTACACTCTTAGTCATGAGTGGGTAAAGGTAAAACAACTTTCTCTGGAACTTGCCAACTTTCCTTCCATTGCGTACAGTGCCCTCACGTGGCTCTTTCATTTTCCTAATGCAGCCGACAGAGATGATATATGTTTTAACAGTTCTGTGTACTCTATTACTGCACTTCTGTAACACTTAATATCTTTCTGTGCATATAAGATAAAGCTGAAAACTAGAAACAATAGCTTATTTACTATAGTAAGCTTCAGGGGTACTTTTATATTCAAATTAAAACCGTGAAAGCAAAATCCCAATAATAAATTCGAACCCAGCCAGGTAATGACCCAGCCGGGATTCCTCCATTTTCAACAAGCCAGAAAAAGAGCTTCACTAGAAGCTCTTTTATTCTTTTTCCAAGTTTCCTTAGATTAGGAATGTGATAAACAGGAACACTGAAACCTCTTAAATGACAGATAACTTGTTTGTTAGTAAAGTATTATATCTAATTCCACCCAGCTCATTAGAAATAAGTACCTGAGCTGTCTGCATTTGATACACTCACTGAACAGGAAAGATATACAATCTTGGAACGAATGAATGCTCCGAAGGCTGTTACTATTTTAACACCTTACATATAAAGCCATTTTATATCTGAGAAGTTCTCTAAGTAGAATCATTTAGATTCAGAGTTACTGCATTAGTAAAGTTTTACAGCTCATTGATCTTTAAATAAAAGTTCTATATCCAAAATTTCACTTGTCAATAATGTTACAGAACAGGTTTTAGCAAAATTTTTTGGCAGAAAATATAGGAAAGGAAAATTATCTAGGGTTGCTCATACATACAGATAATTTGACTGCTTAGCTACAATGACATGAAAATAAGTTAGTGCCACTTCTAATCAAGGGAAAAATGACATTTGTGAATTTTTGCAAGCAGTCTCAAGTCATGGGGAAGGAGAGAAGAAATCTGGGATTTGAACTAAGCAGTTGATGATTAACTAATAAATTTTGTTTGGGGGAGCTCAGCTCCTGTTTATTTTCCTATTTCATGAACAAGAATATGGAGTTTTTTTAGTGTAGGTTGTGCGAGTTTGAACTCTTAAACTGCTGGGGTTTATGTATTCGGCACTGCCATCTAGTGGACATGACTGCACTCAGCTTCCATTTCTTACCAAGAATTAAAAGGGGTTTAAGCAGATAAAATAGTCACACATTTAAAATTCTTCATACACTTAAAAAAACAAACAAAAAAAAAACAACTAAAAGAATAATACTTTATTACTGTGTATTTTTATAATTACAAAAGGTACACTCAATTTATACTCATATTTTGTAAGTCACCATATGAAAGACAAACAGCCACAGTAAGTCTAGATTAAAAATAGCTGTAATGAAATAAAGGTTCATTCTTGCTTTCACTTATCTTGTTTTTAGAAAAAAAATATTTAAAAATTATTTTAATATTATTATCTGCACCAATAATGCAGACTGAGTAACTCGTTTAGAGAAAATTTAACATAACGTGAATATAACTTGAACAATCCATCATAAATCTTGTGCACAAACTAAAGAATGTGGTTGCAAGGGAAAGAGAGACAGGTAACTTGCTCAGAATTTAGCAAATGTTCTACTTCTCTACATGAAAAAGGCTAAAGGATCTGTTACCGTAAAAATGGGATTTGAAATCAGAGGCAAAAAGAACAGATACTAACACGGAAAGCATCTGCAAATGAGATGGTGGTGTTGAGGAATGTGGACTATTTACTGTCGGTTCAGACTGCGGTCTGTGAAACAGCTTTTAAATAAAGCAGTAGGTCATATAGTGGCATATCTCATATAGTGTTTGCATTATCAGAGGCCTGTGGGATTCCTAATTTTGGACCACAATAATACAGTGTTAGATATAGCATCAACAAAACCAGAATAAACAGCTCCTGACAAAAGAATTTATATAAGAGAGAAGAAAGCAAGTTAACACAAACAGACAGAAATAGAAGTATCAGATAAGAGAAAACAAATGCATATAAACAACAGTGGAATTTCAGGAATACCGGTTAGAATGATGAACAGACTCGATAGCAGATATAATCATAGAAACATTAAATATGTATATGTGTTGTGGTAAAGTTTTAAGGTGGCATATGCATATACTACAGATTAACCTGTGTATGTCACTACTGTAATCAAGAATTGATCAAGAATGGGTAGGAATTTACTGAGAAGACGTTGACTTCTCTACAGGACCATCCTACGAAAGCTTCAAGAGTGCCACCCATCTGTGACTCTACTAGCTACAGCTGCCAAAAGATAACGCTGGGCCCAGGTTAAGCTGGATTTAAAGTAGGTTTGGACATTTGCTGTCATCAAGAAATGTGACAGGACAGGGCTAAGGTTACCGAACGCTCCACTAATGGATTAAGCTTTGTCAAATGGCAACTTTCTTAGCGGGTATTCTTGGGCACATCTGCCCAGCAGGCTTAGTCCACCCCACCAGTGCCTGGGTTTCAGAGAACAGGAGCAGCCCCGCTCCAGAGTGAACACTGAATTAAACTCGCACCAATCACGTATCCACTCGTGTAAAGCGCTGGTGCATACACATGAGTTTTAGTCTTGTTCTGGGTGGATACGTTAAAATCATTTCCTAATGGACTGTAGGAGAACCTCTCTGTTCTTTTGGATACGGCGGGAGCGACGGGGTGAGTTTAGCTGCACAGGCAGGAGAGCTCTCAGCACACTCGTCTCAGACTCCTGCAATACCCCACCACGTGTTCTCCGGTGGTAATTCTCCGGCAAGCCTTGGCAAAGAAACTTGATGAAACGAGTATCCAGATTTTACAAAGTTTTGGGACTTAGAAATTGTTACTTCCTAGATACATTTAAGCCTGAGAACAACTTTTAAATACCTTAGGTAAAAAGCAGTAACGAATGCTCACGTTCTTCCTCCTAACTGTGTTTCCCGAATCAGGGTTCCCCTGAGCGCAGTCCTGCAGAACAGACTTTGCAGAAGAGGTAAAGATTTGGTACCTAACTTAAAGCCTGTGGAAACTGTGAATATTCATCATCTCAGAAAATCATCATATGATTCTCCCATGCTGAACACCCAAAATAATTACATTTGAGAATACCTTCCTTCCCATATCTATGTTTCCAGTTCACAACATTTAACTCAGGATAATACTTCCGCGTGTAACAGAAGTTTAGAGAATATGTGCTGTGTAAAGTTTGGGTCGTGTACAAATAAGGATGCTTTCCATTAACTGCCATCTAACTTGTCATAGCTGATACAATCTTGTACAATTAATGCATTCGCACGGCATGATTAAATAGCCTAATTTAATTGTGCCAGCATACATCTTCACTCCCAAGAGCTCGATTTTACAGGCTTGTTGCTAATGCTACCACTAGGAAGGAGCCTTCAGCCCTACAAGAAAGGGTGTGCGCCACAGATACAAGGTAACACTTGCAGAAAATAACGAGCAATCAACAGCTGAAAGTTACAACACCCCCCTGCCCCCCACCCCCAGCAAATAGGAGAGAGCTAAACCAGCAAAATAGAGAAAGAACGTTTTTTAGGTTGAAAATAGAGAAAGCTGAAATAGTGTTTAAAATGTCTAGAAAGAGTTAATAAAAATAATTAAAACCAGAGAAAATCATTAAGACTTAATGAAAAAGTTGTAAGCACTGCAAATGAAATGGGCAAGGAATCATTTTTCAAATATGAGTTTTGAGTGATTTGAACAATGGAGAGCTTTCCACAATAAATGTCTGTTTTCCAGAAAACGATGTCTCTGTAGATCCTTATACTGCATACTCTAAAAGGATCCTTTTTTTAGCTTTAATGAAACATAAATATTGATGCAGAGACATTTTTGGAGAACCTCCTTAACATGTGTAGGTTTTATGTAACACCTTTCACATTAGCATGTTTTTAATTTTTCAGTGAAATGCTGTAGAAGCTTCTGTATCCTTGACATTCCATTCGCCCTGCTGGATTTTTCTGTCACTCAGGCACTGCGAGAAAACCTGCCCCCAATACTTTTTAAATTTGAAATTTAAATTTTAAAAGATGAAACATAAGACTCTATCCCACTTTGACAGGAACAAAGTTGGATCAGCTATATTTAGCAGCAAGTACTAGAGGATTCTAAAGTCTGGCCAGTATTAAGAAATATATTCAAAGCAGCAATTGGTAGCCATGTTTAAGGTTGATACTATACCTGTTTTAAAACAAGACACTTAAGGTGCAGTTTATCTGAACTGGTCTCACTAGGTTTCCTTTGTAACGGGGCCTTGGATGCTATTTACCCCATCCTAATGTAGAAATCTAAAATGAGGTAAATGACTTGCCTGCTTCTCTTGATAAAAAAGAGGGATCTAAAATGATTAGCTCAGCTCTAGAAATCTACTTCGTAGACACAAAATTAGCCTCTTTTAGAATCTCCTTAACTGCATCTTAAAAAAAGTCACCATAATATTGCTCACTGCTTGAAGGCAAGTGTACTAAATAACCTCCGCAGTGAATGGATGGAAAGGAGATTTCCAGAAAATATTCTAGCTGTTTATCACACTATAAAAATTTTTGTGTTTTGATGCTCTTTGGCTGTACCTACACTCCAAATATGATGCAATGCATCTGTGGAAAAGAACTGTTGGTGCGGAGGACTTGATATCCACACTATATGATTTTTAGATGTTCTGATTCAGACTTTTGATGCCGTGAACTTTAAGAGTTGACCAGCTGGACTATCTGCTGATGTAATTGCCTGACTATTACATAATTTTGGACAATTTTTGAAGCCCACTGCCAAACTGCGAGCCTAAAATGTTCATACTTTTTAAAAATTAAGGTTAGTTAGATGCTATACTTTTTAAATATACATAGAATTAAGATATTTTGGAGTACCATAATTATGCAAACCTGATACCTCCATACAGTTTTACAAAGATACAGAAATATGCACTATGACAGTCTCTTATTCAGTGTAGACTACAGAGCACGTTTATCATATGTCTTTAGAACATGATTTTCTCTTTTCTAACGAAGTGCCTCTTTATTCAAGACATATTTAAGCTTCCTTCTGCAGAACTGAGGAACTGGACTTGCCTTTTAATAAAAAAGCAGCCTGAGCAATATTTTTCAACAATCAAGGAAAAAAAGACATTTAAGAACTTGAAGCCAGTGATTTTACACGTCTACATGTAGAAATACATCTCTGGCTATCATCCAGGCCGGAAGAAGTTTGTTCTGGAAGTTAGGAGGAAAAGTGTAAAAGAATCTTCAGTCACTTTTCAGAACACAACCTCACTGTACCAGCTGTGTACTTCTAGTGTTGCTGTTTTCAGTTGGAAAGGAAAAAAACGGAGTACTTGAATAGCATGTAAAGGAGGACACAGGTATGAAAACTCTCTTGCATAATAAGAGCAGCTGTGTGGCATTTCCATAATTAAACAAACACAACGTGGGCTGAAATCAAACACAGATTTCCTCCGGCAGGGAACATACTCCGAATGTCAGAAAAAAGAAATCAGAGTTATAAATGTGTTATATTTTGACTGATGCAGCATTTATACGAGAAATTACTATACTGAACTTGGTATTTTTTCTGCGTGACAGTTAGTTTTCTTATTGTCCTCCAATCCCGCACATACCTGAACTTCGTAAGACAAAAGGAAACCAAATTGAATTAGCTGTTTATAGTGAGCTATTTTTAAGGTTTTCTAAACACGGATACCTTTTACAAAGGAAATAAAAAGCATGTACTTAGAAGTATTTTATCTGATGTAATGGTACATGGGCACGTAAGGGAAAAATAATGAGATTATATAATAGCTTAAGGGGATACTGCTGATTTCTTTGTAATCTAGTAATTGTCTACTACAGCCTCTCTTAAGAACAATCTTTACCCAGAGAAGGGATACAGTTACTAAAAAGAAAATACTTTTAAGTTTTTCAAATATGTAAGAATGTATGGGTTCAGGAGCATTAAAAAGTGGAAAACAGATTCCCAGAGGGAATATGCGAGAAACTGCCACAAGAAAATTCAAGGGCGAGATTCTGTAGCGTTGCTTGTTAAATTAACCGCAATTCATCCGGAGAGGGAGAGGGGAAACAGGCTTCAGGAATCAGATGTCCTTCTCCATCTCTAAGGAATTACAATACCTATCCCTCTGCCACACAGCTTGCAGAGCCACAGTAAACCAATTAAAAAGTCACATTATTGTACCTAACTTTCTATGCTTTTACGTTCTGATGTGCTTCAGAGCCATTCTCTCTCGTATGACACTCCCGTAACCTTTCTTCCACCAAAACTGGGAATGGCTTTAAAACACACGCTGTTCCCGTCTCTGGGACAGGCCTCAGGAAACGGGCCCTCGTTTTCCTGCACAAATGGGAGGAAGCGGCCTTCAGCCAGGGCCAGCGGGGCGCGGGCAGAGGCCACACCTCACGCGGGAAACGCGGGGCTCGCAGCGCCCCCAGACCGTCCGCTGCTTTGTCCCCACAGCCGTTTCACTCAGTTAGTTCGACTCGAGCACTTTTTTGTTGCCGTTTTCCGCCAAGGAGCCGGCAAAGCAGCCGGCCGCGGCCCCCTCGCGGTGCCGCCGCTGCACGGGGGCTCTTTCGCGCCGGCGGTGGTTTATTCGTGGCGGGGAGTCCCCGCCTCGGAGCCAGGGGCCGGCGGCCGCCTGCTCCCTCCGCACCGGGGCGCCGGCACCTCCATCTTCTGGGGCAACGGGAACCCCCTCACCCGGACCTGAGGGGCGGCCGCCGGGACTCCATTTCGGGCCGCGCTGTACCCCGCCCCGGGCGGGAGGGCAGCGCGCATGCGCGCGGGGAGCCGTCAGCAATGGAGGAGCAACGCGTGCGCAGGGGGACATGCGCCGTGCAGCGCCGGGCCGGCCCGCGGCGAGCAATTCCGGCCGCCCGCGCTTGCCGTAGAGTGGGCTGTACCAAGCCCCGCTCCTCAGGCGGGGGGGAGGCGGTCTCGGAAAGTGACGGTGCGCCGGGACCCATCGGCCCCCGCCCATCCTGTCGCCGGCGGGGAGAGCCCGGGAGCGGCGGGGCGCGGCGCGGCGCGCGGCGCGGCGGGGGCGAGGTGAGGG
>VZSF01007519.1:2896913-2998488 GCA_013398295.1 Chionis minor | reverse complement strand
CCCGGCCCCGGCCTGCGGTGAGGAGCGGGGTCCGGCTGCCGCGGCCGGGCGGGGCGGGGGTGCCGGGGGCAGGTAAGGCCGCTCCCGCCTTTGACGTGGGGTTTTCCTGCCCGCGGCTGCTCGCCCGCCGCCTGATTCCAGAGTTATTTCTCGAGCCGGTCAAAGAGGTGGGAAACTTGGAGAGTGTTTTGACGCTGGCCAAAACCCTATGTTTGTTTGTGCGGACGAATATATTCCGTGTGACAGCAGCGTGTTTTCAAGAATGGGGTGATGGAAGCAACGTCCTTTTGTTACCCTCGTGTGTGTATAGGTGTTTCAGCAATATCTGCTTACCTTAGGGCTTGTCAAACAGGTATGGTTTCCCACCCCCTGAATCGCATAAACCCTAGGGTAGACATTCTGCTGTGCTATAATTCTTACCGTGGAGGTTACTTGCATCAGTACGAGACATTTAATACTCGGAGCGGGTGAGCTTGTGTTCTGCGGGCAGAGAAGCACAGCAAACCCCCAAAACCCCAAGGTCTTTCAGAAAAAGTTACGCTGCATTGGTTAACGTGTCTATAAAACAAGTTTAAATTCATAGTGACGTGAAAGCTGTAAGAGAATGCCAGGTAATGGTCAGCTCTGTCTCAAGCTATCTGACCCCAGAATACCTTCATGGGTATGTGGATGTATAGTGCTTTACATATTATTAGGTTTCGGTAACACAGTGTTACTGTTTCTGTGTGATGTATTGTGGGGATGACTCTTTCTTCACCCTTCCTTCCTCCCCTTTACTTATCTGGGAAGGAATGGTTCTTTTACCTTGGAGATCCTGTGTGTGCTTCAGAGAGAACAGCCTATAACGTAACACGCAACTAAGTATGACTTCGTTGCCACAAGAACTTCTCAGCATTCTTAAACTGTTTGTGGACCATGATTATTTTTTCTTGGCTTTAGCTGAAAATACTCTTGTGTTTTCCAGAAGAAGAATAATATTAGAGCTTTTAAAAGACTGCTGGTTTTTGTTTTCCTGGAAGTAAGCTTTACTGCTTTACTTCTACTGATGTTCATGTTTCTCTGAAACATACATCACTTGGTGTTTTTCAACTTACTTTCTCTGATAGGTATCTATTTCTTTTGTCAGTTCTCACTGATTTTTCTGTGTAGTAAGCTGCTACTGACACACGTGGATTGAAGATTGTTTTTTTTATTTCCAATAGCTGTAATAGCCAGATTGCAAATATGGCAACTTAAGTGTTCCTGCTGAACTGAAAGTATTTGTGTACCGTTTACTGAGCTTTTAGTTCTTCTTAAAAAAGTTTCCTGTTCATAAAACCTGGGATAATACCACTTCCTGGATATTACTTAGTTGCTACTCAGTTTCTTTATGAAATCAAAGCAAATGTGGGTTGGGTAATACGTTGGTTACATTTTAAACTGAAGCTGTTGTGTTGCAGGTAGAGAACAGCCCTCTGTGGTTCCTTAATTATCAGTTAAGGAGCTTGGTTAGTTAGGGTGGCATTTTGCATGCATACAGTGTAAAAGCTGCATCTGGTTGTTGTTTGGTTTGGGGTTGTTTTGGGTTTTTTTCTTTTTTTTTACCCCTTAAACTGAAAAGCTATATATTCTGCAGTTTGAGAGAACTAATCTGTCTGAGAAAAATTAAGAGTCATTAGTAGTTAAGATAGTAAGCTAGTTGCTAAATATTTTTTTTTTGAGCATGACATTTGATTTTTTTCACTTACAGAGGTGTGCCTCTCGTGCTGAAAGTCTGTCACTAGTTTCTTTTCTCCCTTCTGACCTTGAAAATTTGGGGATAGAAGTAAGAGGCACTTGTCAACCTATTTAAAATAAAAATAGAAGTATTCTTTGCACTTTTTGTTTTAGTCTTACAATGTCATGTTTTGGAGCAAGAACTAGACCTGCTTTGTGCATGGAATGTCACACATCAGGTCCTTTCTAGATTAGGTGCATAGGACAGAGAAAAATAGAAACAAAGAGGCCTTCACAGTTGTGTCTCTCAGGACCCCTTTTTTAAAATTGCCTGACTTTTTTTTCTAGTCATATTTCAGTAATTTAATGTTTTTTAATAAATGTCTTCCAGTATTTTTGAAGTGAAGTTACTAACGGCTTTTATGTTTTCAAGCCGTCTTATTTGAAAGGATTCACTATTTTTCCTGCTGCACAGTGCAATAAGCTGCATAAGCTCTGCATAATGCTCTGTGTTTAGATGTGTTTTCTTTTTGTCATCCTCATCAAAGCTTTTGGGTTTTGTGGCTTTTTAAATATAACAACAAAAATGTTTCATGAAAGCTTGAGGTGAACATAGGCTACAAACTGACAGTAGTAATTTCAAATACTCTGGTAATATGTTCAGTGTGTTCCTGTCCAAAATTCTCTCAGATACAGCTGAAACAGTTTTTTGCATAAAAGGGAACAAACAAAAATTTACAGGAAGATTGTTTTCTTCATATGGCACTGTTAAATGGCAGCTTGGTAAGGTGATGAACTTTACGAGGCACGATGTTGTTAGATTAATTGGTGTTATGTTATAGGGTATTCATGCAACATTAATGTTCCATTCCGTAATGTTAAAAATGAGGACTTGTGAGCTTGATTTTGGAAGGTGGGGAAGGGAGGGTGGGTGTTCTTCATGTTGCTGTATCATGATGGTGCAACACTGTACAAAGTTTATATTGAAAAATTCAAAGGAAACGTATTTTTTCAAATGATTACGCAATGTTCCCTGACATGTTTCATTCTTCTGCAGATCAACACTAAAGCCCCACAATGTCCTTGAAACCACGAGTAGTTGACTTTGATGAAACATGGAACAAACTTCTAACAACAATTAAAGCTGTTGTTATGTTGGATTATGTTGAAAGAGCAACGTGGAATGATCGCTTCTCGTATCCTTTAAGTGAAAATCTGACAACGTGTTTCGCATGGAGTAGGCCTGCATTGTATAACAGTTTCAGTGGTCCTGCTCTCAGAAACTCATTGTAAGGTTGTACCTGTTATTAAGCTTGTGGGTCAGTGGGTATGTTGAAAGGGATGGGGAATTCTACGTGTTTGGGAAGTGTTCTATGTGGAAATCGCCACAGTAATAAAAGGTAAACTGGACTGAGCTTTACTCACTTTTAGTAGCTCTAATACTTAGCTTATGCTATAGCTGTTCACAAAAATACATGTATTGATTTCCCCCTGTTCTGATAATGAGTTTTTCTTGTATGCTTAAGTGTGCTTGCAGCAGGGGAAACACCTAAGACAGAAAACAGTTGTTCTTTTTAAAGATGTTTCCTTCTTCGTTGCACTTCTAAGCGTACTGATGGCTACCATATCAGACGTTTCTATAGCAAGGGTTTATAGAAAAGCCTTCTTCCTTTCCCTCTACTGTTACTGCCTCTCCTTTCCTAACAGTTAAGCTGTGTTTAATAATAATTACTCTTTCTAGCTGTGATCATATGGTCTTGCTGTTCAAGTCACAGCTGTACATATATTGTTGTAGTGAAAGGTTTGATCTTTACATGTAAAATGGACTTTTAACTTTTTACAAGATTTGTTTCAGTGAACTTCTTTTAAAAGAAGTGTAACTGTTCTAACCAGTTACACTGTGCCCTGTGTCTATGCATTCATTAGCCATTACAGTGTGGTGAATAATTAGAGAATTTTAGGAGACTTTGCAGCTGTTCTGCAGCAATTTGACTGAGTTTGGTTTAATTAGAGGGGAGAGGAATCACTTAGACGTGTTTATTGATTTGTTAATTCTTCTGGGTGGAAAAAGAAGCTCCTGATAAGATTCTCATACATCTTTTTTTTTTTTTTTTTTTCCCAACATAAGCTTATTCTGCGTGCAGGAGAGAGACTCTTTCTGAATGTGTTACCATTCTTCAGCATTGCTTTCTCATGTGCCTGTGTTGTGAATGTGGGCATGTGTATAAATACATAAAAGTACAGTTGTTCATAGTCTTGTGGTGCAGTAATCTTTAAGAAGTTCTCTCATCTTAAAACTTTGTAACTAATTTCTGGGGCATGACTCTTCACCTTGTCTTGGAGTCAAGTTGAAATTACTCCAAAATTTACAGACTTTTGGAATTAATTAGTTGTGCACTTATGTGCTGACAAGTTGTGCTATAGTCGTTTTTTCTAAGCAGCTTTTGAGAATTGCATATTTCAGTCTTCAACAAGTGGTTAACTTCTGTAGCTTAAAGCTCTGAACATTTAAACAAAGGCACCTAAAATAGATTTAAATCTAAAATAATAATTGAATGAAGTGTTGGACTGATTCTTCCTGTCACACTGTTTCACTTAGAACTTCTTATGTGGAGGCCTTGTACACAAGTCTGCCCTTGATCCCTTTTTGGGATTTACTGCAGTTGATTGAACATCAGAAAGGGAACGCTTATGAATAGCAGACTCTGGAAGCAGTCTTGGAAGAATCATTTGGCATGTAATTCCTAAGACCTTACTTACTATCATCTCTCAATTATGTTCCTTGGAAAGCGACATTCTTAGTGCCTAATTTGGCACAGGCAAGAGCCTTTTGGCTTATTCGGTATGGCCGAGTGGCCTGAGGAGCTTGCGTGACTTGTAACTTCCAGCTTAAAGGCTGATTGTTTAGTACTTCTGCTGCCTTTAACCAAATCTTGTTTTAACAGAAACCGCTCACTGAGTGTTCAGCAACTCGGTGAAACTGCTAGTTCTATACAGCTGGTGTGTAAGCCTTTCCCAGGTTTTAAATACATAAAGAAAACTAATTTAATGATATATTTTAGGAAGGTGTGGCATTTAAAAAATACATCTTCTTCTTTGTTAGCTTTTAATTTTCTGTTAAATTCAATTTAATTGGAGTAATCTGTTTCTAAACAGCTGCAGGGATTTTAAAGGAAATGTCATATTAATTATTTTTCTTGCTGCTTAATAAGCACAATAAAAAGGTGACAAATTATTTGATTGCTTGAAACAATGATACGGAAACAAAGGATAAGATACAGCAAAGAATCATGAGTTCAGTCTGCAGCAGTGTGTTCGAAGAAGTGTTTGCTTTCTTTTGTGCTGCCTGAGACAGCTGAGCTCTAATGGTGTTTGCAGACTAATAGTATTTTAGAGGTGAGAGGTTTTTACTGTGCCTATTCCACTTCTAGAACTAATTTTTGCCTCACTACTTCCCCAGAGCTTGTTTGTCTTGAATATGGTGTTTTCTTTGTAACTCTCATGTTTATTTTATTGTTAAACATAGCTTACCTTTAAATATAGCTTATATCTCAAACTTAAAATGCTAGAATGACAACAAGCTCCGAACCACAACAGTGTAAGAGTTAAAATCATCTGGAAAAGATCACTTGAAAGACCATATGTCACTTTATTTAAACTGTGAGTCATCTCAAGCCACCTTTGACCTTCAGATTTCCTTTAAGGTTCTCTGCAGAAAGAAATGCTTCTGGAGTTGTTTCATTGTCTGCTAAGTGAGTGAGAGTTATGTGGTTCTATTTGCAATGTTATTTACAATAATTTGGTTATTACGAATGCTTTTTATAACTTTCAAAACTTTGCTTTGTGTTCTTCAGTAGGCTAGGGAGTGCTCTTTAAGTTAACAGACTGATCAAGCTTGATTAAATAGTGGTAGTTCATCTTTACTTTGATAACTACCTTTTAGCAGTAGAACTTTTTTGAACGGGTAGAACATCTGGATCTTCCTGTTGTTGTCTTGGGTTTTCCACCAACCAAATAAATAGGATGAGCAGTACCCAGGGAGAAAGTAGCCATACTGCAAACAGAATTATTTTAAAAGTATGCAACGTGGCCACCTGCTTTTTTTCCCCAGTTTTCTGCGTGTTTATTCTCCCTCCTCTAATCCCCCGTTTTACAAAGATCCTGTGATGAACCAGAGACTTACAAACATGTATCTTTAAGAACTAGCCCAGAGAGAAGGAAGAATAAATAAAGTTCATATGATCATGATTCTTCTGACTGTGACTCCTGAAGTGCTTTATGAACTTTGATTCTGGTACAGAGGAAGATCGACAATCACAGAAATTTCCAAAAGCTCTACTTTGGTCTTCTAGAGAAAATCTATCCAAGACCTTTTGTTAATATATGGTCTTAAATAGATGTTCTTGAGATACAGTATTTTCTTGTTGATGGTAATTTATTTTTTCCTTAGTTTGGAATTACTTCAGTTTCTCATTGCTGGGTAATACCCCTCAAATATCAAGTACTGGAGCTCTTAAATCGCATGAGGCTTTTGATGTTCTTGCTCTCAACAGAGAGTGAAGGCTCTGAAGCAGCAGTTTGGCTTCAGCTTCCTTTAACCTTTCTCACTCTGCAAAGCTATGTGCTGAACTGGAAGGACAGATGGCTTTCACCATTAAAGATAAATTATTGAACAGTGAAGGCTTCTTCCTGATCTTCTAAGAGACAGCAGCACAGAACAAATGTGCTTTAAGTTTATGGAGTAAAGTACCACTGATGATTAATGATTCATCTCGCATGAAAGGTTGTTGTTTCTTAGTTTTCTAAGAGATTCAGAACATTTTGAACGCTACACTTCAGTTTGGGTTCTGGACTGAAAAATACAGTTAGATGAATAAACTAGTGTAAATTGAACAAGAATGTGAACTTTCTGTAGCAAAGCTGCTCTGTAATGTGTTTTTGACACTCATCGTAGCTCTTTTCTGTAGAAATCCAGAGAAATTTAGTATCCAACGAGTAGAATTTGGTGTTGGTTTTTATCATTTGGTTGATATAGGAAAATGTGCGAGGTGCTCGTGGAAGTACTTCTGCAATGAAGCTGTTAGTTTAATTTCAGCAGGTATGCAAACTGAGTATCTTATGTCAAGGAAGAAGATTAGATTCAGCTTTTTTCATTTGCAAGAAAATTTGACTGTTCTCTAGAATAAGGAAAGGCATGTTTGGAAGATGCACATTCTCATGAAGAACCACAGATAATGGTTTTGTTCTTAAACAGGTTTATTACAACTAAGAAACTTACAACAGTCAGGTCATCTGGACTCCTAACCAAAGCCTAGGGCACAGGGGCTAAATAAATGCAAAGACATTTGTTTGCTGTTTTCGTTAGAGAAGCTGTCATTATTATTCTTTTGTGCTGTTGTGGTAAAAACTGCCTCTTTCCTCTAACTTCAAAGTTGTTCTTGGAGCAGAGATCGATAATAATTTTGGTGATTCAGGTAGTGTAATTGTGGCTCTAGAGAGAAAAAAAGAAGTTGTTTCCCCTGTGCTTGTGCGTAGCTTACAAAGATTTCTAATTCTCTAATTTACTTTCTTAGAAATCTTGTATTTGCATAGTGAAGAGCCTTGCTATCTGAATGATGTTGAGGGTGCGTTTGATTATGGACCATTCTTAGACTGACAAAACTTGTTTTGCGGGGGAACATGTTTAAAAAAAACAAAACCAAACCCAATTGTTCTTTACAATCTGTTTAAGAAAATGTTTTATTCTTCACTACTAAGTTTTGGTATTTTATTGATCATAATTTTGTAAGTTGGTGTAATGTAATGCTAGCTACTGTTAAAAGCAGTGAATATTGCCTGTTTTGTTTGTTGAGGTTTCCATGTAATGGGAAATGAAATGCCATTCTGAGGAGAATTCTGATGATCTATATGGATGAAGTAACTGTACTCGAGACTCTGATTAGGCTCTCTGAGATTCCAGTTGCCAAATAAAGGCTTTTTTCCATTTGCCTGTCCTACATCAGTATCTCCTCTGTTTTGAGTAGCATCGATATAAAAAATGAAACATGCTTTTGGGAAAAACTGTGTGAGGAAAGCTTGACATTGTTCTGTAGACTAAGCCGGTGGCTTGTCAACTGCCCTTATGTCTTCTACCTCCTTTTGCACAGGCATGTGCTTTTTTAAGGTAGACTAGAGGAAAGCAGATCTTGTGTCTTCCCTTAATTGAAGAGCTTACCTTAAAAAGTAATCTATACTATATCATTATTTCTAGCATGGCTGGTTTTATAAAGTGCCTATACTTGGTAGATAAGCATGATGTTTTAAATAAATTTTGCAGAACTAGTTTATTTCCCACAGTTGTTCACCTGAAGTCTGACTTAATCCTTGCTTGACTCTTCTGAAAGCAAAGTTATTAGTCATAAATTCTTTTCCTGACACAGTATCAAATGTCTTTTAAAAAAACTTGATATAAACCTGACAAACCGAAAGTGTAGCTTTGCAGGATACTTCAGGGACAAAACCGCCTTAAAGGGTTTAACTGTTTGCTGCCGCCCATCTAAGTGAGCAAGTATAACTGTTTCGTGTGGCTGTGATCTAAACACAATCACTGAAATGATAATAATGGTTAAAAATAAAACAAAACTTTTGCATCCACACCACCATTATGATGACATCATTTCCAGTGTCCCACAAAATTGTTTTACTTATGGAGTTGGGGGAGGATGCAGGGATATTGGGGGGAGGAAGTATTGAAGTCGACTTCATGTTTGCTCTGCTCCACACTTGGCTAATCACATTTTTAACCTAGTTAGTGCTTCTTTGCATTATCCAAAGAGTCTCAGTTTCACGCTGGCTGCAGATACAGAGGAAGAATTTTGGATGAAAGCTGCTTTTTCACTTTGAGATAATCATATATTACTCATAGATAGCTCCACATTGACACGGCTTCTACCACTTATTTGCTACCAGAAGTTCCAGAATCTTAGCTCTAACATGTCCTCAGCTTCCACTACTTAAAATTTATTATTGAATGCTGAAAACTTAGATTCTTCACAAATCAGGACTTACACTAATTTCAGAAAATGATCCATTCATCTTTTGTGTTTGATTGTAAAAGGAAAAAAAAACATCCAAAATGCACGTGTGGGAGAAAAAAGGGTTCTGTGAATTTTAAATTTTGTTGATAAGTTTTCACACTTTAAGCAGGTACAAACCTTGACTCTGAGCCCAGAGACATTTATGCTTTGTGTGTGGCCTATCCTGAACCTCTTGGAGAGAGACTTTATACTGAGACTAAAATTTTTTTGGAAAATCATGTACGCCATTTGCACAAGGTAACCTATACAGTTACTGATACACATGTAGGTATTGTTTGTCCTTTCTTGACTTTAGGGAGGGGGTTTGTTTGTTTTGTGTGTATGAAGGTTTGCAGATTTTATGAGACTAAATCACAGAGGACAGTTCCAGAGGCAGAATGTGTATAGACATATGTACCTGATATATACAACAGATACCACACAGCACAATGAAGACGTAGATACCTGTCTGTGTGCAACCCAAAAGAAAGAACTTTCTTTTTAAGCCAACAGTTATGGTTTATATAAAATATTGTCTTGAAAAGTAAGTTCTTTTCTGCTGAGTGCTTATAATCAAAGAAGTTACAGAAATATCTTCATTTTCCAAATGTGCTATAGTTTGACATTAGCCTTATGTTACAGTGTAAAAGTATCTACTCTGTTGTCTTGGAAACTGGTTGTATGTACTGTACTAAAGAAAACTTCTGAAATATGTGAAATAAAATAACAAAAATGCTTGGGGGGAAAGAAAGTAATGATAAATTATTTATTATGACAAATAACAATACTTGTATATCTATATAGCTGTGAATTAACTTCTCTCTCATCAGCTAAGACAGCTAATTTCAGCAGAGTCATGATTCATCATGATGAATATATAGGAGGGATGAACAGTGTCTCCCTTTTATTTCAGTAAAAAGAGAAGTAGATTTAAATAAGATGTCCGCCTGCCTCTGGTGTCTGTATAGGGAATGAAGAATTACAAGTTCTGGATAGTGCTGCTAAATGGCTTGATGCTATTTTTTGAGCCTAGGTACCTGTGTATTTGACAAGATACGCTGGGTGTCTTAATGGGTAGTTCCACTGGTTGCAGAGAGGATACCTCTGGCACTTCGGTAGACTAAATCTGTTCACTAAACTGTCAGACAACTCAGCCAAAACAGTTCTTCCTCATCTATTTAGTGAGCTGAATGAGTTCACTTATGATCATCAGACAGGTGGCAGGCAGCACAGTAGAAGCTGTGGGAAGGAGTGGAAAGCATATATGTGGGTTTTTTTTAAACTGGGTGTCCACCATTTGTCTTTGAAATAATGTTGGAAAACCTTTGTGAAATTCATACTTTGGAGGAAAGCACCCTCCATTCTGTTTTGTCTCCTGGCTTTCTGCTTTTACATTATTTTTGCATAGGCTTCTTTGCTGCCTGAGCCAAAGTTTAAAATTACATACTCTTCCTAGGATCTTATCCTCCTTCATAAATCATACTAATTTGTTTAAATTGTTGAACTTATTCCTTTGAAGCATGAATATATTTTGAGAAGTTCAGTACATCAGTACTTTTGTAGTACTGTAGCTTTGTAGATAATTCTCTTAAATTCCAAAAGATTTGGGCCTAGATTTACAGAATTTAAGACGTGTTTAAGTTTGCACATATCTGCACTTCATTAAACTTGTTTGGATTCTTGGTAAGCGTAAGGGCTTGTCGAACAAGCAAGACATACTGATTTTAAGCAGTTATAGTTAGGCAACTCCTCCACTGTGCAAGTGGTTGCATGAATTTAAAACCAATTTGTGTCAGTGGGGGAATAGTTCTGCAAGTTATCCTACCAATATGATGTGAGAGTATGAACCATGCTTTTCCAGGAGAGTATTTCTGTTACGGCAAATAGAAAATAATACGTTATAGAGATTTGTTCTTTTAAAATGCAAAATAAAACAAACTTAGGTGGTGTCTCTGGCTTACCAAAACTTCATGGTATGAAGATTTGTTTTTCTGGTCATTGCAACAATGTTATTTTTAGACTGGTTAAAGTTTAGGTGTAGTCTAAATCTTGAATCTGTGGTTGTTATTCCAAAATTGTAATCTTGTTATAACTTTCTATGTATGTGTGCTATTTTCATACTAATTTTAGTGGGGGTTGTGGGTGTCTTCCTTCCCAGAGAGTCCTGGAAGCTGAAGAACAAGTGCTGGTTATGTATCACAGATACTGGGAAGAGTATAGCAAAGGGGCAGACTATATGGACTGTTTATACAGGTAAGCTTTGCAAATGAGTTGTTAAACTTTTGAAACGTTTACGAGGATCTGCCGCTTAAGTCTTAGAATGTTGCTTAAAGAGAGCAATAGCTGAATATGCCCCAGGTCAGTTTTGGAGAGAATATCGTTACGGTTGCAGAACATGAGAAAAAAGGAATAATGCTCCAACAGGTTTTTCTGTGCACTGCTCCTTACCACTGAAGTAATTATCTAAGATGATTCCTACTGTTTCTTTTTTACTAATATATTCTACTTCTGTTGTTTCTGATGTTGCAGTGACAAATATGTTGGTGCTAATCAACCCTGCAGTGAAGTAGCTCATAATCCTAGGTGTTCTGCTACAAGGATGGCATTGTACTGAAGTGTCCAGTTGAACCAGCGTGGTTTTTTTTTTTTTTTTCCAAAGCTTAGCTATGTACGTTGGCAAAAAAACAGCTCTCCTTTCTAGAAGAGCTTCTCAGACAAGGCTGTGTGCTCTTCGGGTCCTTTCTTTTCAGGTGAATGTTTGAACTGCAATGATTGGAGAGGGAGTGAAAAATTTCTCCTTGTTTCTTTTCTGAGAACTTCAGAAACTAATAGACTGTATACAGGCAATTGACTTTACAGGGTTTTTTTTTCAGTAGGTTACAGCCAAGTCTATAAATAAAAACACAACTAACTCCTGTTATTTTTGTAGTTTTACTGTTTCCTGAATTGTGACTGTGCTTGATAGCTACTAGTGATAGCTTAAGCATGTAAAACTCACCCATTCATGAGTTGCTAGAATTATAACTATATTGAGATGGATTTGAATTTTAATTCCACTCTGACTGTAGGTGGAATGTTCTAGTATCTGTTATGCATGTGATACCCAGCAGGTAAATATAACTTAAAAGGCACTGTTAATATTTTACTTATTTGATTGTATGATGAGAGGATTTGCAGAGGATTTCAAGATCTTTACTATTATGTTGAGATGTATGTCTGATCTTGTAAAATCTAAAATTATTGCTTTGCCTGTGGTGTTTTGGTCCAGAAAATGTAATTTTGAGGTATTCTGTGGGAGATAATTTCCCCTCAAAGTTTTACCATCTTTCTTTGTGCTGGAATTCTGAGTTTTGTCATATACTATATTTTAAAAGTCTCTAAAAGGTATGACATCAATAATAAAATATACATTGTAGTGGGAACTAAAAGACCCTCTCACGTGAAGGCCGAAATAATTCAGTGCTTGATTAGTAGAGTCATAATGATTTTCAAGCATTAAAATTACTTCACTAAGTATTATGTCACACTTTTGGTTTTTGAGAGGATGTTTCGGGTGAAGATACTTCTGAAGACCATAAGAAGGTATTTTGGTTTTTGTAAAGCTGTTGGAGTTCTTTTCTTACTTGCATGAGTGCTCTCCAAAAAGTACCATAAATTAGTTGACTCTGTTGTATCCCAGGATCTAATTTGTGTAATTCTTCCAGCAATGAAAACTGTTTCATCTTTACAGCTAGTAATCGTAATGTTATTTTTAAATAGGTTCCTTTAAAATTTAAATAGGCTCGCATCTTTGCTTCTTAATCTGATAGGTAATATTTGAAATACTACTATACTTTTGAACAAAATTTATAATACACAAGACCAATCATGTGACTGTTAATGCAGTCAAATGTTTTCTTTCTTTGTTGTTGGTTTTGGTTTAGTTTTTTTTCACCCAACTCCCTGGGTGCATTTTACTAGGAAAACAAATTTGAATTCAGTTTGAAAACTAAAAACCCATACGTGCTTGACTAAACCAAGGTAATAAAAGTGATGGAATAAAAAACACCTGATGTTAAATAAACTTAAATAAACCTGTTCAGTTGTTGGTTTTGTGAGTTCTGATGATAAACGTAATAGATAAAAA
The DNA here is from genome assembly GCA_013398295.1 of Chionis minor. Taxonomy (NCBI): domain Eukaryota; kingdom Metazoa; phylum Chordata; class Aves; order Charadriiformes; family Chionidae; genus Chionis; species Chionis minor. Next base: position 2,985,612 of record VZSF01007519.1, on the reverse strand, counting down.
TAATGCTGGATATTGGGGCTTACCAGTGCCTTGGTGCTGTGATTATTTTCATAGGTAATCGTACTTGTAAAAAATCTGGTTTGTGTGCCTTTATTTCAAGTAACTGAAGATTTTTATCCAGCAAATTGAAATTAATTTAAATGGTTATATTTTTTTAAAACAACTGAAGTTTTAAAATCCGCTTATAATAAAATCCTGAAAAATAAACACACATCGTGCAGCTTTTGCTTTGTTCAATTTTGTCTTTTTTAACACTTGTAATAACACCATCATATTAGTGTATTGAGAGTTTAAGTTCTTTAGCCTATTCTTAGTTCTTTTCTTTTTGTACTTTTATGTGAGATCTCATTTTTGAAGCCTTAAGAAGCTTCTGCTTTTAATCTTGCTTATTAATTATGTAACTTAATAAATGTGGGGAAGATTAAAACAAACAAAAAATCCCATCAACACTTGAAACCTAACATTAATGGTATTTTTCTACTGAAACTTCTTCCACTGAAAGAACTGCCTTCATTTTGGACTATTGTGATAACATTTGGTAGCCCTGGGAAGTTTACCTCCACATCAGATATTTATTATTGGTCTCATAATTTTGATAAGGCTGATGGAATCATAAAACTTTAATATCTGCAGTGCTTTGTGATAATGAAAAGGCTTTCATTCATTAACTAATCCTCAAGTTGTGGTAGATGACTTTTACGCTGTTTTACAGATCTGTAAACCAGCGAATACTTCATCTGTCATTAAGAGTGAATCAGAACAGGTAGTGGGTTATGAAAACTTCTGGTGCTGAGCACTTGTAGGTGTACACTGCTAGACACGTTACAGCATTCTGCTTTTATAAAGCACAGTGCTTCTGCTGCTTTTACTAGAGCTCTTGTGAAGTCCCCATTGCATGTTTTCATTGAAACATTTAAGGATAAAAATAGTAGGTCTGAACAAACCTCTGAAGGTCATCCTTTTTGACCTTATGCTAGGTCAAAGACAGTAGGGCTAGCTTCAAACTTAGACCAGGTTGCTTAAGTTTTTGTTGAGTCAGATTCCGAGCTCCTTCAAGGATGGAGATTTTGCCACTTTTATGAGCAGCCTGCTGTAATAGCTTGATTATTCTCATTCTAAAACAATTTCCTGTATGTCTGTTTGGAATTTGTCATGCTGCAACTTGTGTCTGTTGCTTCTTGCCTTTTCTCGGTGCTCCTCTGAGAAGAGTTTATCTTCATCTTGTGTGTGTCTCATGCTCTGCACCCTAACTATTTCACTGAGCTTTCTCTGGACTCTCTTCCATTTGTCCAGATCTGTTGTGTTTGGGTACTCAGAATTAGTCGTAATGTTCCAGGTATGTCCTCACAAGTGTTGAGGGAACAATGGCCTCCCTCAACTTGCCGGTACACTCTTGCTAATGCAGCCAAGGAGGAGGTTGGAGGTTGGTTCACTGTTGGCTCTGCTAAGTTAGTATCTGCCCATGAGGAACGTGTTCATAACTGGTCCCTGGATAGACTTAGCACCGCTCACCGTACAAATACACGTGGAAGTTATTGAAAACACTAATACAACTGCTAATTCCTATTACACAGTAATGTACCTGTTTATAACTTTGTCCTGTGGTTGCATATGCATTCTGTAGCTTTCAAAGCACTTTAATTGTGCAAGTGATACGTTCAAGAAAATCTTGAAAAAACAAACTGGGTGCTTCTGAAAACTAATGATAATAATTAGTCCTAGCTAATTAGTTACTTTTTTCATTGCCTTCTATACCTCAGAAGAGTGAATGATATTGCCACATAGGGTCTTCATCCATTTCTCTGTCCATGAGCGCTAGCAGTGACCTGTGAAAGTCATTAGCAGGGTGCTTTTGGTGCCAATTTGTGAAAGCTATTTCCTCAGCATTTGGTCAGGTTTATGTCTGTCTACTGTTCTGCTAGACTCGTGTGCCATTTTGGAGGTCAGTATAGCAGTTTGCCTGTGTGGGGAGGAAGTGGTTACTCCAAAGTTTTTTCTTTATCTTTGGAGAGCTTTCAGAGGAGGAAAAAAATCTGAATTCAGGGCATCTACCCTTTTTGTTTAAAAAAGTTTGGTACTTGTAGAAATATATATGATCACGTGTAGTGTTTTGTGGTGTCATATGGTGAATGGACAAAGACTTAAAGGAGGTAAATTCTTTTGGCTTTATCATGAAGAACACAAGAAAATAACCAGGAACAGACTTGAGACAGGTAAGCTCTTAGGTTTGTTACATTCAAGGTAAATTTCACACTGTCTATTTTGCCAGCACTAATATTTGTTTCTTATCCAGGAATGTGTAATTCAAACTACTAAAACCAAATAAAATATTAAAGGGACAAAAAAAATTTATCTAATTCTTCTGACAAGGCTTTGCAAAGTCTGTCTCCCCAAGGACAGTGTGGGCTATTGAGATGTGAAAACGTGGCTTTGGTAATGTAGTTGCTGTGTCTAGAATAGTAATCTGTGGTTAGAGTATTGTCCTTGGTTGATCTAAAAGTACCAAATACATAGAAGTTGCCAGGTAACCTGTCCCAATAATTAGCTGCCCTTCTAATTGTTAAATTATTTTTTGCAGGTTTTTTTTCCCTAAATTCCTCGTAAACCAACTTAACCTTTTATTTTGCTGAATTACCAAGTCCTTTATATATGAAAAAAATTTGCCCACAAGAATATTCATGTTGCAGACATATTCCTGATACTGCCAATTTAGATGGAACACTGTCTTTCACTGTTCCGCTGTAAAGCAGATACTTGTTTTGAATGAGTCTTGTAACAGTCTTCTAAGTTTACAAACTTTTTAACCTCTTTCTGGAGGGGAAGCTTGGTGGGTGTGTTTTCAGGTTTGGGTACCAAAAGGTCTATTACTTTGCTAATACCATGAAAGGCAACAAACCTCCATTTTCTCATCTGGTTTGTCATTTTCCTCATCAGACAGTAAATCATAAGCCTGCACAGGTACATTGGCCAGTAATTGGGTGTGAGCTGTGTGATCAGGTACTTAAAATTTTCACCTGAAAGCTTTATCTCAATAGTAGCAAGAGTCTGTGGGTAATCTCCGGTATTATCAGTTCATGCCCAATCCATATCTCCACAGTACGGTACAGGTGAACCTTATGGATTGTCTGCTAAAAAATGAGAAATACAGATGAAGTATTTGAAGTAGTTACTCAAGGTGAAAAATGGTTTATGACTTCCGTGGAGAAGTTGAGATTATATTGCTTGCACATCCTTTGCTTGTGCTTGGTTCTGGAAGTTGATGGTAAAAGTAGGGGAAGGGAAGGGGAAACATGGGCAAACTTAGTTTTGGTTTTGAGGCAGAGTGTGGTGAAGCTCTTGCCGTGAGTGGTTCTGCCTGCCTGCTCCTTCCCACCCCTTTTTTTGCTTGAGTCAGGTAGGATTTTGCAGGGGTACATGATCTAGGTTAAATGTGTTTATTTACTTGTGCCTACATTGGACTTAAGATGGATCAGTTGCCTGGTCTGGATTTGTTGAGAAGGCAGGTACTGATGGAAGAGGGACGTGTGAATGAGGAGAGCATAGGACTTTCCATTTTAGCAAGCCAAACGGGAAAAAGCAGAATGGCAGCTGCTGGCTTTGTGCACGTGGGGAGGGTGGGAAATATCAAGGAGCGTGTCTGCTTAAGGCTTGTGTTCCAACTCTGCTGGATGTCCACGCAAGTTTTATATGAAATGGTGGGCCCGTAGCCTTGTACACAAACTTGCATTTACAATTTATGATGGTTATTGATGGTAGCAGAGCTGCTTACACCACTCTATAAAGACTCTGGAGTCTGAAAGTAGGTTAGGCCACTGTATTCCAGTTTGTCACCCCTGCAGGATCACAAGTTGGTCATCCTTCTTTGGACTCTGTGGTGTCCTAAATTCTTTCAAGTTTGCAGGTTTCTATAGTGTGTTTCTGCTTTTCTTCTTTGCTTGTCATTTGCCTTCCTGCCCAGAGGGTTCAGACATCCCTAGTCTGGTGCAGCCTCCGAAGCCTGAATCTCTCCAAGCGCTTCAGTAATCTGGCTGCCCTTCAGTGTCTGTAACTGGGCATCTCAAAACTGCTAGTTGGGTCAGAATTTAAAAAAAATTTAAAAATTAGTTACCTCATTTAAGCACTAATATAAAAAATAAGTGTAGTTATGAAAGATATTAGAAATATTTTTTTCCAGGTTTCTGGGAAAGAGGAGGAGAATGTTTCAGTTTACAAAATGTTACTGTATTTCTTTTAAGGGAAAACAGAGAATTGAGAGGAATGTTTTATCAGGTCTTGTGCAGAAACCATTTTCTGTTCTTTATAAAAACTATGCATAAAACAGTAAATACTAAAATAAAATTATAACATTTCTTCTTTATAACGGTTAATATTTTTTGCAAATTCTTTTCTTATCTTTAAAATTTGTAATACAGCTGTTTACTAGTTATCATGACCTGAGTAGGGCGTCATAACTGACAAAATTTGGCTTGTAAAAATTTACACTATTTTGTGTTTTAGTCTGTGAGAAATGCCAAATAATAAACAGTACAGGTAGAAGAAAATACATTTTACTTAAAAATGTCTGATACTCAGGAATGCTTTTCTGTCATTAAATAAGCTACTATCACTCTAATACTAGTCAACTGCTCAGAATTTAGCAGGCTTTTTGCATATACATGTATGAATAATATGTCAGTGTAGGTTGAAAGGTTGGATACTTACACAAGGATATTGCACACCAAGAAAATGCTGACAGTGATGTATCAGGCTACTGCTAGATATTTCAGTTACTAACACTGTACTGTTTAAATATGGTGTAAGGTCTTTTAAATTGAAGTAATTTACATTTTAAGAATTTCCTACAGATAGCAATGGTATTCGTTAAAAGAGGTTATCTTCTGTGATTTGGAAGATATTCCATAATTCCAAATTTATTTTAAAAAAAACTTAACTTTTGCCTGTTTTGATTAGAATATCTTTACTTCTATAGGTACCTCAACACACAGTTTATCAAGAAGAACAAATTGACTGAAGCTGATCTTCAGTATGGTTATGGTGGGGTGGATATGAATGAACCACTGATGGAAATAGGAGAGGTAGGTATCTTTGGAAGCGGGAGTGGATATAAACTGTATTCAGAAGTACTACAAGTTCAGCTATGTCCTTTTAAATTTTGACTTTTCTGTCTCACAGAATCTGAATCATTAAATATGGTAGAAGGTGTAAGCACTGAACCCTTTGTAAAATGAGATTACAGCTTTGATGTAGAAAAATATTGTGATGGGGGAAGCAAATATGAAAGCTTTTGGAGAACTTCAGTTTAAAATAAGATAATGGATACCACTTTGCAAAAACACCTTGGGTTTATTAAATGACACTACCATCTAGAAAATACTTTGAAGAAGCAGTACTTTTGTTTTTGGAAACCCTTGAAATATTACGTTTAGGTTTCTATGTCTTGATGTCACAAAGTAACAGCTTTTTTTGAGATTAGTCTTCTGTACATCTTATTTTCTAATGCAAGCTGTTTTGTATTTCTGTTGTAGCAACTCAGATACGGATTTTAAAAGAAAAGTAGACATTCTGTGCGCAAAAGTATGATGTAGGGAGGGCTTATCTTAAAAAAAGTAACTTGGGGCAAGCACAAGGGTGTTGACACAGTTACTAATGTAAGTTGGAGAGGCTGAGAGTAATTTTTAAGTACCTATAAAATGAAAAACAATTGTCAGTAGTCAGAGCTACGTTCTGAGATACCACCCTGTGCACTTCAGCTATGCAGAAGTGAAGTATAGTTTCTGTTACTTCATGGCTGCTCTTACCATGAAATACAAGAAAGTAAAATGAAAAGGCAATTACACAGTAAAAAAAAACCCCAAAGTTTCGAATTTTTCAAAACGAAGTGTTTCATTGTATCTTTAAGAAGATTTTGAAAACACCTTTTCAGTCTGAATTGGAACAAAACCACAATCCTGAAGACAGTTGAGTGGAAACTTTTCTTTTGAATGCTTGTCTGCGTATCTGTTTACTTTGTGTCTGTGTATGCACACTGCTACCTGGAGAATTGATTTTATTCTGTCATTATCTGTAGTGGTATATTGGTTTTTTTCTTTCCTGTCTACATTTGCCTTTTTCTCTAAAAGGGAAGTGAACACTTCTTGTCTTTTGGTTTGGAAAACTAGAGAAAACACTTTTTTTTTTCCTTAATGTCAGAACTTGACCTGTCAGTGATTACTGCTGTAGCTCTTTGATTTCATCGTGTTAAGAGATCTCTGCTGTCTTTAGTTGAGAGTAAGGTGAGATTGTGATGCATGAGTAAGCATCTTCTGTCCTTCTGACCCAGCTGATGAAGATGGCACTGCCAGCTGAAATTGCTAATCCTCTGACAGGTTGGGGGTGGGCTGAAAAAAACCATGAGAAAAGTGATATACTTTAAGTCCAGGCAATTAGGGAAAGGAAATTCTACTCTTGTCTGCCTGTGCTGTCTCCAAGGTTTGCTAATCAGTGGCATGTGTAAAGGCTTAGCAGAGCTTGGGAAGTGCATGTATCTATACTGTTTGTGGTATCTCCAGAAGGGCATACATGATATTCCTCATGTCCCGAGACTGAGATTTGGCGGAGTCGTTCCCACGATTGCTGAGCTAGTCTTTAGCTGTGTGTGAATGACTGTTAGTTCAGCAGCGTTTGGGGCTGGGAATAGGTCTGGGCTTGTTCTTGGGGCTGGGTGATGCTGAGATATGAGTGAATGAATTCTCCCCGTTTCAGGGTGCTACTCCATTCTGAGGTATCACCCAAAGGATGGTAGTGTCAACTTTCTTCCATAGCTTTCTGCCCTGTGATATGTTTACCAAAGAACAGAGAGCAGACCTGATAATTCAGCTTTTTTTGAGTATTCTGTTTTCATGTTTTTGGAATCGCATGTGAGGCGGAATGACGATGACGCATGCTTTTCTTCAAGCTTCCTAGCAGTTGTTCCTACGATGGTACATCCCTAGCTCATCATTTTGGCAGTTTATGGGGGAGGGTCAAGATTCTTAAACTGCAGCTGGCAGCCTTTGGGTTTTGACAAACATGTTTGTATGATGATGTCTGGAATTCTACTAACAAGTTTTACATTATCTCACTCCCCAAGACTCCTTCCATTTCTCTTTATGAAATACTGTCTTTGTAATCTGTAGTATTGGGAGGTAAATTTTGGATCTTGAGGCAGTGAAATTAATCTCTGTTCATTACTGGTGTAGAATTAGGTTTATGGCAGTTACTCCTCTGCTCTGAAAAGGGCTGGAGGCTTGAGTCCTATGCTGAAGTAGTTTAGTGCATTAAATTGCAGCACTGTTTTTGGTGAATTCATTGCCTCAGTTCACGTTTCTTGACCTACAAGGCACTTGCCAAGTTTATCAAGTCTTTGTTGTTAAAGCATTTTCTCTTTTGTTATGATTCCAGTTTAGGAGTCCATCTTTTATTCTTTGGATTGCACTAGGGGCTTTGACAGAAGTCTTTATTTCAGTTCATCACTTCAGAATGGAAGGAATTATCATTTATCCCTTTTTAGATGACTGAGATGATCTGTCCTTTACTCAAGAGCAAACATGTTTAGTTTATATATAGTTCTCTTCATTCTCGGCATGAAGTTACAGAAATAATGCCCAATATTTGTAGAAGCAGAACTGTACTCTTTATGTACTAAAGTTTCTGTCTCGGCGTCACTCCTGTCTGCTAATGCAAGTCGGGGAGCTTTTCAGTAATCTTAAACGAGTACATGCTTGCTTAGTTCTTGTGCGGCGTGTAACAGTAGGTGCAGACAAGACACCGGATGTGCGTGTGTGATGTGTATGGGCACGGCTTCAAACAGTTATCTCAAAGTGTTCTAGACATTCAGTAATTGTTGTACTAGGAAGAATACAGGATGAGATCAGTTGATGCAAGTAGCCTGACAGTGCTTGCAAGAGATTATTTTTTTTTTCTGTCCCTATGTTATGAATGTACGCTGAGGGTTACTGCTTTTCTGAGGTGAGCTCCTGTCACCAGTTTCAGACTTCTCAGTTTTCAGTGACTCTGTGGGAAGTATTCTACCAGAAGGTAGTTCAGATGTGCCTTCTGGATTTTTTTTGCCCCATTGTGGGGCAACAGATTCTAGAAAATGGAGGAAACTGCCATGTTCTGTATTGTCAATCTAGCTGGAGAAGTAAGATGAGTCCCTCTCTTCAAGGAGAAAGAAGTCTGTGTGTCTGTATGTATATACACTGCTAGCTGGAGAATTCCGACATCAAGTTGCTGGATTGACCTGTCTGTAGTTTACTTGACAAGAAAATTCCAACAGGCAACTTGAAACTGTTTCAGACTGGTAGATCATATGTGAGAGGGACCATGTTAGAGACCACGTTTCAGAGACCACATTGCAGAATAGAGTCACCTGAGGTCATCCCCTTTGCCTCATAGTCAAAAAATGTCAGTTCCTTTTTTTTTTGTCTCCAGAATTAGCTTCTTTCAGTGTTTCCTGCTGGGTGAGTTCCTGATGCATTAGGGAAACTTTTCCTCTAACTGTTCTCCTACTACGCTTCCCAAGGCATGACAGTGAAAATCACTCCTAAAACAACTCACTCCTAAGACAACTTTGATTTCAAAACGTTATTTGCCTTTTGATTTATATGCAAAGCTTTACGTCTTCCTTGAACCTGCTTATGATGCAGTTGGGTCAGCATTACCTCCCAGATTCTGTACCCTTTATTACAGCATGGGTGCTGGATAGCTGTTGCAGAGCAAGGTCATTTGTCTGCTCTATAAAAGGAGGATTTATTTTACAAAGTGGATCAAATGGGACACCTAGTCGATAGTTAGATGCCTACTTTCAGTTAAGACATACCTGGTCAATATTTTAATTTTTACAGCTAAGGACTCGTTAGTTCTGTCAAAACTTTCTTAGCAGCGATATTCCCTCTGTCCTCACTGATTTTGGGCATTTCGTTTTTGCCCAGCGTACTACTCACTTTTAGGTGTTTTTAGAGGTCTCAAATGTATGTGGGTATTCCCCCCGTATGAGGGATCACATTATCCCCTTTGGGCTTTAAATATGATTTTGACTTACATGTAAAAACTCCTTTGAACTATTGCAGTTGTGTGTTTAAAAATGGGGTGTTTTGGAGGAATTACTTCAGCCACAAGAGTTTGATATATTTGAGTCCATTTGACTGATCCCTCTAATGATCTATTTGGAATAGGGTGACGGTATTTGAATTCCATTTAAGTCAAATATTAGCTTGCCAGTGACTTTGCTTAAGCTGTATGAGTCTTAGTTTGGAGATGGTCTCTGTATGTTGGATACAAGGGTTCTGTATTTTTGACTCATCTCTGTCAAACTGGTCAAGAGATATTCCCGTTTGGCAGTTGAGGCTTATTTTGCTATTATTTTTAGAAATACCAGTGTCTGTACATGTTGAAACACTTCAGGTAGAAAGGCATGTTACCTACCTATTACTGTGCAGATGTTTTGTCCATAAGTGCTAAAAAATTGTCCTCATAACCCACTTGCTCAGGGTCCTTATATGCATCTGAGAATCCTTGATTGAGTGGAACCAAGAAATAACTCAGTCCTGTTAGATATGCAGGAAGCACACAGACTGGGAAGCATGCATTCGGACACTGCCTTTCTAGAAGTTCTGTGTCTGATGCTGTCAGTACCCAGATCTGTGTGATCCTCATCCGAATGCAGTCAGATTTTCTAGAAGAAAAATGACAGAATAATATATTAATGTATTGACAAATGAGGGCGGAGAACAAAATAAGTTAAAAAGGAGAAAGAAGGTATCTAACAATTTAATTCTTGAAATCTTGAATGGGGAATTGTGTTACCTTTGGTTTTGTTTTCTTGGGGGTTTTTTGTATTTTTTTATTGATGTAAACTTGTGTTGTGTCCTGACAGCTAGCTCTTGATATGTGGAGAAAATTAATGATTGAGCCACTGCAGGCCATCCTTATTCGGATGCTCCTCCGAGAAATAAAAAAGTGAGTACTTGATTATTTTTTGTTTGTACACAATGTGGTGTTATTGTACTTTTTACTATGTGGGGATATTGTACTTTTTACTATGGTCAAAGTCTGGGGACTTTGACCAAGTTCTTTTATGAGGTAGCTTCTGGTTTTCTCATTGTAGCTACATATTTGTGGTTTGCAGGTGTAGAAAAAGACTCTGAAAAGAAAATAGTTAATTCACTGTAAGCCGAGGGTAGTGATATTTTCTGTTTCAGCAACCCTTTTTATCAAGAGGATTGAGGAGTAGTTAGAATAATTATCCAGGTCCCATAGGATGCCTCTTGCCTTTTTCTCCACCTGACAGTCACTGCTTATGGCTTCTGTGCTGTCAGTAAACGTAAGAACCAGGACTTAAGCAAAGATTTGCCGAAGCCAGAAAAACTATGGTGTTTTGTATGGGACCCAAAGCAATTCTGGTGTGTCACCCAGGTGTCTGTTCTTCAGATGAGTGACTTCACTTAACATTCTTGGTGCTTGACTTGAATGAAATGGAAAGAATTATTTTTTTGCACTTTGAGTGAATTTATTATTTCATTTCTGAATAACTTTGTTACTTTTTAAACAAAGACCCTGATTGTTACAGGGCTTGGGACTTCTTAAGTTTCGATTTAAAATCTTTATACTCTTTAACTCCTAGAGGATCTTTTATTTATGAATAAACAGAAATTTTAAAATGTGTTTAGTTGTAAGTTCCATCTGTTTCTACACTTTTACTGCTATTTAGGGTAGCTCTGGAGTTGCCTAATGACTGTGGATTTTTTTAAATTGCTTGCATGCCTGAGTCAGGTGACCAGGCTAGTGTAGGTAAACTGAGAGAGTGAGTTAATTTGGCTGATTGAGGTTCCTTGGACATGGACTTGGTCAGAAAAAAAGCTGTATTTATAAGGCATTAAAAAACCTGTTTTTAATGTTATAATTTTATTTTTCCTTCCTGAATTACATTTTTGATGACTAAGTAACTGACATAATGTCCCTCTCAGATGGTATTTCTGAAGCCAGGAAGTATTTATTTGCTTTCAGTTGTTGAACCATGCTTCCTTTGTAACCACTGTTATTATTGCTTTATCCATATGTTTACTATAACATTTCATTTTTACTAAATGAAGATTCCCTAATTTATGTTGAAGAAGATTCTGCTTTTTTACATTAAGCGCAGTGACACTGAAGACTCGTTTTAGTCAATCTGTGTATTTCACTGGTGGGTGGGAGTGGGAATGTGTGTTAAAACCTTTTTCAGCAGAGATCTGGTGCCTCTTAAAAGTAATGGTATGTGTATACCTTGACTGCAGAGGGCTGACTGCAGACCTCAGAAGAGCATTTAGACTGTCAGTGGCTCCGTGGGGCATTAGATCTTGAGACTGTAACAAGTTGATGTTATTTGTTATTAAACCATTTGGAAAGTTTTAAATAAAACTTGAGTCATTGTCTCTAATGGTTGGGTCTGTATATTTTTTCCCCCTCCGTTATTCACGTTTTTTCTGTATGATCTCAAAGAAATTAATTCAACTCTGTTTCTCAAAATGCTCATCTAATAATTCATATTAAGTTTATTTCAGCCACTTTGTGATCTGCCTATCATGTAATGAACTGCATAAGAGAGGAGAGAACTTGTTATATCTGTTCTTCCTGGCATCATGAAATGCCAGGCTTGCTATGGGTATTCTGAGGGTGGCCTTTGCATGCAACTATATGCTTGTTAACTGTTCTTTGCTATGATTCCAGTGGTCAGTACAGTTTCTAAGAGGCAATTTTAAAGACTTTGCTGCAAATGGCTGTTCAGTGTCTTTTAGCTTTGAGTTCAGTGAATCTTCTAACGTCTTAGAAGAAATGGATATCAATAAGCTACATCTATCAGAGGTGCAAGAATATGCATGGAAGTTTATTACCTAAAAAATTTAACTAATTACTAATACATGTATATACTTAGAAACCTATTGATTAGATGCCTTCTTAAGTGTACTACTTAAATGTGTGCATGATTCAATTTATGAAAATGTTTTAATTAAAATTTAAAAAGATAGGACTGTTGAGCTTCTTGTAACTAGCTGATTTTTGCATAGTATACAAGGCTATGTGGCGTTGATAACCAACGTTGTAGGCAACTAGTTGCATATAAAAGTATGTTTAGTACTATATTGGAAAAGGTAGGGGGAGCAGAGCCACAAATTTTGCTTTCAGGTTTCATTTTGTCAATGTATTTAATTGGAATTTTAAAATGCCTTTTGACTAAAGTCTTGAGCACATCTACTTTTTAGAAGCTATAAACTTGTGCAATACACTATACATTAAAATTAACAATAAGCTGCTTTGGTGCATGAAAAATAAAGAAGTACAAGTAGTGACTTGTGGTTCAGCTGAACAACATGACTAAGCTGATCTAAGAGTTTGCTGACACCGAAAAGGAGCAGGCTGTGCTCTACTACCTTTCTTGTGCTGAGTTTGGTGCTCATCTAGTCCCTTAGTGAACAAACTCAACTGCTAATATGACAGAAAACCGTGTTGGCTAATACTTCTCCAGATTGGCACAATGAGTCAGTTTAGCAAAGAATTAGATGAGTGCCAAAGCAATACAAGAGAGATACAGAGGCCTGTGACTGAGCAAAAGGGAGCAGGATTAGCCCCCTTGAACAGCAGAAAATTGTTAAATCATTTAAGCCTGTCTTGTCTGACTACACGCCTCTTAATAGAGTTCTGAATATAACACACTTTCTTCCCCCTCCCTCTAGCCCAAGCACTCCTCCTACAAGGCAAGCTGAGTACCATCTTACGCATTTTTGTTTCAACACAACAGGAAGCCGACAAGATCTCGAATTGTGAGAAAATTCATCTATGAAATTCTTAAAGAGAAATAATTTGGAAATTATTCAGGTGCTATCTCAAATGACAGTGTGATTAGTACAGACTAACCAGGAGAGGCTTCTCTACTAAAGATAACTAACACTTTCGAACTAACTGAACCTATTCCTGTCTAAGCTGATACACTATTTATACCATTTGTTTGAAAGCAGAGGTATTTGAAGTTAATAACTTCTAAAAAAGTGTTTGAAACAGGCTCTTCTAGTTCATTGGGAATTCTGTAGCTAATTGGTCCTGATAGACCATTGGTCTGACACAACAGGGCACTTCTTTTGAATGGTGGAATCTTGTTTTAATGAATACAATATCTATTATTGTACCTTAAACTTTAAATATGTTCTATGGGGCTATAGTAGTACGCTCTATGCTACATGGTAAACTTTCAATGTTAGCTTTAGTCTTAAGCTAGGAACGAGGTGGAGTCAATACACAACACAGTGTCCTTGTACTTGTGTTTTGTAGTTTTCTCCATCTCTTGAAAAAAGAAACTCAGCAGCAGCAGAATTAGTGAAACTTGTGTTTCTAGTGCTTTTAAGTTTTTGTCCAGATTGCCCATCAAACATCATTCCCTTCTAGCCTCCCAAGGTGTCCTGTGATATCCCTACTTCAAACCATGCGGCAGCTGCTCTGTAGCACTATGCATTCATATTGCTTGCTGACTACTGCCAAGAAGGGAAAGAAAAAAAAGCACTTAGTAGACTTCCACCTTGGTGGGGTCACCAATTTCTCTTATTTTGGTTTGCCAGAAACTCTTACTACTGCAACTGTCATGCAAATCATCCTTGAAACTTCTGTAGCTTCTGAAACTTCTTTCAAATTTTGTTGAAACTAGCCATTTGCATTACAAATTCTTGGGAGCGGAGTGCCATTGGTGTAAATAAAAAAACTGCAGATGCTACCAAAGTGGAAAGAATAATTTTGTGACATATATCTTTGAAATAGTGTAGCTTTTCACATAGGTTCACGATGAAGTTCATAACACAGTTCTATCAATAAATATTGTGACAACTTTGCTGTATGTGTATAGTACCTCTCCTGTGAGAACAGACTGAGAGTTGGGGTTGTTCAGCCTGGAGAAGAGAAGGCTCTGGGGAGACCTTATAGCAGCTGTCTGGTGTCTGAAGGGGGCCTATAAGAAAGCTGGAGAGGGACTTTTTACAAGGACACGTAGTGATAGGACAAGGGATAATGGCTTCAAACTGGAAGAGGGGAGATTTGGATATAAGGAAGAAATGTTTCACTCTGAGGGTGGTGAGGCACTGGAACAGGTTGCCCAGGGAAGTTGTAGATGCCCCATCCCTGGAAGTGTTCAAGGCCAGGCTGGATGGGGCTTTGAGCAACCTGGTCTAGTGGGAAGTGTCCCTGCCCATGGCAGGGGGGTTGGAACTAGGTGATCTTTAAGCTCCCTTCCAACCCAAACCATTCTGTGAATACTCGCCCTCTGAGGAAACCTATGGTAAGGTGCTAAAAATTCTGTAAGTGTGGGGGGGAAAAAATGGGGAGAGTGGGCATCTGTAAAAAACAAAACAGACCCTTACATGATCCTGGCAGTTGTTCCAAACTTGTCTTTTTGTTGGCAACCACATCCTCCCTACCCCTGTATTCAGAAGTGGATTTAAATTCTTTCTCTTTGTTCTGTACTACCAGCTACCCAAAAGGCAGACAAGGCTGGTTCCATGTTGTGTTCCCTTTCATCTACGCCTTCATGCCCTTCGGCTTCTGCTTCAAAAGCCCACCTCCTCCCTTGCAGCTCTTCCATGGAGCACCTGCCTCCTGTACTTCTCCAGCTTTTTCCTAATGATACATTGATCTTTGAATCCCCTGGGCCTGACCTTTGCTGCCTCGTCTCTTCCTGCATCTGGGGGGCCTTAAGGTCCGTCAAGTGGCGTGTGAACCGAGCAGAGGGGAGCTGGAACTTCACCTGTTATTACAGCAATGCTTCTTGTGTTTGTGTCACAAGTATCTTTCCAGGTCCAGAACCCCACACGTGAGAGGCGGACAGAGCCCTGCTTTGTAATATGCGTAACTTGTAGTTAAGTAGCTTTGTGTACTCCATGACATGGTGCTACGTTCGCAGGCTGCGTGCATCCTGCAGCTTGCCATGGTCCTGGGCCCCTCCAGGGTGGAGCTGGGTCCAAGTCCGGCTCTGGCGTAACCCTTCTTCCCTTCTGTGACATGCTGCTGCCGCTGCCATCATATTACAAGACCCAGCAGAGGGATGTTGGCAAGAATGCAGGGTGTGATTATATATACCCAAACTTTGATTTATTCCATTGGTTCAGCTACCAGAACCAGAGGAATCCTTCCTGTTCCCCCAGGGGAAAAAATAAATTATCCCTGCTGGAGCAGTCACCTGTTAGGTCAGCTCATTTGTAACGGATGACCAAGCTGCATAAACCATACAGTGAATGCTTGTGATCTGTTAGAGAGCTAGTTCTTTCTACCTATCATGAGCTTAAATTTTCAGATCTTAGGACACAGCAGTGTTTAAAAGCAATACACATAATTCAAAGTGTTGTGAACGTGTTCATATGGTCTGATGTATGTAATACGGCAGCTGATGCGGCTGTCCTGGTAAAACTCCTGAGCTCATGGGCATCCTCTGGAGTTTTTATCAATTCCAAATGAAAATCAGTTACATTAGAAAAATTATTTCTTGTCCGTTCCACCCTAGCCTAGATGGGTATATGGTAATGTTTGGGTTTTAAGTATTTTTGCTAGCTCTCCTTTTTTTTTTCTTTTAATCTTTTTTAATCACTCATGTAAATGACTCTCCTGTACCAACATAGTTTTCTATCAGAGAGCTCATTTTGTCTTTTCAGTGCAGTTTGGATATAGTAAAAGTTGTTCTATATACATGCGTAGATGTGTACATATGTATTTCAAAAAGGAAATCCTTTGAAATTACACCTGCTGATGCTTAAGTGTAAATAGACTTTTATAAATCATATTTTAGTCCTATTTAACACTATAGGAGTTGAGGAATATTTTTTACTTCTTTGTAAATTGTATGTAAAAGGTGGTCTTTTAGAACAGTTCATGTTTTAAGAAAGTCTGCTGCTCTGAGTGTGGGTCTGTTATTTCCAATCTTTGTAAAGGAGCGAACACTAATGTCTTTAGCATGTGAAACACTTGTTTTAATTACTTTTGTATTCAACTGAATGATACTGAAGATAATATTTTTTTCACTTGAACTCACTCCTTTGAAGCTGAAATTTTCCTTTTCCAATGTATGACTAAAAATTCTGATGATGCGAAAGTATGGTATTTGTTCCACTTGACATCTATGTGTTGAAAAGTAGATGTTCAGAAAAGAAAATAGCATGCCTCTTGGTGTGATGCTGGCAAAACAATTATTTTTTGGCAGGGTTAGGAGTGTGAAGGTAAGTCCATTTGATAAAGGCTACAAATGCAAGATGGAACTTACTGTAAAGTCTATAGAGTACATAATTTGGAATACTTATATCCTTAGCAAACACTTGGAAATTTCATGACCTGCAGATGCTTTTGAATAGTTTATGAATTGCCATCTCAACAATTTAAATGTACAGGAGAGAAAGAAGAGTGCATTTTTATTTTAAGATTAATCTTCTTCAATTTTGCCAATCTAAGCAGAGGAATTTACTGGAAAACATTTTCATCCAATATTATTTCATTCAACTGAGTTACACTAGATACCTGCATTCTCATGAATGTTTGCTTTGCCTGTTTCAGTGATCGCTGTGGAGAAGACCCAAACCAGAAAGTAATCCATGGGGTTATTAACTCCTTTGTTCATGTTGAACAGTATAAGAAAAAATTCCCCCTAAAGGTAGATAAAAATTTCTGATTTATGTTTTTAATTTTGAATGTTAATCTAGTGTCTATATTATTTATCCTTTTAAAAAAAAAATTCTCCCTTTTAGTTTTATCAGGAAATTTTTGAGTGTCCTTTTCTGAATGAAACAGGGGAGTATTATAAACAAGAAGCTTCAAATTTATTGCAAGAGTCAAATTGCTCACAATACATGGAGAAGGTAAGAGATTCTTCTGTACACGTGCAATATGTACAATCTAATATTATCAATTTACTGATGATACACATTTTTCTTTCAGTTCCCATAGTTGTTCTTTGCTATATGCTTTCATGCAGTTTAAAGTATGCTTTTTTGATGGCGTGGTTAATCTGAATATAAATTACAAACCTTGTCTATGGGTGGACTGTCAGCTTCAAAGTATTTCATAATAAATGATAATCACGCGAAAAGTAAAAAACAAGCTGAAACACATATTGGGTTGATCGGTGTTGCTTCCTCACTTTCTTATTTTCCTTCTGTTTGTAGTAGTATAAGATGAGAGTTTTAACAGTATTACTGAGGTGGATTTTCTTTAGTTTTGCTTTGTTGTGGTTAAGCTCCCTGCAGTTCTTATACCTTGCTTGAGAAAGCAAAGGTTAATACAAGCCTCGGAGTCAGTCCTCGGTGCTGTACTGTCCACACTAACACGACAGAAGAGTTGAGGAGAAGGCTGTGAGGTTGCTGTTAACCACAAGGAGGAGAAGCTAGTGGTTGCACACCCGAGGTGAAATTCAGGGACAGTCTAAGACTTCAGTTAAACCAAAAGAAATGCAGATTCATTTTGTCTATCGTTAGCAGTCTGCCGCTGCACTCCTCTCCCTAGGCTCCCCTCACATTCACTGGATAGAAGTACTTTTATGTCAGTATCCACATGACTTTTCTTATGATAATGCCTATTTCCTTCATCAAAGTTATAAAGACAGTTTTTATTGATAGCTCAGATGTACATCTATACCCATTGAACAGATCGTCATGTACAAGCGGATGGGTTTGGAACAGTAAAGTGATTCCTACATTCATATAGTTAGGTATTATGGTAAAATTTTCTCGGAATAAGAAGTATGGTGGGAGAAGTTGGGGAAAACTGGTCACAGAGTTGACAGGAAGAAGAAATTTTGAGAACTACTGAGTGCTATTGCTATTAGACATCTAGTAGTGACTGAGTAGTCAGTACTTAGAGGAGAAGATTATATTAATTCAGCAACAGCTTGATTTAAAAGAGCAAATTTAATTTTTCAGCATCCCAGACAAGTTTGTTCTTAACTTTGTTATTTACTCGTCTCTTATTCTACATACGTACACAGTTGTATATTCATGGTTCTATATTGGTTGCTAGTATTTCATCAGCTCTCAGTTTAAAAACTTCTCTGTAGGTTTTAGGTAGGTTAAAAGATGAAGAAATGCGGTGTCGGAAATACTTGCATCCCAGCTCATATGGCAAAGTGATTCATGAATGCCAGCAGAGAATGGTAGCTGATCACTTGCAGTTTCTACATGCAGAATGTCACAATATTATCAGACAAGAGAAAAGAAGTGGTAAGTCTCAGTGGCCACAAAAAGCGTGAAGTGGTTTTTGTTTTATTCATTTAGCATTGCAATTTAACGTCTTTATTTAGTGACCCTCTATGCCTCTAAGAATTTTTAAATAATATGTGTTACTTATCTAGAAAGCCCATTTAAACCCCGAATGACGTTTTTCTTTTACCATGTAATTCATTTTCATCCTTCCAAATATATAGTCAAAACTTTCTTTTTACTGTTAACAACCTTCTTTCGGCCGGTACTCTTTCTCTTTCCTTGTCTTGGTCGGCTTAAAAACATACTGAAGTCCTGTGGCCTGTAGAATTGATCATATTTATGCATGTGTTTTCATTTGTGAACCAATGGCTCTGTCTTTACAGATTTCTTCTTCGTCATTTGACAGGTCAGGATTATAAAATATTTTGGCTTCTTTTCATAGCCACTTTTTATTGTCCTGAATCTTTTGTGACCTCTCTTCCCAAATCCTTTTTACAGAAGCAGATGCTCTTATAGCCTGACAGAAAAAAAAAATACACTTTCTGATGACTACATGCCTCTTATCCTTGAAAGAATGCTTATTCTTGCATGGAAGATGGTATCTATTATGTGAAACAAATTATTTTTCACAGTCAAACGCAAATTGTGGCTAATAATAGTGTTCAGTTTCCAGAGAGTTTTGCAAATTTGATCAGAGCTTGGATCCCTTTTTGTAGAGGAAAAAAAACATCATAAAAATAGCGGTTGCTTATTTATGGCTGTTCTAACCTGAGAAAAATTTCAAGCCACCACTGGAGGATAACAAAAAGTCAAGTAGATATTTAAACTGATTTTAGTCAGCTGCTGCTAAAGGAGATTTAGGGAGGCCAAGGATTAAAATAAACTGGCACAATACTTTTCCAAACTAGCCTGCCTCTCCTCTTGGGGTCTCTTCTAAATAAGCAGCATTGGAAGAGTGAGGTAGTCACAATGGCAGTACTCAGGAAATACTGATATGAGCCCTACTCTTTCCTTTTTTCCTTTTGTCAGTGATCCAGTATATGTTCAAATTTTTTTTTTCATAACAGTTGGTCATGTTTTGGTGTTTGAAAAGTTCTGTGTGAAATTATGATACTATATTAAGTGTTGATTTTTAGTGTTTCTAAGCATATTCTATAAAAATGTGTCTCTGTTACAGACATGGCAAATATGTATACTCTACTTCGTGCTGTGTCAAGTGGTTTACCTCATATGATTCAGGAACTACAAAACCATATCCATGATGAGGGCCTTAGAGCAACCAGCAATCTTTCTCAGGAAAATGTGAGTTTCCTCAGGCAGCTGAAGTTACCTATTTGATTAACATTCCTGATGAAATGTTTACCCTTTTCTTTTTAGTCTATTCTGTTGAGTTGTTTGTTTGGTGTTTTTTTTAATTTTGTCTATATGAAATTGGTTTGGAACATTATGGATAAAGCGTAACTTCTAATCAGCACGCTTAGCTGTGCAACACATATCTATCCTGAGAGTTGATTGTTGTGATCTAACCAGAAACAACTACAGCTAGATATTTCTCATTGTTGTTTGTTTAATGCTGTCATGGCAAGTAGGTCCTTTTGTTCCACGTATGTATTTTTTTCCTGAATTTCTCTAAGTCATTGACATTTGCTGGTCTGGTATGTTAGGAACCAATTGTTCCATTTAATTTAATGATATGTTATTTGTAAAGACTTGACATCCTGTCCTGGTTTCAGTGTGCTGTTTTTCACTTACAGCTTTGTAGCCTCATATTTTCATGTAATTTCTGAAAATAGTTATTTTACTAAAGTGTGTTAAACTCTTTTCAATTCATATGTATTTAAATTATTCAATTACATTTTTGTTCCTCTAGCATTGCTGTTCAGAAACAAACAAGCAAGCTTTTGTTTGGCAATATATTTGTACATGTATGCATCTTGCTGTCTAGATCTGTGCTCACTTTTGGATGGTGACTTTAGCCATCCAGTGTTTCTGTCTATAATAACACGTAGATACAAACTGTTGTAAATTCGCTTTCTTATTGACTGCACAGGAGTGCTTACTCTCCCATAACTCCCGTGTGCATACTGAAAATGGACTGAAGTCTTCAGTAGTATAGTTTGCTTTCAAATTATTTGTAAGTTTATTGAGCTTATTGTTTCAAACTAATAGTGTCTACACGGGGAAACGAATGCAGAGCCACGAGGGGGATGAAAATTCACAACCTTATGCAGATAAACACAGAATGTGAAATACTTGCTCCACTGTGTGGATTAAGTACTTTGTCATCAAAACATTTTTAGTATGTGACCTGAGAATGCACTTGGGGAGTCGAGTGATGCAGCCAGTGCATTGCACACTCTTGCGTTGCTGCTTGCCAGCTTGTCTGTGTAGGGACTCCTCTAATCCATGTTAGTCATTGCCGTACAACATGTGGCACATTAAATTCCATCAGTAACTGTCCTACATAGGAAAATTCAAGAGTTCATCCAGATTTTCTGTCTCTGAAGTCAGTATAGGAGGAGCAGCAGTTTGTTTTTCAGTAGCTTTTTGGCTTGATTGCTGTAGTTGCGTATTAGCATTAATGATTTTTTGAAAGGGCTAATAAACTATTTTAGGGTGTGATGGAAAAGATTACACAGCATGAGCAGTACGGACACAAATCTATGTTTGATAGTAGGACTATCCATAATCTGTAAATGCAGCCATAGACTTTTTATTTCCAAAACATGCTCAAGCACAGCAGTTTAAGAGTACAACAATGCAGAATCAGTCCTCTCAAAGACTAAATCACTATGATTTTAACTTTTATCAAAATGAATAATTAGGAAAAAATGTACAGCTAATGTAGATATGTTTGTGTGTAGGTAATACTACTTTTCTCATTAACTTGCTTTCTGTTTTATGTACCTTTTTTTAGATGCCAACTCAGTTTGTGGAGTCAGTTTTGGAAGTACATAGTAAATTTGTTCAACTCATCAACACTGTTTTGAATGGTGATCAACACTTTATGAGTGCCCTTGACAAGGTAGCTTTTACTTAAGTAAAAAAAAGCATTGGAAAACAAAATGTAGGACACTGTTTCAGGCTTACCAAAATTCTTCAGGCCATCAACACATGTTCAAAGATAAGAGTTCTTATTCAGTTTTTCTAGGTTATAAATGCAATGGAACAGAAGACAATACAGTCGTAGGGAGAAGGATATGTACAAAGGAAACCACTTTAATACTTAAATGTTTTCTGAAAGAAAGACCTGTCTTTTAATCACAACTGAAAACACAAAAATGGAGCTGACCCATTTAATGTAAATTTTAGTGCAGATAATAAATAGACAAATTGTGGGGCTTGGGAAGTTTGGTAACTCTTAACATGCATTTAAACTTGAATTTGCTTCCTGCCATAATGCTTAAACTCTGAATGTGGTATTATTACTTACATAGAAGCTTTGTTTAGAATTTTCAACTTGACTATGATGAATGTCTGGAAACATACATTACTTTAATCACTGTCACAATAGCTAACTTTTTCCTAGGGAGAAGCTTATTTAACTTGAAGTTAAATAAGCCTGTTTAGGGAAAGAGGCTTGCTGCTCTTTTGTTTGAAATGCGTAGCCATGAAGGTATTTAAGATAACAGTTCTAATTGTTATAATTTGTAATAATAATAATAATAATAATGATAATAATTAAAATTATTATTATCTGACTTCATTATTGTTATCATTATTAAATTCTGCAAAACATGCAGAGATTGAGTGGTTCCTCCTCAAAAAGGAAGTAGGTTTATCTAATGTATTTGTTAATTTCCCACTCTTACACTTACTACTTTCTTATCTGTAATTTCCTGTGATAGGATGCGTGCATATGTTTCATTTGTGGTGTTTACAGTAATTGCAGATTGTAGTTGGGGTCATAGTCTAAGTTTTGATAATTTTCAGCCAAGGCTAATCTGGAAAGACATAGTGATGAAGATACCAGTAATAATATCAATGGTAGTCACCCATCTGTATTTATGATATCGAGAAAATAATTGTTTAGTATTTTAAAACAACAAATGCTTATTTCAGTACCTGAATAAATTTGTCTCAGTTGCAATTAATACCAAGTACCAGAAGGTGGAGTAATATGAGGTTGACAAGTACATTTTGCTGCCACACAGGCAATGTACTTTTTCCTTAAATACATCAGTTCTTCACTTCAGTGATCTTTATTACAATAAATATTTTAAATCTTAATCTGCTGTCAATTTTTCATGGTGAATATCAAAACTGCTATTGTTGCCTCCAGTATTATTGCAAAAGAGTGCTCTAAGCTTCCAAAGAGTTTTCTATTTCTTGTCAAGCCATGCATTCCTTTCTCAGGGATTCTGGGGACCTGTATCAAATATTGGAATGTCGAGGCATTGTTCAAAAGAGTTGCTTGTCAGTTCTTCTTTATAATAATAACAAAATAATGTTTTCCTTCCATAGAAGGAACTGTAATTCCTAGAAACTATGCTCATGCAATATTTTTGTTTCAGTATTAGTTCAAAATGTTAATTTAAATGTGGTACTTAGTTTAGAAATTAATCTTGATGATTCCAGTATCTTTGTTTACAATTTCCAATTCTAAACTGCCACTATCTCCTTCCTTTCCTTTTTCATCATATTGAGGTTTTCTTCAGCTACCATATTTTTTGTACCACATCTTCAAATTTCCACTTTCAGCAATATTTTTTCTCCTCTTTAGTTTATCACAAAATCCAGCAACCAAAAGATCTTTCCTTTCTTACTGTTGTGAGCACATCATGCATGTTTTTCAGCTCAAAGATACATGCTGTTGATGTAAACCGCTGTTGATGTGCGGCTGCTCCCATCTGCTTTATCTGCAGTTATTCCTCGCTTTCTTTCCATCCATACTTTTGGACCATACATATTGCTGTATATCAAAATCTTCATACTTTTACCTTTCTAATGAAAACTTAATTTGTTCTTCTGTTTTCTGCAATTAACTTCTGTTCCTCTACTCTTTCCACCCTTACTTAAATCTCAACTTAAAAATGTTCAACAGTCAAATTTTCACAGAGCAATAATTCAAACCCTTTTATTCATTGTTTGTTTTTTGATCCCCTTTGTTGTAGTTCAGTTTTATAAGGTCTTGGATGGTCTTTGCCCTGAACAATTTTGATTTCTTCAGATTTCGTAAAGAAAAAGTTTTAAGCCATTTACATTTTTTCCTCTTTGCTCTATGTTCCTGTATAGGCTTTGACATCAGTAGTTAACTATAGGGAGCCCAAGTCGATCTGCAAAGCACCTGAGTTGGTAAGTGATATGTATTGTTGTAGAAAGTAATAATACATTTTTATAACAAATTATTGGCATAGGGTCCATCACATGAATATCCATCCATCACACAGAGATGTGTCTTTTGGTAGTAATAAATAAATTAACCTGCACGCATTTTCTGGGTATGCAAAATTGGTACAGTTGTAATTTTTTATATGAAATTCAAATTGGGTTGTGCATGTGGTATGTATTGTTTACCTATGAGTACAGCCCTTGTAATAGAACATGAGACTGTAAACTGTGACTTATTTCATGCTTTAACTTTTGTGTAGAAGTTTGGAATACCTTGACGTGCATTTGTTCTCAAGCTTGACAAGTAGGTTTGGGTTTGTTTTTTCTTTTTTTAACTTGAGCTGGCCAAGTACTGTGACAACTTGTTGAAGAAATCAGCAAAAGGAATGACAGAAAATGAAGTAGAAGACAAACTTACAAGTTTCATTACTGTTTTCAAATACATTGATGACAAAGATGTATTCCAAAAGGTAACTTTTGATATTCAGTAAATGTTAAAATGTTACATTTAAAGTATACTTGAAGAATGTGGTTATGCTATTAAAAAATCCTCATATCTGATTTTTTTTTAAATGCAGTTCTATGCCAGAATGTTGGCAAAAAGATTAATTCATGGTTTGTCTATGTCTATGGATTCTGAAGAAGCCATGATTAATAAACTGAAGGTAATGTAATATTCTTCTAATGCAGAATAAACTAATGTAGGAGTATGTAATGTTGAGAGGGAGCAGCAGAGGGTGCCAGAGATAACTTAGCCATCAGTAGATCCTGTTTCCAGTAGCTGAAAGGGAAAACTAATTTCTTGTTAGTCTATGAAAGATATATGGCCAAATATCACCTAAGCATTTGAGATTTTTTTTTTTAATGAGTTTTCGGGTAGTTTTAAGTGTGTTCAAGCAATTTATATTTACATTCTGAAAGTACCAAGGACTTTCATAAAACTATTTCTGTCTTTCGATTTTATAAAATAACATTGTTCATATAAATCAAGGTATAGAAAATTAAATTAAGATACATCTGACCACTTTGTTTTGTGTTTGTTTTCTACTGTAACTAGTATTCTCTGTAAATATTATGACAACACTTTTGCTGACTAGTTTTTCGTATTTTAGTAGTCAATGTGCATGATTTATATAATAAATACTGTTTTCACTGTGAAACCTATTACGATTTCTTCACAGCAAGCCTGTGGCTATGAATTTACCAGCAAGCTCCATCGAATGTATACAGACATGAGTGTTAGTGCTGATCTCAACAATAAATTCAACAACTTTATCAAAAACCAGGACACGATTATAGATTTGGGAATTAGTTTTCAGATATATGTTCTACAGGTACTAATGTATGTTTACTACTATTGAATTATTTGTACTTAATTTTTATGTTTTGATAACAAGTGAACAATTTTTCTAACTATGAATATGTCTTGTATGGAAACTGACTCCTTATGATCATTGTGGAATAATTGATTTTCCTAGTGTTTCTTTTTAAAATTAACCCACTAGCACACTAAACAATAGCGATGTAAAATGCCTGGTGTTCTTGTCTTGAATTAATACCTCTGTGGGGCATGCATAACGAGCAGTAAAAAAGGAGCAGTAAACCTTCTGTTGTAACATGAATGTCTTGCAGCATAATAGTCACTTTAGATCTGTTTAATAGTGGGTTTTTTCCTTAATGTATATATTATATGAAAATACTAATGCTTTTATTTTTCCCGATACCTTTAGGCTGGTGCATGGCCTCTAACTCAGGCTCCTTCTTCTACATTTGCAATTCCTCAGGAACTGGAAAAAAGTGTACAGATGGTAGGTTAGTAGGAGGCTTCTTGTAAACATGTGGAAAATGTAAAATAACTCTAAATACAAGATCATCACTCTAACAGAGAAAAGCCTGAGCTGCTTCATTTTGTTTGTAAATCATGGCCATCCGGTTTCCAGTCCATATGAAATTTGGAACAGTTACCCAAATGACATACTGAATTTATGTATGTATTTGCGTGGCTTTTCTTAATTTTTCACTTCTCTCTTCTACGCTTCGTTCTTGATGAGGGAGATACTAATAAATACAGTCAAATTAACTGTGTTGATTCTTAGCTTTAAAACCAATTCCTAATATTTAGATATCAGAAGATTTTGTTTTGAATATGAAATTTGGACAGATTTAATAGCAGATTAAAATGCAGATGCAGGTTTCTTATCCTGTATTTCACAGGAGCCATTCAAAATCAAGCTTTGTGCAGACTTCTTTAAAGCTAATTTTACAAATTCTCAAAGCAGTAAAGGTTTTACTTTCGCGAAATATTCTCTATTTATGTGATTATTTTTGCTTTGTAGGGGTAGAGTATTTTATTACTTTTGATTGTATTATTGTGTTCTAAATGTTACCTGCACAATGTTTGTGTTAAGGTACAGAATATGTGTGTTGATCTTTGCTAAAGTGTATTTAATGGTGAAGTACATTTTAGACAATAAAAAAATTCATATTATTGTACATAATGGATTTTTAAACCAGTTTTTATATCTTGAATTGCTGTTTGATGTAAATTACAATGGCAAATGCCTCTCTCTACAGTGAAGGAGCGTTTTCATGTATTAGTGCTGCATATTAGAACTATTTATTCTTCTTTTATTTACGCTGCATTAAGTGGCACTTGGTTTTAGCAATATAATAGTTTCCAACCCTTACCAGGGGATCCACAGAAAGTGGGTGATGGACATTTTGCTGTTCTTTGTGGGCTTAAAATAGGAGTATCGTCACTTGTGCCTCAGCTGGAACATTGTTACGGACTTGCGTATCAGAAGCAGATCAGAGTTCTGGGTTGCTTATCTAACTTCACGGTTTTGCCAGTTTAAAGAAGCAAACTTACTCATGTGTCACCTAGCTAGAATTAATGGTCTAAATTATAATTCCCTGCGGAAACAGAACATGACCTCATGAAGTCTTTGAAAAATTGACAATGTCTGTCTTTACTGTCAAATTTGATCGTTTGACCCATGAAGAGAGAGTTCTCTCAGGATTCTGGCCAGGATTTAGAAAGATTAAAACATTTGCAGTTGCACTCGAAAGTATGGGAGTACCTCTATAACTGGGAAAACTGTTTAGCAGCTTTTTTCTGGCTTTGAGACTGCTGGAGCTTCATATAAATATATATTTATTAGAATGGTATACAAGTACTGGTTTTCATACTATGTAAGCTTGTGGGTGGAGAAACACCTGATTCTTAAAGAGGTTAAAAGTCCCCCATTTTGTATTTTCCTTCGATGTTAATCAGAGTTGTCAGACCAAATCAGAGTAAGCTAAAGTGATGTGTACGCAGTGTTGGCTATGTGGGGTTTAGGGAGGTTTGATCCCATTTTAAGGAAAGGTTCTTTGAATCTGCTTAAGTTTTTCTCATTACCAGAAAGTAAATTAGGATTAGTCTGCAAGCCGCACTTCCTTGTTTCTTTCAGATAGGAAGTATGAGAGCAAAATTTCTGATTTTTTTTTCCTTAAAAAAAAAAAAGCTTAAATACTGTAACTCAGATTTAGCAGTCACTTGCCAATATATGCAGTCTGATTTGTTTCTCTTGGCTATACGGCTCATATGTAGGATTAAGGTCAGATTTATATTTTAATTTTTCCATTGGATTTTCAACAAAATTTCAGTTATTTTTCAGAGGGCATCCAAGAGAATGCCATAGCTACTAAAAATCCCCATTTTTATATTTGTTCTTACAAGCAAAATGGTCAGACTCTTATTACATATGTTAAAATAAAGTCTTGATTTTTTTTTTTTTTTACAAGCCTTGCCATCAACTTCCACTCTAGTCTTTGGAGAAATTCTTCTTTTCCTTCCTGTCAGAGTAACTTTTCTGCATCAATTTAGCCCACAGGATAAGCAAGCTGGAAGCCATTTCCTCAAAAGGTTTTTTAAACATTCTGGAATATCTTTAATTGTTCTTCAAAATCCAGTGCTTCCTTTCTTTTTTTAGGGCTTTTTCTTATTCTCTCTCCATTGCTTGCTAGTTTCCAGGAATGGCAGGACTGATGGATTATATATAATATGAGAATAAGATGATTTTGCTGCTTCTCTGTCAATTTGATTTTTCTTATTATAGCCCACAGTTCATTTACGCTATTCCTTCTCTTATTCTTTGTTGGTGAAAATGACACTTAAACATACATAAATACAGCTTGGAAAGAATCTTCTAGGAATTGCATTCCTAGAGTCTTCTGGAAAGTGGTCTCGTTTACAATAGCCAGACTTGTGTACTTTAGTGCCTGATTTCAAACTGCATAGCTAATTTTCACTAGCCTGAAACCAAACCCTTTGTTTCTTAAAGAAGAGAGGATATTTAAAGTTGTTTTTAAAGGCCTTTTCTTGTTTGTAGGTTTTTTTTTTTTTCATATTCCTGTTCTGCTATATATTTGTGTGTCTTTGTAGAATTTAAATGTCACGGAAAAATTCTTCCTAGAGTGATTGATGTAGCACTTCTCATAATGACAAGAAATTCCTGTAAAAATAAAAAAAAAAAAAAAAGGAGGAAGAAATTAGCATTAATACTAATGCTGGTTTTGCATATGAGATTGTTCAAATACTGATTTTGAGGGGATGCTTCACTTTTTGGGTGTCAGCACAACTTTGAAATGTTACTTCCTAAATCGTAAATGTGTGCTGCTTTGTGAAAATAGGCTTTGGAAGGTTTCAACAGAAATTCAAGGATCTGTAGTCATGTCTTGATTCTGAGATGTTTGTAAGTTGTGTAGCTGTGTCTAGCCTGAAACCCAAATTGGAAGGTGGCAAAAACTATGCTGCGTTTCAGGCTTGCTCTTTTGGAATTCCCCCTAAAAATATGTTGAGGAATGCAAGATGAGATGTGTCATGAAAGTCAATGTGTAACTGACTGTGGGAAATACTTGTTAACTGAAAGTTTATGGTTTTTGAAGGATGTTTTTTAAAGAAAAATCAGTAAAATTGATTTTCTGAATTGATTTTCAAATAGGATGTCAAAGCCATGGAATATAGAATGATTTCATCAAGGTGAAAAAGTAAAAATACACTTGCTTTTTGGTGAAATTGGAAGGAATAGAATAATAAAACCTAACAATGTTGATAGTTAAAACCTCCTAGAAGTTCTTTTAAATTCATTAGAGTTGATACTTTGGAACACTGTTTAACTACAGTATTTTATGCTTTGTGAGTATCGAGAATCTTTTTGATGTAGTCATCAAATGATATGCTAATCCTAATATGTTCAAGTTCAGTTATCACCCATCTTCTAAAGGAAAATGATCGATCTGCAATGTTTGCATCCAATATGGTGAACATAAAACCACTATTCCTTCACTGGGGTGGTAGTACGATAATAAACTATTTTAATTAGTTATATGTGTGACTAATTGAAGTTCATTTTGTTTTGCAGTTTGAATTATTTTACAGTCAGCATTTTAGTGGAAGGAAGCTTACTTGGTTACATTATCTTTGTACAGGTAAAAATAAGTGCTTTGCTAAACTTATGCTCTATACAACTGACAACTGTTTGCTAAAAGTCCTTTTCAAATGGCAACGGACTTTGGAGTTGGAACTAATGTTGCATATGAAGTCAACTGACTCATTTTGCATTATAAATTAGTTTAATATTTACTGCTTAGTATTTCCAAAAGTTATGTTTTGTAAACTTGCATATATTATCTGTGATTTATTAAACCCAAGTAAAACTGGAGTTGTACATTCTTAACTGCAAAATGGCACTGTAGACCTGCTGAGTTAATAACAATTGCCCTAGAATTGCTTCTGTAGTATCAGATGTCCCTTAGCTGAATATTAAATGTTAAGAATGCACGCTATACTCAGATATGTAAGTATCTAAGTAAATACATATATATATTAACTCATGTTTATATTTACTATATGGAAATATATGTGTAAAAAAACATGTTAGAAGAGATATATAAAATTGTAGCGTAGTTTGGTAAGTATCAGTCAATTGTGCTTTATTTCAAGTGCTTTCAGTATCAGGCTTTAACGACTGAGCAGCACAGCATATTACATGGTGGTGAAAACTAGACTAGCATACAATAATAAGATGTAGTGAAAATTTAGGTCTGATAATAGGTTGTCGTTAACTCATGCTCACTTTCACAGAGAAAATATGAATCTGCTTTCAGGCGTATTTCTTCAGTGCTTTTTTTCTTTTCCATCTTTTTTTTTTTAATTTCAGTGGAATTTAAAGAGTATAAGAATACTGCGCAAAAATTTTAATGATGAACAACTTTTAATCACTATTTTGTGACTGTATAAGCTACTAATTGAAGTTCATGCATTGCAATGCATTGAGGCTATTTGGAATTTCCTTTTTTTAATACTATAAATTATATTACATTATTCAAATTCAAAACTGTATGTTTCATTTTTTCTTGAATACACTATTATTCTAGTGTTTATAGTTTATCAGAGGGGTTTTTGTGGTAGACCACATTCTATATGTGTAAATTCACAACATCAGTTTTCATCTTCCCATTCCAAGGGTTAAGTGCATACTTAGGTGTGAATTGAATGTGTGGAAATGTACGAGGGGCTCTAGTAGTTAGACTTCAGATGACTTTTCACCGCTTTCCATCAGTTTATAATATACTACTTGTGTCATTACAGGTGAAGTAAAAATGAACTATTTGTGCAAACCTTACGTAGCCATGGTCACAACATACCAAATGGCAGTGTTGCTTGCCTTCAACAACAGTGAAACTGTCAGTTACAAGGAGCTTCAGGATAGTACACAAATGAACGAGAAGGAACTGACAAAAACCATCAAATCCTTACTTGATGTCAAAATGATCAACCATGACTCAGACAAGGTATGGAGTAATGATATAAAAAACTTCCACGTTTTCAGTCTTCTGACTCTAGTATTTGTTGAAGGCTTTTTTTTTAACATAAAAGGATTGACAGTTTGCCTTTTGTTTTTTCCCCTAAACTATTGTTGACCCTTGTGAATAATTCTAAATCTGTATTTATAAGGAAAGACAGGAGGAAGTAGACTATATGTGTCATATAGGCTCTCTATGCCTATAACATCATGGTATGCTGAAAAGGTAATAACGCTAAGACCGTTTATTTTTTCTGTTGCATTTCATCTGCGTGGCTTTAGACTCACTGCTGTTGGAGGGGAATACTCTTTAAATACGCCACTGTCAAAGTTGTACTGGATCACAGGAAGGAGCCCAAGTAGTAAACCAGAGAGTCTTACAGAGATCCTAAAAAAAAATAATAAATAAATTTATGGGATTCAGAGAGTTAAAATAACAGCAACCATGTTCTTCCTTGCTGGCAGATTACAGGAGGAGGAAAGGGAGCAAGGAAGGTTTGCGTGAGAGGATTTCTGCTGCAGTTTGCTATGAGTTTCATGGAATTCTAGTAGTATCTGAGCTTGCTTTGTGGTTAAGGCGATAGTTGATGGAGGTTCTGTTTGTTCTGTACGGCCTATGTGAAACCAGTTACCCCTTTTCTGACACAGTGACGGGTGCAGATGTCCGTTGCATAAGAAACACTGCAGAGCTGCCTGTGCATACCATACAGGCTTTAGCACGTGCTTCCAGCTAGCCCAGAAAGCCCGCTATTTACACAGTGTCAGGGAGAAGAAACGGAGATGAGCTGTTTGCTTCACTTGTGAGAAGAAATCCAAAGCTGCTCTGATAGCTGCTTTTTTTTTAAAACCAGGAAAATACTAGAAAATGGAAAGTGAGATCACAAGGAAGATCTGATGCCGGGGTGAAGCACAGGACATGCTTCCAATATCTAGAAATTAGCTCAGATTGGAACAGTGGCTGGGAAGATGTCTGTTAAAGCATGGTTGAAATATAACACTGGGAGCTATTACAGAAAACAGCGAGGTTTTTCGTAATCTTACTAAGTTGCCCATTATTTAAAGGATTTGAATTTATTTGTGTCTATTCTATAAGGTTTGCCCAGTTTCTTTAAGCATATGTAATTGAAGAGTGAATGATATACCTTCCCAACCCTTTTAGCTTTTAATGTTTACCACTGCATTTTCTGGTTCTTTAACTTCCAGGTGATGGTATTCAAACATCTCTGCTAATTCTGTTTTCTTTGCGCTCCATCCAGCAACGTGAAAGCAGATCTGTAGACAGTCTATCAGCTTACTTACTCAATAAGCCAGTGAACTTTAGTGAAACTAAATACACTAACGTCTCTTTACCAGTATCTGAGCCACACAGAAAAGTACAGTATGTTAAATGTTGTAGTTTGCTTTTGTTTGTTCTTTTTTGAAAGAGGAAAGAGAAAAAGAAAACTTTTAGCAAAATTTTTATTGGTTCATTAGAGTCATGCTTTTTGAGTTCATGCACAACACACAATTTATTTTGGTTTATACTCAACCATGAAAGCAGGATAATGCTAAAATTTAATGTTAGCTTATATTTTTTTAAAGCTGTTGATCTTTGCCCTTTCGTGTTCGATTTTATATACTATGCCTGGATACTATAAAATATTATAATAAATATTTTTTGCAAAATGTAAGATTAGAATTAATATTGTTTTGAGTATATATTTAGGTAAGTATTGACTGTGTTTACGGAAGCATTTGGGCATGAGGCAACCAGGGTTCGGCAAGATTCCAAAGTCTAAGAAGCCTAGTAACTTTATTCTGCTGGAAATTGGTAATACTTGTACAGATTCTTGCCTGGAAACTGCAAAGATAGGTCAGGTCATCCTGTTAGTTGAATGTAAAAGTGTTTCGACTGCAGGGAATAGTTTCCATTTATTGAAAGAAATGGACTTTTACGTGTGGGAAAGAATTGAGATTCTGACAGGAGAAAATTAGAAATGCACAGATAGATGTGGAACTGTAGAAGCTGCAGTTGTCAACTGGTTTTGCTATAACATAACAAAATGCTTAGATGTTTTTCTTCAAGTTCTGGAAGACAACATTAGTAATAATTGTGAAAGCAACAGCTCCTCTTTCTCTGGAGATTCTGCCATAAATAAATGCAAATCCTTTCTTTGCAGGGAGAAAATGAGTTTAAATGGGAAGTGTTTGAAACTAAGATAAACTGTTGAAGTATTAGAACAGAAATTGCTCTAATCATATTGACTTGTTAACGATATTCATGTACGTCAAAGTTCTTCATAGTGTTTTCTAAAATTGACTCGATTTGCGGGTTAGTTAAACTGTAGCTTAAGAAATTGACCTGGTTCAAGTGGCATTTTAGAATTTCCAACTACAAATCTGCTGAAATTGTTTATATGTATGCAAGCCTCTAACTGTGATTTTTCAAAGTAAATAGTTGTTATTTTCTGGTTCCATTTCTGATTTTTTAAAAAGATTCTTTATTGCAGGAAGATGTAGAGGTAGAGTCTACGTTTTCATTAAATATGAACTTCAGCAGTAAACGAACAAAATTTAAAATTACTACATCAATGCAGAAAGACACACCACAGGCAAGTATTCTTTGGTGTTTCTAGCTTGAACAGCTTAGGAAGCTTATTTTTCTAAAATCACATTTGTTGTATTAGTTTGGTGTAAGCAGATGTAAGAATCCCTGTGTAAGATTTACATCACCATAAAGAAATTGTTTAAGTGTAAAGCTTAAGCACTGCAAATTTTTTTATATTTAATATATAGGCAGGAGACAGTAGAATAGGGAATAAGAAAAAGATAAACAAGATCTATTCCTCTTGTACCAAATGGGAGTGACTTTTAGCTTGTCTTATCTAATGAGACTTTCTTGTTGGTGGTGTTTCAATAAAAGCAACCTATTCCAGGGACAGCAGAACCAATCAATTCTATTTCCCTATGATTTTGTGTCCTTCATCAACTGAAATTAACTCCAGTGTTGATGATCCGTGTTCTCTCTGTATCTCCTAAGACATAGGATTTTGCACAATAGATCTATGCTGCCAAACGTAATACATTATAGTAAATTCTGCCTGCCTTTCTCCCTAGCAAAAGCACTGGGTCAGTTGTCTCCCTCCTACCTTCCTGATGACTTTAATGAGACCCTTATTCCTGATTTACAGATGTCCTTTGCCTGGAATTGAATTTCACCTAGATATTTGTATTAATTGACCAATTTTAATGCAGTAAAAAGTATAGATTCAAGATGCTTTTATGAAGTGTTTATTGATCTTATTATATTTTAAGCACTGTCATTCTTCCTATGTTGCAGGAGATGGAGCAGACCAGAAGTGCTGTAGATGAAGACAGAAAAATGTATCTTCAAGCTGCTATAGTCCGTATCATGAAAGCACGTAAAGTGTTGCGACATAATGCTCTTATTCAGGAGGTAAGATAAAGTCCTCTTCTTAAGCACGATTTGATTGAAAATCTTCAGGATAGTTGGCTAAAACATCTGACCACAAAACTTTCCTATGTCAAAGCTGATACTTCAGTGAAATTAGTGAGAATTTCATTGGAGTCTACTTTGAACTGCAGTACTGGAGCACTACCTGTGATCCCTCGATGGTGTAAATGTGTCTTAGCACTAAAGCATTAAGTGCCTCTGATTGCTCTTTCCTGCTGGTTCTATGACAACAGATGTATCCTTTAAGAGTCGTTGCCAGAGCTATAGCTTCAATTGAAAACCTGAGTATGGGTATTGTAGGTATGGAATTTCCAGAGAAGCAGCTAGCCAATTTTGGGCTCTAATTGTAAAGTTAGATTTTATTCTAATTCCTGGTTTAAACTTTAAAAGTTGTCCGGGTATGTAGACATGTACTACTTAAGCGCCCTTTTCTGTTAAGTCATACAGTTGTCCAGATTTTTTAGATTCTAGATTAATGATCTGTGAACTGTCACAGACTGGCTGGGAAGGTATTGCTATTTCTTTTGGTTTTCTCCCACTTTCCGATCTGTGCTAGTTGCCTGCCTAATTGTATTTCTTATTCCAACCCAACCTTTGCTCCTACCAGCCAGTTCCCAGTTTTTGTTTTCTTAGCCTTCAAAGGCAGTCATTCTTCAGCCTAATTCATTCTTGTGTTTCCTGAGCCTTGCTGGGATAGCCTCAGAGCAGGCTGGTGGGAAAGGGAATACGGGTTCCTGATTTATTAGACCATTTTGAGCATGGAGGTGGGGAGGCATTCAGTCACTTTGAGATCTGCTGTATGATTTCTGTCTTGTGTTGATGCAGGAAACAGTTTACCACACCCACCATTTAATTTTTATTTCCTAAAAAAAAAAAAACAATCTGAGAGCTTGTAAGCCCAGAACTTGCAATGTGAAACATCTTAAAGGTTTTGGATATTGAAATAGTGCTCATACACAAATAGTCTTAAAGCATATTTGAATATCTAAAAGATGAGGCAGCATAGGTCCTGATTACTTCTCATAATCTTTGGCTATTTGGTTTCGCATTACTTAAATCATCCATGTGGTTATGATGAAATCCTGTAAGAATTTACAGTTAAAACTAGAAAATGGTAGGCAAGCCCCATTTCATCTTTGAAAATACTTTTTTATCCCTACTCTCAAGTTCTTAGACAAAGTTTTCAAACCTTACTTTGCTTGAAACCAGTTTGTAAGGGTGGAATAGATGACAAATTTTTATGGTTTGGAAATGAATAATCCTTTCTAGTTGCCTTCTTCCTTTGTTTAACTCAAGAGGCACGAACTGACATGCTTCTGCTGTACCTTGCTATTGCAGAATAGTACCGTCTCTTGACATAGGGAAATTTTTCACATTTTGCAAGCAAGGTGGATGTTTTGATGGTTACTCTTAAAAACTAAGTAGAGAGTAAAATTGGTGCTCTGTTTATCTAACACCAGCCACATCTACCTATATTGTTTTTTTACCCTTAGCATTCAAGTAAATTTATGATACTTTTGAAAATCATATGCTTTGTCATTTAGTCTTTAGTTCTCGGTTTTGAATACTACTTACAACCTAGGTGGATTAGAGCATTTAAAACTGAAGGCTAGGCTTATAAATAATTGATATCTGTGCTGCAGTACAGCCTGGGCACCTCAAGTAGCCTTAAATGAGCGATGGTGAACCTCAAGCAATAAGGTGAAGCAGTACAAAAATCCATTAGGGTTAATTTTTCCTTCTTTTTTGCGCTCTGAATTGATTTGTGCCAATCTCCGTGCTGCCTCAGCTAAACCACTACTGAGACCTGAGCTTGCTGGTTTAAAATGTTAGGTGTCTTCTCTATAGTTTATGATACAGATGTACTCTTAGGCACTTCAGAAATTGCCAGGTTTTAGAGCAAATTGTGGGGGGAGAGGTTTTTTATGTACTTAATGCTTAAACACAAATATGAAAATCTCATGTTAAGTGGAAATTTCACCTAGTTACATCTGCATTGAGCTCAGTATCTTGTTTTGCTTCATGTTGGATGAATAAGGTTAAACTGCCAGGTGTTTTCTGAGCGGAACATGCTCAGCTCTCTCACTAGACTGGCCTTTATTAAAAAATTAATAACCATCACTTCTAAACTTTTAAACTAACTTCTTGGCTGTCCAACTTCTTTTTTTTCTGCTGCTAACCTTGTAGTAAGAGTTGCGGTTTTTTTGTCAAGAGCCTTTTTATTTCTTAAAACATTTGTTTCTGATATTGTTAGTAATTATGGTGTATATACACCATAATATGATATATGTATATACACATAATTATGATGTATATACATAGTTCTTGTTACTTTTATCATGATGCTTATGTACTTACAAATAATGAAGTGACTTAAAATTTCTAGCCTGACTTCTTGAGCAGTAAGAATCAATTTTTTGAAAGGAAGTCTGTTTACTATGAATAGTTAATATTTTTCTTACCTCCTTAATATTTTTTTTCTGAGATATAAGGGCAGGATTATACTGTTGTTAGAGATATGATTGACAGACTCCTAGCCTTAATGTGTTTAGCTCTGATTCTAGCAGTTAAAACTACAGCACCACGCATTTCATTTAGGAATGTGGAAAATATTCCTAGGAATGTGCACTAAATATTCATTAGTCCAGGAAAAAAATACTCAAGGCCCTTGCTAGACCTGTGTATGTCAGCGTGTGGTCTTTGCTGAATTGTTAATTGTGTTAGATCTGCCCTGATAGCTCCATGCTGCAGTCACTTGCAGGATGAGGTAGCTTTTGCCTTAAAATGAATAAGGTCAGTGGGAGTAGTGGAGGGGAAAGGCCAATGCAGTCGTTCCCAGAATACTTTTTTTTTGTTATTCTGACCATCAGGTATTTCTATCCATCCTTCTTATTTGTATTATCTTTGATAAAACAAAACCAAAAAACCCCTACCAACACGAAATTCTATCTTTTGTTCTCTCTGTCCTAAGTAAATGTGTGAAGTATGACAATGACAATCAGTTTGAGTGTAGGGCTGAAGTTAGGTGAAATCTGAGCAGATCTATTAGCTTGTTAGCACCAAGTTTCTTCTCATTTGTAGTGCTGTGGAACATACCAGACCCTTGGCTGCTAGCCCAACAAAACTTGTTCTTTTGAGCTTTTTGTTTGCTTTGCTGGGCGAGTTCTACCTGGTGAGTTCTGTTGGCTCACGGAGGGCTCCAGCAAGCTCTAGAGCTGGGACAAAGCCAGCCGTGAAATGTTGTAAAGAAAACAGGAAATCCAGCTGAAATAAAAATAACTTTCCTTACAGAACAAATGAGAAACTACAGGCAAAATATATTGTGACGCTTGAGTAGTAAGATCTTTTGTTTGCCTCGTGTACCATTGCTAGGAAGTGGAGACAAGAAAGTAATAGTCATTTTCTTTGCTGCAGGTTGCCCACGAGAGTAAAACGTGGAAAATTTTCAGAATTAATAAATATGCATATTTTCTTACTACACACCATTTCCTCCTCTTCTCCACAAGAGAATGGGCAAAACTGGGAACTATTAAGAGGCATCTAAAGTTTTGCCTGTAGCTGCAGTTTCTTCCACAGTGCATATATAGATTTGTTTTTACAAGAGAGAATTTTTTACTGTGTGTATTACAAAGTTCCAGCATAGCCAGATGGAGCTTGCCAAATTGTCCGGCTGTCTTCAGTGACTGAAGAAAGAGAGGTTCATCCTGGTTGTCTCAAATTGTGTAGGAAAGGAGGTCAGTGGTAGGGAGGGCTCCATTTACACCTTCCAGGCAGCCAGCTGAGCAGGTTGGGTGCCTTCCAGGAGCAGGGATACAGCGCTGCATGGGCTGGAACGTAGAACACAACAAATCCAGCTCACATCTCCTTGCAACAGCAATCGAGTAGTGTAACTTTACCAAATGATTACTACTTGGGCTGTGTCTTTTGAGATGAGAAGTGTTGTCATCTAGGGCTTTTCAGCAAATTTCCTGAAAAAGGAGTGTTACTTTTTTTTCTTGCAAAGTTGATTATCTAGTGCAGTAGAACCTCTGAGGATAGTTGCATTTTTAGTACATTTAAACCGTGCTACTCAAGAATGAATAAGGTCTTATTATAACATTATAGTCTGATTTTGCTTTCTTTGCTATGTACCTGTTTACATGTCTTCTAAACATAGAATCATAGAATGGTTTAGGTTGGAAGGGACCTTGCAGATCACTGAGTTCCAACCCCCCTGCCATGGGCAGGGACACCTCCCACTAGACCAGGTTGCCCAAGGCCACATCCAGCCTGGCCTTAAACACCTCCAGGGATGGGGCCTCAACAACCTCTCTGGGCAACCTGTTCCAGTGCCTTACTACCTTCAAAGTAAAACATTTCTTCCTAAATGTCTCTTTAATGCTATAAGGAACAGGTTTCACAAATCTTTATTAAATGAAAATGTCTTCTCTGTCTTTTTATGATAACAAAAGTGGTGATGGATGCGAAGAAAATTGTGTTCAACTTCAGAGGTAGTTTTGAAAAATACAATCAAGTAAAGTTTAACCATTCAGAATGGTAAAAAGTATTATGAAAACTAAGATTAATGCATTCTTCAGGTGTTTAATTTCCAAGTAAGACTGATGTAAGTCAAACAAAATTTGGGAGTCCGTGAATTAAATATTCCAGAGCAATGAAAGTACGTAAACAAAAGTAAAAGGCACCTAGTCTAGGAAGCGAAGTCAGTTAGCAGAGCCAGCATGGTAAGGCACGTAGTGTTTTACAAAATTTTCACTTAGCTTTAACTGTGACAATAATAAAGTTGAAGTAATGTGTTAATATTAGATTAATTTTTAACCTGAATATTTATCTTCATTTTTACTGTGACAAATTTAGCAAGCAGGAGAACTGAAAAGATCTGGTTAACATGCAGGCAAACTAACTAACGATCTGAGCAGACAGTTTAAGTGTCCTGACAGTAATGTATAGAGATGCTCTGTTGATTGTTATATATGAATGATTCCAGGTTTATTTAATTCTGTCTTTAAAAGAAAAATATACTGAATTTGCCCTAAAGCCATTAGCAAATATTTCTGTAGCGTTTATACCTGTTGTAAATAAAAATAACACAAAAACCATGTCTGTCTTTTGCAGGTAATTAGCCAATCAAGAGCTAGATTTAACCCAAGTATCAGCATGATTAAAAAGTGTATTGAAGTTCTGATAGACAAACAGTACATAGAGCGAAGCCAGGCCTCTGCAGATGAGTACAGTTACGTAGCATGATGTTGCTACCCTGCAGGTATGATTGTACGGAGATCATTGCTGTCACTGTTTGGTGTGTTCCTGTGGGAAGAGGCAGGCCTGTGCCTCCATAATTGGTCACTTGGCAGCCCCTGTTTTTCTGCTGTTTACAACATCACCAGTGCCATGTCATGAGCGTCGATGAAAATGCCTATAGATATTTCAAGCTCATGTCATTATGACATTTCTTAAAACTTTACTAAAAGAATGA
Organism: Chionis minor; assembly: GCA_013398295.1. Taxonomy (NCBI): domain Eukaryota; kingdom Metazoa; phylum Chordata; class Aves; order Charadriiformes; family Chionidae; genus Chionis; species Chionis minor. The sequence continues at coordinate 2,946,291 of VZSF01007519.1, read as the reverse complement.
GTGAAGTATTGCTGAAATGTGGAAAATTGGTTGGGTACCATGCTTTTTTTTTTCCCTCCCCTTTCACGTTTGCAGTTGATGTTTTTTAATGTATCTTAAGACAAAGTAAAAAAAAAAAAAAAAAAAAAAAAACAAAAAAACTAAATATTGTAATATGACAGATAACCTAATAATTGTATCTACATTAAAATGTAAAAAAAATGACGAACATGATACTGCTGCTTGTCAAATAAAAAAATAAAGTTATATAATGTGTCTCGAATGATTGTAGAAATGGGTATAGCATTAATATCTGTAAATATTGTTCAGACCTAGAAGAGTAAAAATAATGTTTTGTGTTTGGGTTTTGGGTAACCTCAGAAGTAGATCTGACATAAGAACAAATTTATACAAAACTGACTGCCAGGTATGTTATGTTTGCTGTGATTATAAAAAAAAAAAAATATGGTTAAATGCACATCTTGTTTTCTTGAGACTAGGCTAACTTACATTCTTAGTGCCTGAAGGCCTACTCTGTTAATTTCACACTGTAGGAATATGTTACAAGAGAAAATAAACAGACATTTAAGGGGATTTAAGTAGTGTAGTTCACAAAGAGTTAGGAATGGTTATCATGAACATCAAAGATACAGTTCAGTGGCTTGTGAAACCACTCTATTAATGGGAAAGAATATAGCAGACTGGTAATTGAAAAACGTTGTTTCGTTAATGCATTGTGTAGAAACACTACATGGATAGGTACCTATGTTTGTTTCCCATAAGCACATACATGTTTTCTTGTTTTCCCTCCTAACTCGTATGGTTGTATTTATCTTATTTTGTTTTCCTCTGCCCCAATTAGATTTCTAGCTATTTGGGTAGGACAAGAAATCCATGGGCTATTTCATGTCCTGCGTTTTTCATCAGGAATGGCATGGTGACTGTTCACTCTTACATAAGCACAGCGTAATTTTAAAAGGAACTAACTCTGCCACTGGAATTAATTGGAGTTTAAGAGCATTAAGAGTGTGAACACACGAATGCCTGCTGCATAAAAGAGCTTCCTCATGGCTATGCCTGCAATTATCATTGAAAGGATAAATATTAACTTTAAATGTTCTATTTTTGCCAAATTTTATTTGTGTGCATATAAAAATATATATGTAGATATATATTATTTGCAATATTTTTTTAGATTGTGTGATAATTTCATCACCTACTAAAAGTCCACAGATCAAGAAGTAATTTTAAAGGAAAAAAACCCTTTGAGGGGAGCTTTTTCCTTCTTTTTTGTTTTTCTAGTTCTTTGCTGTACGAAAGGTTTCTCTCCAACTCTCAGAATGTTGCTGTCTCATTTCTTAAGTGGCATTGCATTCATATGTCACCTGGAGGATATAGTAAACTTTCTATAGTTAACTAGGAAATGCTTTGAGAAGTGGTAATGTGTTTTCCTTATGCGGATTTTGCTGAGGCCAAATAAAGGGCAATAAACAAGGAAGGGCACTAAACACTTCTTTCATATTTATAGTTTTTTATCCCACTACACTAAGGTCTAGATTTTTTAAAATGGATTTATGTCTTAAAGAAGTGGGTCTTTGAACTGATCATATTAGGGTGCAGTAGGTTGTCTAAAGTGGTAGTTCAGAGTTGTATAGGTGTGTTGGGAGCCAGCACAGGTGCTTATAGTGTCACTAAGTGTAGTAAACAGCAGATACATTTGCATAGATTTTGACTGGAGTGACTTTTAGTCTATTTCAGTGTAAAACGTTTCTGTGCTTTATAAAAAGTGATTCATAAAAAAAGAAGAGGGAATATTTTATGACACAACAGAAAGAAATATTGCCTGAACACTGAATCATCAGATCCTTTCTCCAGAAAACAAACTAAGAGTGACACCAAAGCTTCTGGAAACTAATGTGTTTTATCTTGTAACTTGTGTATGAGTCAACAGATTTTAAGCTTGTTTCTTCATAAAAGGGTTAATAAAAGCTTTATTTAAATATAGATTGTGGTAGCAAAATTTCAAGACTCAGTTTGAAAAATCCTTAACAAATTTATTTTCAGAATCACTTCATAGACAAAACAAAAACTTTACTGCTCTAGCCCAAACGTGTAAGGTTTTTACATTACCTTATCTCTGAATTTTTGCATACCTAAAACATCAAAAGTAGTATTCTGGTTTTTAGATAAGCATGCTGCTGAGTTGAGACACGTTTAGCGAGTTAAAAACATTCATATATTTCAGCGCAGTTGGCATCTCCAGACAATGTCTTTCATAATTATACACAAACTCAGTCTTTTCAGTGCCTCTTGGGAAACATGGCTATAGCTGGGAAACGTTTTGAATTCTACTTTATAACTCACGCCTTCCCCCTAAGGAAAGAAGTAGTGCAGAGATTGAGCCCTCAGTAGCTGGGTTAGGGCACTGAAGTCATTGCTGGCACCCTGTGGTGCAGCTTTAGTGCAGTGCTGCAGCCTGGCAACTCAATTCATCTGGCAAGTGTCGTTTCACAAGACAAAGTGCTAAGGGCTGTTGTCAGGAGGGGCAAATTGTAAAAAGAGAAGACATCCAGAAATGCCACGCGCTTTTAATTGTTCAGTAGAAGGAACTGGTATAATTTTACAGGTATTTTTGTTATAAGCCTGTTAACTTGTGTGACCTGCTTGTTTACTGGGAGCCGTACAGCTGAGTCTGGAAACATGGTGATTTCATACATCTCTAATATCAAAATGTATTTTCCTCTGGTATTGACTGTTATTGATAATTCTTAGGCCAACTGAAAATGTATTTCTACAATGTTTTAATTTGTCTTCAGATTGATTGTCTTACTCTAGGAAAGAAAAATGTGTACCTCTATTTCAGTGTATTCATACATACAGGGCTGGTAGAGCTATGAAAGGTCCTTAAATCATCACAACATGAGAAAACAGTTTTCAAAGCAGAGAGTATCATTACTTTTTAAGAAGCTTTTCAATGAGTACATCACTTTTCCAAATAAGGAGCAGAGTACAGAAATTGGTCAAAGGATAAATACACTTTTTAAGCTGATACCTCTCAGCTATGCGTAGAAAGCCAATTCTTATCCTAAAAAAAGTCAATTTTCAAAGCAAATCTTACAATATAGTACTCATTCTTGAGCAGAATAAATTAGTTGTACCCTAGGGCAAATATGTTAGGACTGTCCATGCTTTATATATATGGTAAGTACCTAGAGTTAATTGTCCTAGAGTATTACAATCTATGAAAACATATTTGCCAGAAGCAATTGTTCTTGCACGGAGTATTTTCTCTTACTGCAAATCTAAAGTTATCCTTACTTGCTTATGGTAAGTTGTACTGTACTTCCTAGGTGATAACAAAACAGAGTTTTTGCAAATTTCTGGGCAAAAAAAGAGGAAGGATCAAAACATTGTTTGGGTATAATAGTTTTAAAACAATGTGAGACTTTGCTAAACACAAGTATGTGTGCGTGTGGTTTTAAAGAGGGAGGGTGAACAAATATGATAGCAAAAGTAACCAGATGTGTGTAGGCTGGATGTCCATTTCTTATTGTCTCTCCATTCTGTGGAATTTGCAATTGCATCAATAAGGGAAGAAAATAACAGCTGGCCAAAGGAAAGAGGAAGATGAGGAGGCTGGTCGGTTGGCCTCCCTTTTAGAAGTATTGGAGTTGTATTTTTGTCTTCTTTATCTTTGAATAGTTTAAACATGCATATGTTAATTAACAAGATTACTATTTAGTTCAGTACTGGTGTTATTTGTCATGCATTTGAGGAAGAAGTGTGCAAAGTAGTCAAAGCAGCAATGCATTTGACATAGCCGTGTGTTGGTGCTGCTCCCATCAACTATCCCAGGAGCACCCAGCACGAAGACTTGAAAGCCCCCTTCATCCCCCCAGTAAGTCCAGTCTTGCACATCTAGCTGGCAAGTAAAGGACTCTCCTGTGCCTTGGAAGTAGTACAGAGCAAGTCAAAAGGTACTATTAGTCACTTCTAAAGCAGTTCTAGTAGTTTAGGGAATTACTTCCACCATTCATTTCTACACCCTCCTTATGACCCTTGTGAGTGAAAGCTATCAACAGTGATTGAAGCAAAACTGGAATGCCTTTGGTTGGTTGCTCTGGCTGGAGTGATGCACAGCTTGCATTAATACCACTGTCAGTTCCTCCTGCTCAGCTGGGGAAGGTAATGGGTGTTTGTGTTACTAGTCTGTTACAATATCAAGTGAAAACTTTACACTTGAGCCACTCGTGAGCTTGCTGTATATGAACTCTTTCTAGAGCTTCTGGACTAGCTAGAAATCTCTGGTATTTTATACCGAGAAGGGCTATAGTAAATTTCTGCGCCCTTCCTTCCACTCTTCCACTGAGATAAATAAAATCGTACGCTGGTGTTTCTATAAATATTGCTGTCCTAGTCTTCTCTGATGTAGTGGTATATGGAAAATCATGTATTTTGGAACTACAGGAAGTAAAGTAGGATGGATGAAACACTTCCTAATGTCTGTGTAGCCAAGGCGCCAATTCTTTCAGTCTGACTATAATCCAACCAAGTGTCTGATAATATTAATGTTTACAGGAGCAATGGATACATAAGGAGATTGCTAGGTGTGTTTTCATCTGAAAGAGGCCTTGTTCTTAGCATAATCATTGTATGGTAAACACTGTAATTATCACCTTTTGGTGGAAGTTGGTGGTTCTGATGTATGTCAAACATTTTTCCAGCAGCTGTGCGCAGTAGCACTGTACGTGCCAACAGTTATTAAAGAGGAGTGGTTTGAGGACAGTTTTGAAACTTGGCAGCTCGCTGTTGCCTGTCTTTTAGCATGGATTATATCATCTATAAGTTACTAGGTATATATGATAAAAAGTGTAACACTTCTTGGGTAGTTTTTCGCATTACGTTGAACAGTTTCAGTTTCATAAGATGTACTTGGGCTGTTTTCTTAAAAACTACACATGCCCGTTTTCCTTTCTTCTTCTGAGCCACTAGCTTAACAGAATTCATGGTTGTCAAAACTTAAGTTTGAGAGATTAAAAAAATGTATCTGAAATGCATGATATTATATAGCCATCTGTATATTTGAAGCCAGGTTCAGGATGTTTTATAGGCTCTGTTTTAAGCAATGCCAGGCATTTGGCTCTTTCAGACTGGTGGGATACGCAGAGAGAGATGCTGCCTAGGACTAGTCAAGAGGAGACTGTCAGTGGAAGGGTATGGACCGTCTGCTGACTCTTATGCTCTGGAAGTTGACCTGGGGTGTCTGTGTGCACAGCACCCAGCACATCACACATTCTTGTCAGGGTTTTCTTCTGTTTTAAAGAGAGGGCGTAAGCACTGATGCCAGTGGGCATTCAAGAAACAGGAGACCTGGCCTTTTTGATGAGTCTGTCTTCATTCCTTCCTTGACCAGGAGAGTGCCCCAGTCTTAACCAATAAGGCAAGCGAGGCCTCTTACCTCTCTTGGATGTGTACAAACTTACATGGTCTTGAAGGTAAATCACTCAAAAGGGATGAACTCTTACCTGCTTCCCAAGGCTTTTTGTTGTGTTTTTCATTGAACTGTTCAAGGGACTGAAAAACACTAATTGGGACAAGGGATGTGTAACTTAGTCATGAAGGTATTCCTGTGGGAGCTGAGGCTGTGGGTTCCAGGCGGTGGGGTGGTACACTAAAGATGAGTCATCTGCTCAGTGCAGAAGGAGAGCTGTAGTGGCCAGAATTACGGACGCAAGCTTCATCCTCTGGGTTTGTTGCTGTCCATAACAGACTTAAGTGATAGCTAGTAGTCGAGTTACTCGTAATGAATGAGTATGTGAACATTTAAGTTTAGGGGCAATCTCACCATCTAGGGACTCAGAAAGACTTGGAAATTAAGCTTTCAGAACTACCTTTTTGGATTTGCACATATGTTCTGCCTGACTGCCATCTGCAGCCGTGAAAATGAATCGTGCGTCTCACACGTAGCCTCGTCTCAGCGATTCCAGGTGAAATTCTCTTTCCCTTGCCCGAAGTGGGTGTCTGCTGCCACATGTTTCGTGTACCGGTAATGGTGTATCTAACCTTTACTGTAGCCACAAATTGAAGGGAATAGATGTGCACTCACAAAGCATGTGCTGCTTAAAATCTGAGTCATGACTGTGATTCAGAGATGTGCCCGTTGCAGCTGGTGAAAGCAATTTGGAAGGATGTAACATTCCTGTTGAGAGGAAGAGTGGTCTCGTTTTGGGCTAGAGAGACCTTCCATCGGTGTGAAAGTAGACTCTAGCCTTAAGAAACCTCTACCCCTTGAGAAGACCCCACAAATTAATACCTGGCATCCGTTTTTGAGTAAAGCAATCAAGAAATTACACTAGCTGCTCCTCAGGCAGCTTTCCTCAAGGCAGTGGCCTCACCTGTTTTGGATGTCCTCCCTCTTTCAGAGCACTGGATATCTAATTTTTAAAAATGTGTATTTTAAAAGACACGTATATGATTTGACAGATAGGATGGAAGACCAATGGAGCTTGTGTCATTGAGTGAGACTGGTATTAATTTAGTGAGAAGGGGCACGTGGGGATGTGTGTTCAGGTCCTGAGCGACAGCCTGGCAGCGGGGGCAAAAGTGTGGGGTGTTGCACGTGGACTGACAGACCCTCTTTATTCTTTCCCACACCCAGGCGCAGCCTTTGAAATGCAGACTTGACAGGCAGAGCTGGAATATCTGCTCCTTCCCTTCCTGGTGCAGCTCCGCCAGCGCGAGGGCCACGTGCCTAGACAAGCCTTGCTTTGCCGGCCGGCGCACAGGGAACGGCAGCGCCGTCGCCGGCTGGCAGGGGAGGACGAGTCGGGCGCAGGGCGGGCGCAAGGCACCCTGTGAGAGGCGGTGTGCCGCGGCCGTGGGGACGTATGGGTGGCAAACGGGGGTGCGAGCTGTGTGGGCGTACTTCTAGTATGGGCACAAAGATCACAAACTATCTGTTAAAATGCCAAGAGGCACGGGATGAAGTTCTTAATAGTGTATTATCGCAGGTGGCTCAGGAAACTAGGTTATATGGGTCGTGTGCAATGACAAAGATGAAAATACGACAGGTAAAATAGCTGCTTTGTGCACAGATTTGCTTTTTCCTTTTTTTTGTTGGTTCAGAAATCCTTTTGTAAAACAAAATACAGACTTCGGAAAAGTAGATCTTCAAGGAGTTTATTTTGGAGGGTTTTGCGTGGGATGTTTAATTCACACTTCCTGCTGATGCAGACTCCGGGCTTTGCATCTTCCGGAGCTTCCCTCCACGTTGTCTAAAATGGCCGTCGTGCTGTTCCACCATGTGGAACATCGGTTGGTTGGCTGAGCTCCAGGCACGGGAAAGTTGTTTCTCTTTGCAGGGGCTATTCTTGCCACGTATGCAGCTCACTGCCTCGAGCTCTTTCTGGCCGTACCCTTTTAGGCTTTGTTGCCTGGCTAGTACGTTTTGTATATGGCAATCATACACAGTGCCTTAAAACTTATTTTTAAAAAATCTGCGGTTAGGAAGGTACATCGCAAGTTTCTATCTCTACGTTTGCTTTTGTAACAAGCGGTTTGGCCTAGCCTTCCTTAGAATGTCATTTGGGTGCTGTCATGCTCGTGAGAGCTCTGGGATACTTAAACCAGGTTTCCTTCAGCAGTTTGTCGTTAGTCATGGCTGGTTTTAACACCAATTATAAAACTAAAAATCACATTAAATCCTGTCCACGCAGACTAGAGTTTTGATAACGCTTTTACAGAGCACTGCAAACAATCAATTAGTGCCTCATGTGCTAGAGAGTAATATTTTGAAGTAAATTTTTGTTGTCCTTGGAAATCCTCTGAAGGTTATTTTCTTCATTTTTGTGTGTGTAAAATGCTTGCGGAAACCTTCACTTAGCTATATACTGGTCGGAATATGGACAACATAAAGGCAAACTCATTTTCAAGCCGTCATCTGCAGCGACGGAGGAGGCAACTGTGACAGGACGTCATCATGTTCATCCTCTGCTGGAGGCTACAAAGACTCTGAGATTTTAGAGTAGTTATGTTCAATAACAACTGCTCTAAAATCACTGTTTGTAGAAGCGTCAGCGTGGAAGGGAGAGATCCTTCCACTGTTTTGGTTTCACACAATGGGATTGTTAATTTCTTTACTTAACAGAATTATTGTCTGATTGGGAAAATTTGGGGAAGGTGGCAGGAAGCTATCAAACCTGCTCGGGGCCATTGCCGTGAGCGGGCTGTTCTCATCTTTCCTGAAGCCACTAGTACAAAGCGATTCCCCTGGCAGCCCCGTAGCAGCATTACTCTCTTGGTTTCATTGTGGCTGTGAGGAAATGCGGATGCTTTCCTTAAAATGTGGTGTTTATAGCAGAGTCTCTGCTGGCTTTAGAGACTTTCCAGCCCTAGTGACTGTGAGGAGAACAGTGTGACAGTACATTCCGCTGAGAAAGTCAAATATCGGGAAGACAAATATGAAAAAAATTAAAGTGTATTGCTTCTCCGTTGTTAGTAAGAATGTGTTTGGGGTGCATGAGCCCATTCTTCCAGCAGAGGCTCCGCTGCAGCCTTCTGCCGGCAGAGGTAGCGACGGCAGCACTGGCTGTTCCCTCCCTGTCCTCGCCAGGTCCTCTGTTGCTCCTGCCAGGCTGCTGGCATTCAGCTGGTCCCAAGGCCAGTTTCCCATCTCTCCTTAACAATATGTTTTAGGAGGGGAAATACCCTCCACTGTGGAGCCAGCACTTAGCAGAAGCTTTAGCAAGGCGAGCTGTCTGTGGGGTCCGGCACGAACCGGAGAGCTTAGAGGGCACAGGACATAAAGAAACGGCATGAAACTTGTGGGCACATGCTTGGGAAGAGAATATCCAGCTGGTGCCGTGCTCTTCTGATTTTGCGGGTGGGACTGAAAGTTAGGACCCTGCTGGGGTGCATGTCTGCTGAGACAGCTGCAACCTTTTAGCAAATTTGGGTGGGAGGGTGAAAAGGGGAAGATGCTTTGCTTCTTAAACAAATGCCTTCTCTGGGTAAGAATACCACATCTTGCAGAAAAATATACCTCGCTTTTCTGCTAGAATCCTTCTGGGTGAAGATGACCGTTGTTCTCATAGGTAAAGGAGGCTTGGGGAGCACTGCAGCTATTGAAAGGTATTGATCATTCTCTCGCCAAGACAGAGAGAGAGAGAAGGACTAAGAAACAAGATGGTGTGAATCTGTTCACAGCCAAATCACTGTGACAGTAGAAGGGCTCTAGAAAGTTGGGGAAAGATATGGTTTGGGGGTTTAAGGGTGTATGAAATAGAGGAGAAGACCGGTGCAGAGCTAGCGGTGCAGCAACGCTTGCTGTGTTTTGATGCATGGTGCATCAATTTTGTCTGGGGTGAGAGAAAACCCAAACCCACAGTTCTTCAGCTGGGCAGTTTGTAAGCACAAGTACAGGTAACGCATGAGAAACTTCATGTTTTTCATGAGAAACTCGTGTTTGATTCCCCATAATTTACTAGTCTCTTAACAGCCTCTCTCCTTCAGTTCCTATCAGCTGCTTCCTCAACCCCAAACCTTCCTTTGAGTTTTGTGTGGAGTATCTGGTGGCGTGAGTTTTTAAAGCCTTGTTGAACACAAAGGGCTCCTCAGCTGAGTATGCTGCGTGTGAGTGAAATGTGGGCTCTAAACTTGATTTGGGGAAGAAGCTAGAAATAGTGAAAGCGAAGAGACTTTCAGGTGCAGATACCAAACTTTCTTTCCAGACTTCTTGAAACGGGTTAGCAGTGCTGTGAGTCCTGAGTGGGCAGGAGAGAACGGGAGAAGCCCTGAAGCAGAGGAACAGACCGGGAATGGAGCCAGGGAATCGATACCTGTCTTACCATTTGAAAGAGGTTACAATTAATCATTGTGGGGGGAGGAAGATGTGACAGAAGAAAATAGATATAATAAATCCTGTCATTAGGAGGCTAGTGCTGCACTGCTTAAGGCCTCCTTGTTGTTTTGAGGTTCCTGTCTGAAAGCTGTTTGCTGCTTTTTTTTAATGTCTTTATGGGTTTGGGGATTTTTTTCCTATTTTTATGGCAGAAGCAAATATTACAAAAGAGTTTTTAGATGTCTGGATCTAGTAATCTGGTTGGAATTCCTAGGACAACATTGTGGTGAGAAAATGTAAATATTTTAACCATTTGTATTACAGAATACTTTTTTCGTAGATTCACCTGCATTTTCCACACACAAGCAGAAGTAGCTTTCAGTGTTTTGAATGTCGGCATGGTAAAGCATATTTACCAATATCTACACAAAATAAACTTAGCTGCAGCATTCCTGCTTGTGTGAAGGAGAGATTGAATCGAGTGTGGTTAGGCAATGTGTGTCTTTGGTGGCATTGCGAGCCTTTTTTTGTGTACAGTCAGGTAGAACGTCAGCTATATATTTTGCAAACTGCTTTTGTTTTTGCTGAAGAGAGGAAATATGACTTTAATGCTGTCTGATAATATCCGAGTTTATCCTTGAGATCTTAAGTAGAAAATAAGAGTTACAACTTTTGAAATTAATTAAATATAAAATCCATTTGGTCAAGATGCCTGCTTTTCAAGCTTAATAAAAAAATCTGTTTCTTCAAAACATTCAAGAGCGTTGTCCCACTAGACTAAAGTTCAGATATTGCTGAGAAGTTCTGGAGTTGCCTGTAAGCAGTTAATTATCCATTTCTTTTAGGTAACAGTAATTATTGTGTCAGAAGAGTTATTAGTTAAAGGTTTTGACTGTGGATTGCCCTTTTCTTTAAGCTTTACATATGTCTGGTTGGATTTTGTACTTTTTCACCATTATTGTGCATGAATGAGATGTAAAATCTGGAGTCTGTGTTCTGACTGATTAAGCTCAAACCCATACATGTTCATTTGCCTTCTGTGAAAAGTAGCTTTTTGAAAAGCATGATGCAGTAAACTTAGTAGGACATACTTTATACCTATCCTATGGAAGCTAGTGTACTGTGCTGGTGGGAATTCAAGATATACAGAATCACAGAATAGAATCATAGAATCATTTTGTTTGGAAGAGACCTTTAACAATCAGCAAGTCCAACCATAAACCTAACACTGCCAAGTTACTGCTAAACCATGTCCCTCAGCGCCGCGTCTACTCGTCTTTTAAGTGCCTCCAGGGATGGTGACTCAACCACTTCCCTGGGCAGCTTGTTCCAATGTTTAATAACCCTTTTGGTGAAGAAACTTCCTAATATCCACTCTAAACCTCCCCTGGTGTAACTTGAGGCCATTTCCTCTTGTCCTATCGCTTGTTACTTGGGAGAAGAGACTGACCTCTGCCTCTCTACAACCTCCTTTCAGGTAGTTGTAGAGAGCGATAAGGTCTCTGAGGACAGAAGGAGAATCAGGAAGGGACCTCATCTGGTGGGCTGGTCGCTCATGTAGAATTGGGGGGGCCCTGAATGCATGCTTCGGCTCCCAGGTGACATCTTTTGTTCCACTTGAAACAGTCCTTGAAGAAATCCTAGAATCATTTATGTTGGAAAAGACCTTTAAGATCATTGAGTCCAATACTGTCAAGTCCACCATTAAACCTTATCCCTAAAATCCAGGAAGGTGTTGTGGAACTAAGAAATTTTGGGTACACAAAAATTGGGTATGCTGGCCAGGTGGGTTCCTGAATTCCTTTGTGCTCAGCAGCATGGTTTCAGTGGGAGCGGAGGGGGCTCGCTCCCAGATGAACCTTTAACTGGGTGCCCTTAAGAGGCTGCTTTGAATTGCCTTGGGCTCGGTGTAGGGACTGAGCTGGGTCTTCTTCCAGGGTGTATGTTCTAGCCACCAGGTTATTAAGTAAAAGGAGTAGGTGAGAAGGTTGCTGGATTCCTTTGGCGCTCTTTTAAAAGGAAGTATCTGCCATCAGTGCATTTTGTAGGACACCTAATCTTGTGTGCTCTGAAAACACCTTTCAGACTGAGCCCCTTAGGGGACTTGAGCAGAGTGTGGAGCCTGCTGAGGCTGCAGTGCTGAGCTGTTCAGCCCTGCTGAGACTGAGGCAGTTCTGGGCACGCACAGAGCTGAGACACCACCTATCTGGAAGATCTGGAAATCGAAAAAACTAAGGTATCTCTCTGTATGAACTTCCAGGATCACCATTTTGGTCACAATTGGATTTAGCTTGATGATAGGGCATGATATTTTAATTCTGAATAGACCTTGGCATAATAAAGTCAATCCCCATCTCTGTGAGAAGCAGAGATTTTTTTTATTTTTTTTTTTTGCCTTGGTAACATGCGGCAAAGGTCTCGAACAAATTCTCATGGGCAACCTCCACGGTTGGATTAGTGCCCTCATTCAATCAGAGTGTGCAAAATACAAACCCTAGGCAGAGCTAAACTACAAAGCAGAGCAGATTTTGACAATGCTAAATAAAGTGAAAGCACCAGGGGAAAAATAGCTGAAATCGTCTTATATGATTATAAAACCAAAATCACACACAAACACACGAAACCAGCAAAGTCTCAGACTAGGGTGACACAGGGAACTGGGAAGAGAACAGCCTGTTCTAGTTGGATGCTTTGTTTGATATTAGTTGGAAGCCGTAACAAAGCAAATATTTCAGGACTCCTCGTAGGTCTCTGAGCGTGAGCCGGCCAGGAGCACGTTGGCCACTTTCTCCTTCCACAGCACTGCTGATCCCAGCTACCTGGCAGCTCCTTGCACGACCCCTTTCCAGTCACGAGTTCTCTCTTTTCTCCCTTCAGGTTCTTGAGAAACTTCATGCTCATCTGTTCTCTCCAGCCCTCATCCACTGAACTTCTCAGCTTATCCACCCAAGTACACTTTTTCAGCTCCAGTTGCACCCACGCCTGTGCTGCGAGTTCCCCTGAGTTGGCGCATCCACCCCCTGGTGCATCCCGTCTGCTTGCACCGGCCTTCCGTGCCGGCATCCTCTTAGCATTACCGAGAGACAACGGCACGTGCGTCTTCACTAGAGTCTAGCCTATGCCAGCACTAATGCAAACTTTTAGAAATAGGTTAAAAAAAAATCTTAAGGAGTGCAAAAAAATCTTAAGGAACCTTCTTGAGCAGCTACTCAATGGCACCTGTATCCCTTTTCAGCAAAAGTGAGGACATTAATAACAGTAGGTCCCCTGGTAGGAGACGAGATTGCTGAAGTTATATGAAGCTGTCTGAGGATGCGTGGTTGGACGGCACAGTTTACATTTCAGGCTGTTCCAATTAATGCTAATCTGCTTTCCACCGCTGTGTATGGAACCTTGCAGGTGAGGAATGACTTTAATTATGGGTAAATTGCATCTGCTTCATGGGGCTGAGGCCAGCGATTATACTCAGAAGACATAATGAAATAAACATGCATAAAATTGCACGAGAAAATTAAAACCTATGTGAGAGGAGCTAAAGGGAAAGAAGAGAGAATGAAGCTGAATGGCAGAATGAATACCATTACATTTGCCAGGCCAGGTTCATTACGCATTCTCTTTTCCAAAAGGAAACACGTAAGTAGATGAGAGAATTTGGCCTGCAGCCTTTAATCCAAAAATTTATTAGGCAAATCACAAAGATGTGATAAGAAATATGTACCAGATACTGCAATCTGAACGACTTTGCTCTGCCGGGTACCTGAGGGTGGCAACTCCTGAGTGTTTGTACTCCTCGGGGTGTTTCCATTTGCAGAAAGAAGCCATGGTGGCTGCCCTAGCAGCTGGAGGAGGTGACAATGAGTCACGCTTGGCCTCTAGTAGTGGCTGCCAGCGTGCAAAAATAAACCCCAGAAGGCAAGTAGGTTAGTTCTTGCTGTGGATGAAGACCCCGTGGTGGTACCCGAGCCCATCCTGTTTCTGGAACTACTGGTAACGTGGCGTGAAGGTGAGCAGAAGCTCTCCCTGCCGGTGGGATCTCCTGCCTGAGGAGCAGCCGTGCCTGCTCCCTCGCTGCGCACCCGGCTCCGCGGCCGTGACCGTCCCCTGCAACAGCGTAGGATGTTGGCACCTGAGCCTGAAACAACCTGACAGCAGAGCTGTAGGACTGAAAATGGTCTCTTTGAGTGCGTGCTGGTTTCAAGGAATGTGCTTTGAGTTAAAAATATTTGAAGGGTGAGTATAAGCCAGCAGGGAGACCATCTAGGGGGTGTAAAAAAGCTGCAGTAAGGGACGGCTGGGTGAACCTAAATGAATTTCAAGCTGAATATGAGGAAAACCTTCCTTACCGTCATTGCTAACAAACAATGCAACGGCAGCCCAACATTTTGGGATACTTAAAACCAGAATGTAACAAACAATAAAAAAATACAACTCGGAGAATTGTTTGGCAAGCGTAGAGTTCCGTGAACTAGACGACCTCTAACATTTCTAATATCTTTTGACTGAGATGCTGGGGGAGAACATCCTCAGAGCTCTGAGGAGCTTTGTTCTTTGTCCTTTGCAGAAATTAAATACAACAAGATAAAAAAGAAATTGGATTATTTGTTTTAAATAAAATTACACTTGTTTGTGTCTCCCTAAATGAGCTGCAAAATAGTTGCAGTTGTTTTATAGCACTCAATTATTTTCTAAATCTCCGCTGAAAGCAAAGAGGATGCTTTAATGCTTTAGGTTTTGTTTTACTGAGCAGGCAGTTTAAAAATTCTAAGCAGTTTTGCATTTAATAACAAACTTTGAAACTTAATATATAGGAATTGTTAACATTTGTATTTGTTGAATTAATATATCCTTTTATCTGGATAAAATTCCCATTATTTTAACAGCATATATAATCCTTTTTTGATGTTACGAGATGTCTAACTTTAGAAGTGTACAGTGTTAAATGTTTACACCTGAGCTACTCTTCTTCTATTCTTGTATAGTCAATAGCAAAAAGTAGGTCCTTTGTGGTTTCCTCTGAGCTATTGCGGCTCCTTTGAGAGAAGAAATGCTCCAGAGGTATTATTGACTGGATCTGTACCACCTGTGAGAGGAGTTTTGAGTGACGAGGTTACAGGTAGATACCTACATTTTTGTAGATGAATCCTGTGCTAGGAGCTTGGCCATAAGGAATGCTACAAGGGGGGACCAAAGCTGGGCCCAAAACTTGTCAGGAAAGGACCTTGAAATTTCTCTGTCCTGAATTCAAGAGTGTTTAGAGTTTGAACAAGACCCAGGAGCTGCTGTGAGAAATCAGTTACTCGGGATTCTGCACGAAGAGGGCGCTTATTGCAGTTGACTTGGGTCATGAAGGCTGGACATCTAGGAAGAGAATGCTGACCTGACAGACAGAAGCTCTTCCTCACAGGGCTGAAGTCAGTAATCCTTTGTGCAGCTCCAGCTATCGGTGCCTCGGTCACTGCAAGATAAAGCTCTGTTCTTTGAGCTGATGGAATAATGCAATTAGGACAAGGCAGTACTGATAAACTCTTATCCTTTAAAGACCCATTTGTTAAAGAAAAAACTGACAGCCGCTGTGCCTGGTGTGGTGTGGCCATGCTTCGACAATCTGCCCAACCAAGCTTTGCTGTGGTGGAGGTGGAGGGCCACCGTGTCGTACCTGCCCACGGCTCAGGAGTGGGAAGGAGTTTTGCAGACAGAAATTAGGGAAGAGGTGGGAGCAGAGTAGAACATGGTAAAGGTCGTAGCTGTGCGTGGTGTGGAAATGGCAAGTGGGGATTATGTTCGCTGCGGTTTTTCGTACAAAAACTAGGGGACCTCAAATGAAGCTAGCAGGAGACAGGCTAAAACCAATTAATAATAAAATGAAGTGGATTTCCACAGAATGGGTAATTGAGTGATGAGACTTTGCCTAAAGGACATCGTGACTGCTAAAAGTGTCTGTGGCTCAGGAGTTCGTGGACAAGTTCATGGAAATCTGTTAAGGGCCACTGATACCAAAGAGGCCACATCAGCCCAAGAAGTCCCTGAAAATGGCTGGATAGAGGGAGAATATTGGCAGAAGCATAACCTGTTCTTGCACTGTTCTTATACGCTGCTCTGGCCTAATGCTTAAGGAGACAGGATATACTGGGTTAGAGGCACCTCAGTGCTGACTTTTGCAACCACTCTTAAGTGTTCTTTCACCTCCAGAAAACTATTTAATCTTCCTAAAGTCGATAGCTTTTTTTCCAGAGCAACCTTGCATGTTCCTCATAGTACAGAGCCGTGTTTTCTTTTCCTGTCATGTTATAATAATGATTTGTTTTATTGGCTTTATTCATATTTATTTTTAAAAGGAGATACTCATCTCAGGGGAACAAAACTCATGAAAAAACCCGTACTCATGCCAAAGCACTTCTGGGAGATCTGTTTTTCTACTTTAGAAGATGCAAAAGTAAATTTAACTTGCTGAGGTCAGACTTTCATCCTGCTTTCCAGAATAAGCTACAAAGCTGTTTCTGTTTCTTTTTAATTATTCAAAATCATCTCAGAAGACTTTTGGTATTTATAATCATGAGTTTGTCCTAAAAGTTGGTGAGCAGTAACTCCAAGAGCGCACTGGCATGCACTATCATGCCTTGAATTAATGGCACAAAATATGCAAGACCTTCATTGTGGAAAGTGCGAAGAATGACAATGGATATAATAAATTCAAGAAATACTTTATTTTTAGTTGTTAATTTAAGACAATAGCAAAATACTTGAAAGTGTACGTTTAATTTTCCTCAATTTTCTGAGGGAATTTTTTTTAACCCTGGGGTGATATGTGAGATGCCATTAATCAGGAAGGAGTGCAGATAGCTACAGAACTGAAAGCCAACAAAGGTTCTTTGCATTTATGATCAGCAGCTCTAGATACAGGGGCTGACGCAAATCTGCCATGGGTATGGGATCTAATTAGCAAAGTTGTTACCTAGAGGCACTTCTTACTTTTCTATTCCCCATCCAAAGGGAAGTTCGCTTGCGCGGTGCATTTTACTTTTATCTGCTCTGATGAGAAGAGCTCTGCTTCTCTCTCCCTTGTATGTCAACCTGGATTAATGACCGCGAGGCAGGTGAGAGCGAACCTGATGCCCAACTGACCAGTTGTGTGTCTGCCAAATGCAATGTGGGCATCGACAGCCTTCAGCTTTCTGTCCTGCCTGCTGGGCTCTTGTTGTTGCCTCCAACGAGGGAAGAAGCATGATGGAGAGTAGAGACGGACGTAGGCTCACGGAAGTGAGGGCTGCTGGCGTGGCTAAAGCATATTGCTAAGGATGAAGGAAGAACCTATCAAATCGGCATCATCAATCTGCTTTCACTCTGGAAAGGGCTGAGTTGGAAGATCTTCTTTTAATACTTCTGAACGTGCTGTGTAATTGTCATTATGTGACTGCCGTTGCATAATCTTGGGCAACTGCCTCAAAAACAAACTGTTTCTGAATATTCAGATTTAAACCCATGTCACAGAGATACTGGGCGCTCGCAGAAAGCACTGCAATCCCTGGAATGTATATTTTGGACATTCAAATGCTCTACAAAGTGCAAAATTCACTGGCAAGCGAGATTCTCAGAATCTCTGCTCAGAAATCTAAAAACTAGCGTACTCTCAGCAGTTTTGGCCTTCATCTTCCTCTGCTTCACGTACTTACTGTGAAATGGGATAATGGTGTCAGCTCAACTCAGGGTTACGGAGAAGAAAAGCACTCGGATGCTGTAGTAAAATTTTCATTAAAATTTTCATAAATAAAAGGCTAATAATGGACCCTGGTGCAAAGGCTGGGCAGCGCACTAGAAGTAAGGCCTGGGACTGTGCAGGGAATGTCTATTCAGTGAGCCAACAAGCATCCGTGCAGCAGGAATCCTGCGGCGAGAGAACAGAACCGTGTGGTTGTGCAATCTCAGCTTTACTCCCACTGGTCTGTTTTTGTGCAGCTATGTTTTCTTTACTCTGTCACCTTTACAGAACGTAGATCAGGTGGATATCCGAAAGTGGCACCTTGAAAAAGGCATCATTTTCCCCCTGGGCGTGCATATGCAGAAGGCTTTGCTCAGGGAAGCTGTTTGGGATTTTAAATAAATACCTCTTTAACATGAACGACGGAGCTCACAGCATTGCAATGGTAATGCATTGCTTTTAGCAGCAAGGGGAGCTGCATAAATGCTTAGGCAGCATAGGTATGGTACAAATTGGAAAGAAATAAAGCACAAAAAGCCAACCCAAACATACTCGGTACGAGTTAGAAGTTGTCTTTGAAGACTGCAATGAGCCCATGTCCTTGGCGCAGGTAGTACCGGTGACAACCGATACCTTGAGAAATTACCCTCTATGACATGAGTTCAGAAGGTGGATGTGCTAAACTCTGTTATTCCAGCACTTTTCTATCCTTACTCCTACAGGTAATGTTATATTATTACTCAGTCTGGAAGTCAGGGAAGGAGCAGCAAATACATCTGCAAAACCAAACTGCTGTCCTGGAAAGCAAGTGTTTACTTCTCTCTTTCCTCTTGGAGAACAACTTCTGCCTGGTCAGAAGTAGACGCCAAAATTAGCAGCGAATGTGTGGGGTGAGCTGATAAATCTTCAGAGTAAAACGCCTTCAGTGTGACAGCAGAAAGGCAAGGTGAACATCGAGGCTGGCCCCTGCCGCGCTGCGCTGGCCTGTGTGGCAGGAGCAGCAGCCTGCCCCAAGAGGACCCTGCTGTGGAGAACCAAGAGCTGCTTCCAGCACTGCTGCTTCTCCAGTGTCCTCCCAGCAGGAATGTAAAGCCCCCAGGTGAGGAAGGGTTTATGCAAGTTGTAGCTCCAAATCTGTGCTGTGTAAAGCCTCCCGTTCCTGTTATTTGCTCTTGCACAGTACTTAGTTTGTCAGTACTGAGCCAATTACTGATAGGTTCCTGAAATTAGCTTTTGAGAAGATCTGGCTTGTCTTTTTCTGCCAAAAATAGACAGGAGGCATAGTTTTCAAGTCAGCTGAATGTATTACTGAAAGGATTGGGTTTGAATTAATCCAAATTTTTGAAGAAGAGTGAAAAAATTACCCTTTTTTCCAAACTGATCCTCCAGCAACAGCAGTTTGACTCAATATGCTAGAAAGTTTCTATTCATCTTCATAGTTTTTTTCCTGATTTTGAAGGAACGATTAATGTGACCTGTCGTAGATGCCGTGTCTACTATGGACTCCATATTCTTTTCCCCCTTTGAGGTACATGGGGAGGAGTGTGGAATCGATACCCAGAGATTTAACAGATTCCATGATCACCTTGTGAGACCCGTCTGTATCCTGCAGAGCTCTTACTTTCTCACAGACCTTGTTATGCTTCATACAATTATATCAGACAAGTTGACATAACAGAAAGGGATTTAAGTCCAAGAAATAAGATTGCTCGGTCCAGTGAACACTCGCTTTAATTCTTCCTCAGCAACCACCCACTACTTTTTCTCATTTTGCTGCACAGACCAACAATCTGAGGTTCAAGCTCAGTCCAAATAATAATAATATTAAAACAAAAAACAACCAAACTGAAAAAAGCCAACCATGAGCTGAGCATTCTTAAAGAAACCTCACAAACCTGCTTATGCAGACCCCTAAAATCTCAGTAGGGTTATCACTGAGGTACCGGGTGTTTCTCTAGGCTGAAGTGATGCAACCTGGTCTGGGGACACTGGGCTTTTCTGATCCATATCTTGCAGTCAAATGCATTTCTATCTGTGTACTTGCTGACTCGCAAAGTGCGCGTTCCTCACCAACAGGAGTTTGGCACCGAGCAGCAGCTGGGACTGACTCTTCAGAGCCACTTCTGCTTACCAGAGTTGGATATTTCCATTGTTGGGAAAGGTGGCGAGCGTTGTCTGACTTTGTACAAGGGAAAACAAGCCGAATTCAAAGGCGAACCAAGATGTTCTCTGTTTCTGAAAAACAAAACAGCACAGAAACAACCCCCGAAAGCGCTACAGTAAACAAACTAGAAAAGCTTACAGCAGATAAGGCGTAGTGGGGCAGCCCTCATGTGGGAGCTCAGACCTCTTTGATATAGTCAGACAAACAAACAAACCGTAAAGCCTGTCTGCAGTTAGGGAGTACAGGTTTAGTGATTACTCAAAAACATTTACTATGTGAATTCTGTCTGCTAATGTTGTTCTGCTTATGCATCACTGCGAAGCCTCAGAAGTCATAAAGCGATCTTGTATCAAATACAAATAGAAAGCAGAGGGTGCTCTAATTCACCCGCTTCCACTGCAGTCGTGCTGTATGAGATAATCTGGAATTCCTCAGTGGAGACCCTGAAGCTTGCAGTTCAACTGACCTGATGATCTTGATACCCTGCAAAGAACTGATGAAAATATGCGAATGTGAAGGTTTGTGATTAATTTGAAGGTAAGCAGAGTCGTCAGGCAGATCATTTCTTTTCACATAACTTGTATTATATTGTCTCTAGAGTGTCATTTTTTTCAAGCCTGCTGCACTGCTGTACGTGGGTGACCCAAAGCTGCGGTGTACCAGCTGCTGTACGCAGGGTATCGCTTAAGGGAAACTGTCCTTTTTGGAACCCAGACTGCTGCAGGGGACAGTCCGCAGCTCAAAGATACACTTGGTAGCCGGTGGCTTCTTTTTAAATCCCGGGAACCTGCAGTATTGCATACTTAGTGATCTCTGACAATAACACACACCATGCCAGAAAGGTGATGCTGCGGCTGCTTTGGGCGCTTCGGGTTCTTCACAATCTGCCCTGAAGGATCAACTCTGAAATAGTTAATAATTTTGATCCGCACTAGTGTTTTTAGGTTTCAGGAAAAGTAATAAACAAATATCCAGGTGCACGCATTCTTTGCTCCAGATTCTCTACGGATGTAGGAATACCTTTGATCGATATATAAAAGCTTCATATTCAAAAAACCCCAGCACCCGCAGCTGTGTTTCTACGCTGCAGCCCATGGATATATTGTTGGAATCCTGTCCATTGTGATTTCATGACCCAGTTCTCCTCTGGTTTCCGACTGAGGTGCAGAAGTTACAGCCAGTGCAAAAGCAGTCAGAAGGACCAGTTCCCAACTGCATCTTGATCATCTGTCTTTTCCCTGGCTTTCACTAGTCATTGTTTAATTAGTTACCCCAAGTTTTCCCTTTGGCTTCTTTTGTTAATCTCTTACTACTACTGATATTTGAGAGTCAAAACTGAGCTGCTGTTGTTGGTTTCACTGCTGTCAACTTTCTTATAGGACTACAGGCTAGAAGTGCTCTTTAAGTCTTCTGTCCCTCTAGAAGGTGTACACCAATCATGCAGTAATTAGTTTTATGGATATTTACAAGTTTCCTCCTATTATTTGTGCCCGAACTCCTTATCTGAGCATCCTGTCTTAATTCCTGTAGCCTTCCTCCCTTCAAGACTGGGTTATGTATGACTGCTAGGCTAGTCTCACATCTTCGCGGCACCAAAATGGGAAAATTTTTCTTCTCCTGCCTGCTCCCACCCCATTTCCATCTCCTTCCCCTTCCTTGTCATGTTCTGCCGTCTGCCGGCCCCTGGGTCCAGCCTGGCAGAAAGCTCTCCGCTTCTTGTTGCTGGATTAGTTTTCTGCCTTTTTAGTGAGTTGAGTGTTCTGATGGTGTGGCCCACCGGGCACCAGAGCCAGCGCAAAGCGAGAGGCAGCAGCAAGGAATAGCAACGTGGGGAACTGGCTGAATGTTTTCAGCACGGAGAATTATGAGCCCAGCTGGAGCTCTGCCATTGAACTTTACATTCCAGCTTCCATCAACTGAATGGAGCCCTTGCGCAGTCCTCATGGTGCATAGTTTCTACAGCATGTTTCCTTGCCTGTCACTTTGGACACGTTCCTTCCCGATGTCTGTCCCTCATCTCAGCATACAAAGTTTAATCTTTTCACCTTGAATGCCCTGCAGAGTTCTGCTCCCCTCTGTTATCTTCTCCTGTCTTAACCCATAACCTTTGCTTTACCAGTGATACTTTCATTTTCCACCCACTTGCCTTCTTTTTTATTCAGATGTAGTGATGTGTGTATGTGTGTATATATATACACATTTGTTTCGTATTTGCCTCTATATGCAAAGATCCCTCCATCAGCAAGATGAGAACCTTCTCCCCAAAATATGCGTAGTTGTATGGAAACAATGAGTAACAGCAATGTAGCATAAATGAAAGAAACTACTATTTATGATTTATATGAGGAAAGAGAGTAATGCTTATTTGGTTTAAATACTCAGTCACTCTCCTCAAATCTCTTTTATCTTAAAGACTCAGCTTTGTGCAACAGGGATAGTGTGTTGCATGTATTTGTAGGTCCCATCACACAGTCGGGACCCAATTCTGATGATCGTACCCTAACAGAAATATTTCACAACAACGAATGGAAGTGAAGCAAGTCAAGTAAAATCTGTCTTCAGTGCTTGGAAGCAGAAAAGCATCAAAAGAAAGTGTTTTTTGAAGTTCTGCTTTCTGAAACATTATTTTACGTTTTTGTGGGGTTTGCGTCTAAACCTAGGCAGCAGCAGCCTGTGCTGGCAGCAGCGGGGGCGTTCCCATCAGACACGTTTTCAAAATAGAACCGCTACAGGAATTCCAGCTCACAGCGTGGCCTTTGCTGGTGGTGCCCTGGAGAGCGTCTTTAGCTTTCCATTTCAAGAGAGGTGGTGGTTGTCAAAAAAACCCCTAACCAATGTCTTTTTCCATTGCTTGTTATATAGAATACATTTTTTCAGTGTGTATTACAGGCCAAAGCATAGGCGATGGTCAGGAAACTGAAGATGACCACAAAGAGTTTGAAAAGGAGCACTACAGGTACAGAAGAGAAGGCGAGCAGCATTCAGATAAATTCAGATTTGATCTGGTCTTCATGACACGGCAGAGCAGCAGAAATACAGGCAGAAGATGAAGTATGAAAGCTTCCATTAGTAGAGCTCATCTCCGAGGCCGTCAGCACTTCTAGGAAGGGACTGGACCATCTCAGTAGGTTGGCCAAGGTTCAGGGCTATCTTTTGTGTATCTCGGTGTAATGTAGTACATCCTACCTAACAGCTGGGGGCTTTTGTATGACTTTCACTCTGTAATTGAGTGTGTGGGGGGTCCAATATTTCAAAACATGATTCAGCTTGTTTCCCTGAGCAAGGTAGGAGTAGAGTAGAGGGCCAGTAGACAGCTGCTCAGCTGGGGGTCCTGTTCCCTTCTCCCCAACACCCTCCTCTGATGGAGCCCGCTATTTATTTTCCGGTGCCTCTGTGATGTACTTCTTTGCTCTTTCACTTTTTTATAGCTACTGTGTTGTAGCTCCGACAGTCAAACTGGTAAAAGAAGGTAGGTTTGTAAGGGCAGGTAATATGTGTTATTAGATCAACTGAAGTCAAAGGTGGGCAAGCGTTTCGGCAAGTCTGATGCAGGTGTCACCGGAAACCAGTACTCCCAGGCTGCTGGTACAGTTGTCCCAGCAGCAAAAGTGAACTAGAACTTTTTCACCCTTCTAGAGCTCCTCACTCCTCACCCCGTCCCTGAATTCACTATTCCCTCAGCATGGGACTGCTCCGTAAAACAAGTTCTGCAGGTAATTGGAATAACAGAAAAAGTAAGCTGTAACTATGTTAACTAATTAGCCCATTTTCAGAAGCGATGTTGGCAGAGAGCTTTCAGTAGGAGCAGAGGTGACATTGAGACAGACAGAAAGCATTGGCAGAACAGGGAGAATTCAGTAGGAGATGAGCTGCTGAGAGAGTTGTAATGAGCATAAAACCAATGTCTCTATTCTATACTATTTAATACTAAATAGTATAATAATATTTAACACAAAATATTTTGTAAATATTCTTTGAGGATGGGTATTGAGATGTGAGAGGGAATTATTGTTTTGCAATGTTAAACGATAACTATGTGTTCTTATTTATAATTCTTGGAGTTCATACTAGTACGTAGGGATTGGCTGGTTTCACCCAGATAGGCTTTACAAGGGCCTCCGTTATGTTGCATGACGTGCATAACGTACTGGATGTCTACATGTTTGAGGAATTAAGAAGATTTCTTGTAAACCTTCTAGAGCCAGGTTGGTAGCTTTTGGGTTTCCGATTCTGGCAAGACCTGGCTGTATTCAGTGCTCCTTTTTTCTTTCTCCCCCCCGCCCCCCCCTTTAAAGACTGAGGGTTTGCTTGAAAGCTGTGAGATTGACTTCTAGAGAAAGATTTGTCAAGGATGACTTTCCTCCCTAATAGGCTGTAATTCTTTTCCACGCGGCTGCCAGCTTGAGGCAATGTGTGACAAACAGAAGTGTCTTGTTAATGGGAGTTTTCTTATTGTATGTGATGTTTGCTAGAGAATGAGCCTAATTATTTTTTACACTTCTCATGCTCTGACATGAAGGTAACATTTGCACCTAGCAGCTTCAGTGATATTTAAGCCAAAGTGCCAGTGTAGGAATACATTATAAGTAGAAACCAAAGTTTATCTTGTTTTCTTCAAGATTCATTGCTTCCTCCATTTCTACCCACTTGGAGTCGGTAGCTATCTAAAATGTGTCTAAAATTGAGACCTTCACAGCTGTGCAAACTGTGCAGCAACCAACCGTTTAAGGTGGCCAGAAAGGAAAGCTGCTTCAAGAATGGGGGCTTTTTTTCAGATTAAAAAAAAAAGTCATATTTAAAATTCTTTTGACCCTGCATCATAGCATGAGCAGCTGTCACCACATCTGACTAGGAGCCTGAAGGATTAGGAGGAAAGAACTTTGTTCGCTGCAGAAAGGAGAGTTGTTGCAGTGGTTTTAGGCCGTTGTGTCTAACGGTGGGAGCTCTGTTAATTCTTCCTTATCCTCCCTTGAGCTTTACGTCGTCCCCAGCTCTTGCCCTATCCACAAAATTTTCCGCCTATGTGGTTTTCTCACTTTGAGAGAGATATTTTTGTTTTTCTAAAATGCTGTCTCCCTGCACTTGTTTACAAAGCCCTCACCCTGGTCGCATTCACAGCTGCGTTAAAAATGACGAGCGGTGCCTGGCTGCCCTGTCCTGCCCTGCGCCGCCGTCTCTCTGTGCCGTGAATGCCGGTGGGCCCGGACCCCTTCCGCAGAGCGGGACCCGCTCCTCCCAACCCGAGCCAGACCAAGAGAAACAACCTGCAGTGATAATCACAGCGCACAGAAAGTCACTGTATTAAATAGGTGGCGTGTGTGTCCTTTCAACGGCGTTTTTAAATATCATTAAGTAAAATGTGTTAAGGCAGGATGAATATTGCTCGTAAAAGTATGGCTTGCATCACAAAAGCAAGCCATCGCAGCTCGAGTAAGCGGTTAAACCATCGTATGGCAGTGAGAAACATGTGTGTTGTTATGAAAAACATATTAAAGCAAACTACCCACCTGGATTCAATCCTTAGGCTTTTTTGAAGCATGTAGAGGGAGCAGCAATGAAACTAGTTTTCAGCTTCCAGAAAATAGCAAGTTAGAGGAAGGGAATATTAAATGCATACAAGACAAGGGATTACAGGCTTGAGAGGGAGAAAGCCTGATTCTGCCTTGTCGGGTGTGATGCTGTTTTCTTGGTTTTGTTCTTGTAAATTAGCCATGACGATCTGTATTTCCTTGCATGTATTTTGCTAATAATGCCGGTGGGTTTATACTGGGGATGAATTTCACTGATGGCATAGGACGAATGTTTCCTTGACATTTTCTTGGGAAGCATCAGCAAAAAGGTTTTAAGCTGGAACTTGCAGCTTGGACTCTACTGCTATTTCTGCGGCTGAAGTCAGACAGTGAAACTGGCTTTGTAAGAGCAGACCATACTCGAAAGTGAATCCATTTTAGTATTTATGCAAAACCTAAAGAATTCAGACACACGCTACAAGTATCTTAAAATCCAGAATTGTCTTTTAGTGCTGTAGTAACAAGACATTAACCTTAATCACATTGCCAGTTAACAGTCTCATTAATAGTACCACAAGATGTTAATGCTTAAAAATATTTATGGATTAAGCTTTCCAGTAGTTGACTAATGATTTGGGCACTGTATGTTTTTTAATCCTGTATTTAATAATATATGTATATATTTAAAATCAGTACTTTCATGTTGTACTACATTATTGACATTTTCTTTTCCCTGGGTTGTTGATTACTAAAGACGTGGACACGTAGCGCTCGCCCCGTCAAACCTCGCAGAGATTTGAGATGGAGATGGAGACTCTGCCAGTGCAAAGAGGTGTTCGAGCCTGAGCGAAGCCTTCCAGGACAGAAACAGTAAAAACTGATCTGCTCATCCACCTCGGTGAACCGTCATGCTCCACTTGGCCTGTCTGTGGCTGACTGAATTCACTGTGACGTGGTGGCTGGAGCCAGCGAGCGGAGACCGGGAGCCCGGAGGAGGCAGTGGCAGCACCTGCCTCAACACGGACACGCCGTGTAGCTGTCCTGGCTTCACTGGGACTTTTTGACACAGCTTATGGGGCCACAGTCACTAAAGGCAGGAAAGCTCTTTTGATAGATCAACAAATGGGGGTTTATTATTATTTTTTTAAATTTTTTTCTTAATGTTTGTTTTAATGGCAAGCCAGACCAACTCTTTATTTAACAATCAGGGCATAAGAATCGTGTAACAAACCAATCAGCCAGTTTGCTTTAGCATCTCACCGAGATCTACAGGGGCATTTACAAGTTCTTTGTTGCTTTTTTTAAACTCGGAGGGAGGTCCTGTGCCGCTCTCCCAGCAGCAGGCAGCGGCGGAACTCGGGCTGGCAAGGCCTTGCAAGCAATTTTCCTGCTGTCAGTGTGTTTGCCAGCATCCTTCCACAGCGTCTGTTTCTGGAATGCAGGAAGACGGTGGTGCTTCTTCACCACTGGAGACGATGCTCGTACCAGAGATGAATGGAGCAGCTGGTGCTTGCCTCGGTCCCCGTAAAATTTATTGGCGAGGGAGTGGCAGTGAAAAGCAAGTTTCACGCAGAAGATTCATTTCACGGAGCCCACAGGCGTCTGCAACGCTTCCTTCAGGAAAATACCTGCATCCGCCTGCACTCAGAGAAACGTCATATTGTTACAGGTTTTGCATATTTATCTTAACCACTTAGCGCATTGTTCTCCAGGATTAGTAAAAAGGATTATGCTGAGATATTTAGGGATCGGTAGCGAGTATTCGGGCATGTAACGGTGACGTGGAGCCAGCTTATCAGCAGCACTGAACACCAGAGCTACCTCCGCCCTCCCTTCAGCCATGTCTTTCAGGGAAGGTGTGTCATCATGTTGAGATGTCTATCTCGAGAGACGCTTAGCGTAGCTTGGGTCACCTGGAACTGCTCCCTGGAACTGCTCCCCTTGGGTCTGCACTAGTATTTTATACCAGGAGTGATATCATGATAAGAAAGTATGAGCTCTTTGCAGTGAAGGCAAAGCGTGGGAGTGCTTATGCAGCACAATAATTGCTTTGCATTTAATTCTTTTATTTCAAGAAAACGTGCTTTTTGGACATATCTACTCAGATAAGTCCTAATAAAAACCTCTTAGCCACCAGCTGCATTTGAAGATCTTGTCTTCCGTACCACGTCTTTCAAACTGACTGTATCTCTGCTTGCTTTGATTCCAGTGGCTGCGTCCTGGGAGCAGACTCTGATTTTTTACGTGTGCGTAATCAATCTGTGCCTCCTCAGCGCAGCACTTTCATCCTAATCTGCAAGTTTTGGTGAAATAACTTTGAGGGGGAAAAACCCCAAAGCAGTGCACATAAAACATAACTTCTAATTACATATTTTAGTGTCTTTGGGGAATTTTCAAGCAGATTCATTCATAAATAATTCGGAAAGACAAAATACATTCCCTACTTGTGAAGTTATTTGACTTGCTGTTTACAAATGTATCACTATATAGCTACCAGTTCTGTCTAATATAGTGTATACACTCTACAAATGACTTAATGATTCTTCACAGTAAACAAACATTGGGGGAAATAAAAGAGGTGTTAGAAGAGGAAATGTAGGCAGTTCAGATTGGAGTTGAAATGATTCGAGTTAATGGAAAGAAATAAAAGCTTAAACAGTAAGACTACAAATTATTGCTCAATTGAGCTAAGTGAAAGAATCAAATCTTAAAGGAGGAAATGTTTGCCGATGTCACTAGTTTATTTACGCAGTAAATGTATGTCATTTGGATGTGATGTGTGAGGGGGGCAGGATTTCACCAGCAGACAAGGATGGACAGGAGCAGGGCCAGGCCCCTGCAGTAGCTGGGTGGGGAAGAATAGTGCAGCACTCTGAGAATAATGCAAGTTTTTTGGAGGGTGGCTTTTACCCAACAGTTTCTTGTCTGGAAGAAAGGCCTATGGGAAAAAGTTCTCTGTGCTGCTGCTTTATGGGGTGGGGGTGGGAAATACCCTAAACCCAACAATCATTAACTGCTAAGTTATATACGTGAAACCGAGAAATTTGTCAGCTTTTGTGGGGTTCTCCAGGCTTACACCAACGTCGCTGTGCTTGTAGACTGGCTGCATACCTATCTGAACTTATGTGAATTAATCAAGGATTTTGTTCCAGATTGTATTTATTGGTGATGCTTTTATGGCTATACGGGATATTGGTTTTTATTTCCCAGTGGGCGAGGGGGAGGTCTGCCTAATTTATTTAGCAGCCCATTCGGTGCATAGTCAACATTCAGGTTCTTAGTTTTCCTTTTTACTGGAAATGAAAGTAGTATAAGCTACATGCATTTGAGATACTACTTTTTATTTATGGAAAACATATCTATGATTATGTTCTCTGGAAGACACTAGGAATGAAACAAGAGGAGGTGGTTCCTTCTCACAGCCTCGGAACTCCTTCTCCCTCCCTCCAGTCAATACAGTCTCTTTTTGCCTTTTTTCTGTGCTAAGTTAAAAGCATTTCTCTTGTTTCAGCCAGTTTTTCTGCTGCCTTTTTTGCTTTTCCCAGAAATGTATCCAGCTACAACCCTCATCTTCCATGCACAGCCTTCCTCATCACCACCTACATCACTAAATTTCCACCCAGCGCAACACCTGCCTGAGGCAAAGGTTTTTTCTCATTTTGGCTAGTTTGTTCCTAAAAGGAACTTAGCAGGTTCTTATTTTAATCCTGAATGAAGGCTGCTATGCTGACTACACTCTGCTTTAGTCAGGTTTCTTTAAATTTTCACAGTATTAACAAAGAGTTGGGATTTTTTTAAGGAGTTCCTGGGAATTTTTTTGGTCAGTGATCATCAGGAACCCCGTGTTTAGCAAAAAAGCTGCAGCCGAGAATACACGCAAACCCAACCCCTCCCTCGCCGAGTCTCTTGGGCAGCACCTTGCCCTGCCACGCAGCCTCCTCTGCCCACCGTGTTGGAGAGCCAGCCCTGGGCAGAAGGTTTGTTATTCCACCCCAGATTCCTCCCAGCTTCAGCCGTTGCTACTGGATGGAAATACGCGGGAATATCAAAAAGACACAATCCTGACCAATTCAAAGGCAACTTCTGGTGTAAACACAGCGAAAGGGGGAAGACAAACAACCCTTTGGACCTTGCCATGCATTTGGTCATGCACCAGCAGCAGCTCTCTGCTGTGCTGCTGTGACATGGATGCGTGATGTCTTGGTCCGGTTTGGAAGTGCACAGCTGCATAGCAAAACCAAGAGGCAAAACATGCAACTTCACAGGAAAAATAAGGAAAGCAATAATAAAAAGGAAGAGCACAGAAGATCTAGAGGTGAAGGCATATTAGCTGGTGAGGGGTCTGGAGCACAAGTCTTTTGAGGAGCGGCTGAGGGAACTGGGGTTGTTCAGCCTGGAGAAAAGGAGGCTGAGGGGAGACCGTACCGCGCTCTACAGCTACCTGGAAGGGGGTTGTAGGGAGGTGGGGGTTGGTCTCTTCTCCCAAGTGACAAGTGACAGGACAAGAGGAAACAGCTTCAAGTTACACCAGGGGACATTTAGACTGGATATTAGGAAAAAT
Organism: Chionis minor; assembly: GCA_013398295.1. Classification (NCBI taxonomy): domain Eukaryota; kingdom Metazoa; phylum Chordata; class Aves; order Charadriiformes; family Chionidae; genus Chionis; species Chionis minor. Next base: position 2,916,543 of record VZSF01007519.1, on the reverse strand, counting down.
TTCTTCACCGAAAGAGTTATCAAGCATTGGAACAGGCTGCCCAGGGAAATGGTGGAATTGCCATCCCTGGAGGCGTTTAAAAGATGGGTAGACGTGGTGCTGAGGGACATGGTTTAGGGGTGGTTTTGGCAGTGCTAGGTTGATGGTTGGACTTGATGCTCTTAAAGGTCTCTTCCAACCTAGATGATTTTATGATTTTTGTGTTTCTTGAAATTCATCAGAGTACAATTTACAGCAAACTGTAAGGCTGACAATTAATAGCTATATAGGAAAAATTAAGTCTCACTGTATAAGAAAGAGAAGAAAAAAATATCTTTTAGAAGGACTTGAGGTGAGATGTGATATTAAAGTATGATGGAAATCTTTTATTGACATTAAAAACTGCAAAGGAGAAACCCTTTTTAAGAAAGCCATTTGCTGACATGGAAAACGTGCAGTGGAGAAGCCAATGATACATGAGAAACAGCAAGAAAGAAAACCCAGCTGGCCCAAGAAACCACCCGACTGTCTATACCAAGACAGGTGTACACATGGCATCCTCCTTTGGAAATAAATCCCCACAGAGAGGTAGGACTTGCCATTCAGTTCAGAAAAGGTTTAGTTTCAGTCTGATTTTAAAACTTCTATATACGACAAATCATTTATGTTTGACAAGGTCCTACCAGAGGTTTTATGATGTGTGGGCAATGTCACAGAAGTTTAGGGAGAGTCACTTTAGGAGGAGACAGGAGCTGCTTCATTTCAGGCTGTCTTTTCTCTAGTTAGGAGGTAATTTCAGTGTCCTTTTTTCATGGAATAGGAAGGCAGTTCTTCACAATCATATCCAATCACAGAAAAATTTCTATTTTGTGTTCCAAAACAGCCAGATGATACTGAAAAGGTAAAGTTTGTAGTCTCCAACGTTTAAAGAGCTCATTGATGTCAGAGTTTTTCAGAGTAATAGGAAAGAATACCATGATAAAAATACAAACAAAAACGTAACTAGAAAAACAAATTTGACAAGGAGACTTAGCAGAAGATACAGTCTTTGAAGAGTATTTATGTTAGATTCACTAGATTTTAAGCCCTTCAGCTTCTTTCTGGAATCATCCGCCTCTGAAATAGCTCAGGAAAGCAGATGGGAAGAGGCCGGGATCAGCTCCAGCAAGGTTTTGGCCCCCCCCAGGATTATCTCCGGGCTCCCTCAGCCCTGCAGAGGAGCCAGAGATGTCCCATACCCCAGGATTATCTCCGGGCTCCCTCGGCCCTGCAGAGGAGCCAGAGATGCCCCATAACCCCACCCAGCCGAGGGGATGCAGCGGGGACATTGCGGGGGCCCGGGGGGAACCTCTCCAAGGGGAGGTGGCACGAAGGGCAAGAGTGGCTCTGGGTGGGCAGGCAACAGCACGGAGCTGCATCACCTGCCACCAAGGCTTTCCCAAAAAAACATGGGGGGCAATGGCAGCAGCTGGAGCCAGAGAGACTCAGGCTCCGTGAAGAGGGATGACGGCCAGGAGGAGGAAGAGGAGTTGAGGAGCCAGGTGCCAGCTGGAGCCTCAGGGGTGAAGGATGGGGTGTGGGGTGTCCCCCCTGCTCCGAGGTAGCTGTCCTGGTGACACTGAGCGTTTGTCACGGCATCTGGTGGCAGCCAGGCTGTCACCGTGCTGCTGGGGGTACGCTGGCAGCGCTGCTCCTGCAAGGGAAACCAAGGGGCTGGGGAAGTTCGGGTTGTCATCCCATTTCAGTGTAGCTCTTTTAATTACCGTGATCTGCACTAAGCCAACGCTTCCCTAGAAATGTGCCCTCACAAACACACACGTGGGTATAAACTGGCCCGATTCCTGTATTTGTTTTCCTTGATGAGATTGACAGTTTTTTCTTGAATGAGAGACAGCCTTATCTCTACAGGCTAAACTTCAGTGCTCTGAGACATAAACACAAACTCTGTCAAAGGACTGGATGAAGCACCAGCCAAGGATTTCACCTCCCGGGCCCTGGAGCAGAGGCTCACAGCGTGCTACTCCATAGGAGATGCCTGTGTGCAGTGCTAGCTGGGAGGTTTGCATCTAGAAATAATACAGGAACCATGACTATGCCCCGAGGATCTTTTTTCTACAGTTTCCCCGGTGTTTTATGAACACTAATCCAGATTCTTAATCAGGTTGCTTTGATGGACTGAAGGAAATGAGTCCAACAACGCAGAGTTTGGTGATGAGAATGACAACGCACAGGCTAATTCAGAAGAGCCTGAAGGTTTTACTCTGAACTTGAAGGTCCTTTTTATCCTCTAGCACTGGGAGCTCTGGAACCATGGAAATAAGTACTATTACATCAGTCAGATAAATATTTAATGTGGTGCTGGAAGCTAGGAAGAAATACCGTGTGGAGATTCACACTAAAAATACCCTCTTTTCTGTAGTGTTTCCCAAAAACATCTGCTACTAGTTCCGGAGTTAGGATAGTGAGCTAGATGGATATTGGTTCTTGACACAGTATGGCTGGTTTTACGTTCTTATACGTATGTATTTGTTTAGTCTTGCTTGTTACAGCAGTGTATTTCCAAATTGCTTATGAGTTAAAAAAATGAGGAATGAGCAAAATGTGTGGATTGGAGGATGAGTATCCAGCATAAAAGTGCCATTTGAACATTAATAGTAAGGATGTGTGCAACACAATAATGAATAAAACTGGGTAATCAAAAGTGATTTTTGACTGGGAAATATTATTTTATTGTTTAGTGCATTTGAATCTAGTTGGTATTATATGTTCTTATCTTATAGCCTGGGCCACACTCTGCTTGCAGGTTCCTGGTGTTGACCTGATAAACAAGTATTCTAATTGAAATACAGATCTTGAGATGGTGCAGCTGGGAACAGAACTGCACCCTGAGTTAGTTTTGAATTATCCAGTTTAGAACTAAAAACATTTGCAGGTTTTTAGTGAAGAAAACATACCAGGTCACAGCCATTGATGAAATTCAGCTGATGAGAAAGATGCTCAGTTTAGATACGAGTTCTAAATACGGAAACAAGAATAGCTGTCAGCATGTACATTTATCTGTAATATTTATTTATGGTATTTCTGTAAATTTATATTACTTTATTAAAGTAAAAATGCGAACTTATGGCTTGCTAGTAAGCATGATGACCACTTTTTTCAGAATTTCCTGTGTACTGTTTATTTACCCAGGCAAAAAAAAAGGTAAGGAGGGCAGAATTTACCTGCAGCAATATCACTCAACACATATATTAAACCGTTTCCTCTCACGCACAATATAGCTGATTTATTTTTCCACAAAGCTGATTTGTGGAATCAATCCCAATTGATCATCTCTGGGAAGGAGATCCCGTAGGAATTTGGCTCTTGGTTACTGTTGATCCTTGGCTCCCTGCAGCTCCTGGCCCCGTGGGGCAGAGGGAGCAGAGCGACTCTGAACCTCTCAGGGAAGACGCCCTCCCAGGATGCTGCTCCCGAGCACCTTTTGGGTTTGGAGCACTGTGGGAAACTCCCAGAGCCAAAGGGAAAAGGCGATTTGGAAAATAACCTCAAGGTTGGAGTGATAGAAAAGCGAGACTCATGCCACCTTTCCGATCTCTGACTTGCACTCTTCGGTTTTGCTACGCCCAGCAAACTGGCCCACTGTTATGCTTTGGAAAAAGTGTTATTACAAGTCGAGGCAGGTTAGTTTGGGCAACACTCGCCTTAAGAAGTCATTGCCTTCAGACGCCCATGCACACGCCTACTTCTTTGTCCGTAGATAATTGTATGTACATTAGATTATTCTGAATCCTAATTATGACATAAATTTAATAAATTTGAATGAAATTGCATGTGCATATTATGTTTGGATTATTATTTTTGTGAAGTTTAAAAGCAGGTCCCAGAGAGGCTGATTTCACTGAGAGCTTGTTTTTATAGTTCTGTCATCCATCTGTCGTGCCTTTTTGTAACACTGATGGGGTAGGAGCTGTTTCTTCGGCGTTTGGATGGCTCCCAGCGCTGCGGGGCCGCTAACCTTGGACCGTAGGCGCTGCTGTCTGCAGAGCGGGAGGCAGCCGGGGCAAGGACCAGCAGGAAAGCAGGGCACTTTATGAACCCTCCCCATCCTGCGCATCAGCCATGCCCACGAGAGCCGGGGCCTCCCTGTCGTCTCTTCTCATTTTTCCTACCTGAATAGTCCCCCCCAAAATGAGAGATATTCCGCGTGCTGCAAATTAGTCACAATGCTTTGATGGTAGATGTCACGTTGTGGAAAAAGGTTATCCTGTTCATACTGATAATGGAAGAATATTCTCTAATTTCCTTTTAAGACAGAAGGAGGCACTTTTCAATCTAATAACTTAAACGAAAAGGCAGTGATATTGGAGCTTACAGCTCTTAAAGTCTAACTCTGGCTCTGCCAGCGACTCAACCCGTGGCCCTAAATACCCCCTGGACTTCAGCTTCCTCCTCTGTCACGAGGGGAGATGAATACTTACTTGTGTGCAACTGCAGTGATGATGCAAGACTTAATTAGCTATGCTAGTTGAGAGCTCTGAAACTGTGGAAATGCCGCTGCTCTTGATCATCTCGAGTAGCTGATGGCTTGGCTTGGCAGAGGGTTACTGCCGGGCCCCCTCTTCAGAAGTGAATGGGACACAGGAAATCTCCTGGGTTTGTTTTCCAGCCTCGGCCCACGGCTGAAGCTCGGTCGAGGCTTTAGATGTCTAAGTAGGTGGACAGAAACTCGGTGGTTTCAGAAGGGAGGGTCACATCCCACCTGCTCCTGGGTCCCGGTTCCAGGTTTCCTCCGGGGCCACATTAGAGAAGGTGCTAGGAGCGGCTGCCTCCTTCGCCTCAGGTTACATCTGCCTGCTCTGCAACTACATTTTCTCATTTTCTGTTTTGTTAACACGACAGCTCATTGGTGGAGGCTATTAAGAAATTATGGCTCCTCTGGCAGGACTCCGGCAGCAGCTGTACCGGCAGAGAGCTGCCTAAACTTATAAAAACAAATCAGAGAGGGATATCATCACAGGAGAAAATCTTCCATGCAAGCGACCAGGAGCTTTCAAAGTATGAGTTTTTCAAACCTCTTTTTTTTTTTTCCCCCCAAATGAGGCTGCTCGCCCAACACCTGTGGGTGCGGCTTATTTGGAGCTCCCTCTTCCTTGTGCATGAGCAACCCCTGGGGAAAACCCTTGCTGAGGGTTAGACAGGCTACGGAAGGAGAAGGACTCACTTCCATGGGTTCTCCTACCACCCTGCAGTCAAGTTTCGTACACCCAGGCTGTGAAATGGTTCTCACTGAACTATTAGGCCCAAACATGGGTGGTTCTTCCTATATTTTAAGGGAAAGAAGGAGCTAGAAATCTGAGTTTTGGATGCAACCATAGACCTTGTCACTTCTTCATGCCTCCATTATAGGTGAGCCCATATACCATTTTTGTTAGCTCATCTTTCACATAGCCTACGCGTTTCACCTGTGTGCCCGGCAGTACGCACACGCAGTTCTTACATCGCCCACAGCCTCGGCGTTGTTCGTTGGTACAAGAAAGGTTAAAGCCAGGCTCATTTGCAGAACAGGTGAAGTAAGTTTGCTTTCAGGAGGCTTTCAGGAGCTTGAAGTTTGTGATCTGTGGACCTCTGAGGTGCCACCACTCAGAAGTAGCAAGTAAAAAATCTCCGCTGCTTCTCAGTAGTAAATTCATTTTTATTTCACATTTTCACATTCATATTTTCACAAAATGTGACCCTTCACATTTTTATTGAAGGGTTGAAAGACCCATCATTACTTTTTTAGGGAGCTACGTACCGAAAAGGATTGAAACCACTTAAGTTACTCTTAAGAAAGGTAAATGAACTGTGGGTATCACACTATCAAGCCAGATGGTCCACAAAGAGAAACGCCCAAGCAAGATGAAACAGTTACAACCTAAAGTTAATCTTTCTGTAGTTAAGCTCATGTAATTTTGTGGTCATTGAATTACAGAATAGAAAGAAATGAGGAAAATGCCTGGGGACAAAGTACAATTTTGGTGATAAGCGATTTGGGAATAGTAATAAAAAAAATTAAAAAAAAAAAAAAAAAGTTTAGTGTGCCCACCTAAATACAGGTTGTGAAAATTAAATTTATTGCCTATTACATGCATTTTGACAAAGTTAAAAGTACATACACATAATTAACTGTCTCGGAGGTTTTATTTAAGTGACAATAATGAGACCTGCTATTTTGTAGCTTTCCTTTTAAGTTGCATCAGCATGTCTGTACTTGAAAAATGTTAACAGTTTAGCTGAAAAATCTTGCTATGATTGGCCAACTTCTTATAAACTGCAATCTGATACCCAGTTTGAATACCTAGATAAATATTAACCACACAGGCAGTAAATCAATATTGTTTGGGGTTTGGGTTTTTTCGCCCTGTGACTAGCCTGCTGCAGGTAAGTCACTCGACCCTTCTTACCCATCTCTACAATATACCTTCTCTCAAAAGTTCATGAAACAAGGACTTCATATGGCGACCTGGCAATTCCTCCGAGGCGCAGTGCTACGTCGCACGCACGAACATCCATTTCCCAGCTGCTGCGAAAGAGCAGAACGGTTTTTCTCTCACAGAACCAACCATCATTACTCAATTTTATTTTTACAAGACTGCAATACCAATGCTGCTACCTCTCTTCCCTCCTCTCCAGCAGGCTGCTATTTATCTCTGCTTCGCTGAAAATGAACTTTCCATTCCCACCTTCCCTGTGTCGCCTTGACACTCTGCGCTGCCCCCGGCCCCCAGCTCTGAGCTCCCTCGCAGGCAGCGGTTGTGGTGGGCGGTCGTTTTACTTCAAGCTCCTCAAGCTGGAAAAGTTTGCCGGAGTGAATCACTTCACTTCTTATTACTGCAGTTAGAAGCAAGCCAAAACTTGCCATTCGCAAGGTAACTTTCATTTTGTTCCCCACATTGTTTCTTTGCCCTTGGCTTCCAGAGCGGAGGTTTTTTTTCTCTTCTGCCAGCTCCGCTTGGATCCAAAAATGGTCTGAGTGAAGTAGTTACTCATCTTTTAAACTAACCTGAAAGCTGCCTGAATTCAGGTTACTGCTTAGGATATTTACTGTTTGCACAGTTATCTATATTTTAAACTTGCTGGACTCTTCTGGTTGACATGAACAGTCAAGTTCAGTGCTGTGGGTTATTCCATGGTCTGATGAGAAACTGGTGATGAAATCAGGTGTGTCTGTGGCACAGTCCTGTTTATTTATAATCAAAGCCTTGTTTTCCATTAGTATAGGGTAGATCTTAAGCAGCAGCAGTTTCTCAGATCTAAATCCTATTTCAGGCTTACTCAAGCCTATTTGTGAGGCTTTTTCATGGGGCCATACATTTTTACGTTCTTCTATTGCTTATTCTCTCAGCTTCATGAACTTCCCGTCCCTCTGTTAGACGTATCCGCCATCACAAATTAATATTCAGGAAAGTAATCCTCTCACACAGATCTGTTTTGGGTGGTGACACACTTAATGGTAGGTGCTGGCCACAAAGCAAAGTTGCAGCTCCTCTTCATATTCACCCTCTTTGATTATAGATGCTGACACAGTCCAGCGGGAAATCATTGCAGTGCCAGGGAGAGGTGGGAGCAGGCAGGCAGGGGGGACAACAAGAGTCCAAAATCTGTGTCCATGTTGCTTTTGGCAGAAGAGTTTTGGCCAGCGAGACAAACGTCAAGAGGAAGAAGAAAACTGGTCCTATCAGCCTGAGGGATCACTGTTGTTCCCTGGATTGTACGAGAAAAGGAGATACTTGAGATAATAGATGGGGATTTTGTGCAGGGAGGTGTTCTGTGGTATTTTCTCAAGGAGAGCTGTGCTTTACCAGGTCTCTTTCATCATCAGGTGAGAATAAAACAGAAATGCTTCTATAAAATGACTGTTGAGTAAGTCTGCGCTGGTGGAAGTTGGAAGTGTGGAGGGGATTAGGCAGCTCCGGGAACAAGGCGCTGGAGTCCAGAGGAACGTCTGCCCCCAGGGAGGGCAGGACTGCCCGGATCTGTTAGTTACTCCTTAGCAGGCAGTGTAACCCTCAGAGCAGATATTCAAATATGAATAGGAGCCTGAGCCTCGTGACTTGGTGGCAGTGAGCCAAATTTTCCTGCAGTGTGAAGGCAGAGCGGGTGCAGGATGGACCCATTCTGTTCTACCATAGACACTAAAGTTCACCTGAACATGCTGTATTCCTGTACAAGCCCTTTTAGAAGGCAAGGGTGTTAGACTGAAGGCTTTGTCCTGAGCATACCTTTACTGGAAATGACCACCAACGTCTCCTATGACTGATGAAACAAGTATCTCTGTAATGTCTTATATTTCAGTAAGAAAATCTGTGACTGACAGTCCCAAATAGAGCCAATGGCTGGGTGTTGTTGTTTGACCAGTGTAAGCCACAGAGCACAGTAACAATATATTCTCCTTCCACCCTTAAATGAAGTCCTCAGAGCTCAACAAAATAAAAATATACTGCATTTCATGTATTTGTTTTAGGATTTCACAATTGTTAGAAGACTGTGGGTCAAGCCAAGAAATAAATGGGCTTTTAAATAACTGTCATATCTCTGGTTAGTAAGATAACACAATATGCATTTTTTCCTAAGCATTTCCAGAGTCCATAAATACTAAAAAAATGCATATTTGTCTCCGAGGAAGTACAGCACAGGACTGTTCAGAGCTGACTGTCTTTGTGTAGTGCACACCAATAACAAATTGATGGCTTCCCTGGTTTGATGCATAAGAAAGCTTGTTAAATTGCTTCGTTGCGCTACCAAAGATATATTGAATCATTTTCCATGCATGGAAGTGCTGACTCCAGAGCAGAATAGGCAGACACCAGCAAAATGACGCTCTTAATCCTTCCGCCTTTACAGTACCTGTTCTGTGAAGAGAAAACTTTGCCTAGTCATTAGCGCTGCAAAACAAGGGAGCTAATGATTATTAAATCAAAACTCCCCAGTCAAACCAGCAGTGGTGTTTTACACCGAGTTAGTGTAGGTATAAAGCACTACACAAGCGAAATCTAGAGCAACATCTCCCATGTCTGATAAGTCTGGCACCTTTCACCATCACTAAAATTACCTCCAGCCTCCCACGCACTAAGACGGTGCTTTAAAATTAGTTCCACTAGCACCAGTGAGAAAAGTCTCCTGATGATGCTGACAACTGCAGCCGAGTTTATCCTTCAGTATTTACAGAGACAAGGGTCAAATCCTGCCTGCTCCCACCTGTGCAGCCTCAGGGAAAGCCCTCGCTCAGGCCGTGCCTTTGGATATTTGGTTTCACGTCCCTTCTCTGGGCAAAGTGATTAAAGGGGAGCTTTTCTTTAGCGGCTGAAGAAATCGGAGACCAAGGGGGACTGTGGCTTGCTGCGGGGATGGTTATTTCTCAGCTGTGGTGATTAGTTGCAAGAAACATTTTGAGAGGAGAAAACTGCGAAAGGAGAAGGCTGTGTCAAAGAAGATGAACAGAAAGAGGAATCGTGGTCGGGATGGAAAGACAAAGAGGCAACACTAGTGAAAAAGAAACTCCTTCACGGGCCTTATGTACACAGCTCTCACATCCCTCAGTTGGGCTTGTGTTTGTGTTTGCGTTATGGATGAAAAGATTTTTTAAGTAAGTAGCTGTGAATTATTGAAGATATCACAGATCAGCATATGCAAAGAAGAAACACAAAAATAGAAAAAGGAGTATCAGTATTACATAAGCAATTCCGAAAATCTCAAAAAAAAAGTCAAAGGGAATAGATGAAATTAAGATCTGATGAAACAGAGAAGCATGCAACTAGAAAAGACAGAAAAAGCCATTATATCCTAAAAGCTTGAGACATTAAAAAAGGCAAGAAGATATATTCATTGTATAATAATTAAGCATGCAAGAAGATGCTACAAATATGAAGCTGTCCTGTAAAGATGGGCAGAACATATAAAATATTTTTATGATGAACTGCAGGAATCCAAATTTGCAGTCACCACAAGAGAAAAACAAGTTCAGATAATTGCTATGTGCAAAACAGAGTGCCTGGAAGTACAGAAGAAGGGAGAGATCTACACATAGTAGGTGTTTCTTGTCTGAAACAAAAATAATCCCTTAACGAGGTGCATCAGTAGAAAAGTCTGAAAGAAGATGGAGAGGATGAAATCAAACTGAAATTTCTCAGAAAAAAGCACTCCCTGCAACACAGCTTTCTGGTGATGCTGTTTATTTACTAGGCTGCCAAAATGATACTGGCGGAGCAGTGGGCCTTGTGACAGGCAAATATGTCAAAGCAAATATTGGGAGGTTACTGACACAAATCCCAGCATGGATGAGCAGTCACATTGGCTATTTCACCCTTACCATTTTGCCCATGCACGTATATGGGCATTCAAATTAACCTGTTTGCTGTGGATTTTAAAGCTTCTGTGACTAAGCGAAGTGGAATTCATTTCTTTTTTTTGTTTGTTTGTTTGTTTAAAAATTATCAAGTTATATGGTGAATCTGTATCATAAACTTTTCTCAGTTTTTTCATACCTCCTAGGTGCTCCAAGCACAGGTAGAACTCTCAGTGTATGAAAACACGCAGAGATGGTCCCTTTCTTGAATGAGTACACTGTGAAAAAGCTTAAGCCACTTACAGAACATGGATAACAGGAAAAAGATAAGAAATTGTCCACAAGCTTTGCTTGCAGTTATTCACTCAACAAAAAATAAAGCAAACCTCAGAGAACAGGCGAAGGTAGAGGTCAGGAACACACTGAGAAAATACACTAGAAATTCCTACTTACAGAGGGTAAGGGGTGAGTATTTAGTGTTTCAGCAAATTTGGATGGCTAGAATTGGTCAGACGACTCTCAAGCCCTGCTAACGCCTTCCATTTTGCCTGGGCCACGCAGTTCAAAGCTGTGTGAAAAGCCCCAGCCGGAACAGAGCCCCCGTCGGCGCGACGGCTCCCCGTGCCCCCGAAATGAGCAGGGCCAATATCAGAGCTCTTTGCCCGAGCAGGCAACAGCAGGCAGCCCTCGCCCGTCACGGGGAGGGTGGCTCACGAAACAGGCTGCCCAAAGCTGTCACCGGTGACTGCTACCTGTCCTGCCGTTGAGGAGGACAACTCGGCAACGTGAAAAGCAGCTCTTGAACTGCTGCAGTTTATGGGGTGGTATTTTAAAGTATGCCGGCCATTTCAGGCTGCCTTTGGACACTGTGATCCAAACCGCAGTGATTCAGAGTGCGTCACCTGGCCGTCTGTGACATGAGGTCAGCAGCCTCCAGGAGCCAGGTGGAAAAACCCCCCGGGCAGGGTGAACTCTTTCTCTCCGGCTTTAATGCAGCGGTGTCCATTGCAGCTGCACTTTGCAACGGTAAGAGCTGGGAAACATGGACTCTGTCCACATCTCTGCTCTGTTTTAGGCTTTAAAATCTATTTCAGGTGGAAAAAGCATAGAGAAAGCAGCATTCAGTGCACTCGTGTTTCAAGCTGCGAGCTGGGGTAGGTATTGGATTCTGTAAGAAAAAAAATAATCGGAAAACTTCAACAGCGTATTGATAAATCTTTCAAGGAAGAAAATGCATTTGCAAAACCATGTGTCAAATGATTCACCTCTATCTACTATGTTATCAGTTTAACAGGTTAAGAAGAAATTGTTTTCCCTTATAGAAAATAATTGTTTGACCCTAGTAGATTTCAATTATTGAACTCTTCCAACAGCCTGTCTTTAATTAAAGTCTTTGTTGGCTTCCCTGGATTTCAGGTGAGGTTGTGCATTTGTAATTTCTGTGGTGTTGGAAAGATGGCCAATTTTTCATTCCTTGAAAGCAGTTATAGTTCCTTTTGCTATAATGCATGTACATACCAATATTCCATGTTTTATCTCCACTGTCTTTCTGCATTAAACAGTATCCTGTGCTAGTGATTACTGCACTTGAACTCATCAGCTTGATATAATTTAAGTTACGAATAACTTATTAGTAAGAAGTTTTGTTGTGGTGTGGTTTTTTTTTTTTTTCAAAAGAGAAAATAAACCATAAAAACCGTATCTAATGCACATTTACCTCTATATGAGGGAATAGCTATTAAACTCAAGATAAACGGAAATCCCAGAACAGATGTCACAATGGATGTAACTGCGGTGTCAGCTGGATTAGTGTGGAGCCACAGTGTGAACTTCTGGCAAATTAGAAGGCTCCTGAGTTTGTAATCCCCAGCAGTAGGAAGATCGGCAGAGCTAATCTTGTCCATCTGATCTATCTGTTTTGGTTTGAATGTGTGAGTTAGTCTGCTCTAAATTCTGTTCTCAAATCTAAACACACATTCCCTGCAGCAGGCAGCAAGACCTGGGCTCAGGTATGGTCCTGAAGAAGACCATTCTGTAATTTTAATGTGTGAGAAATCCTCCTTTTTAAATACACTGTGAAGTATTTCCTTGAGTCCTGGAACGTCAGTTGCTGAAGAGCCTGTGTGGAGCACGTCTTTGTGCTCGGTGAAACAAGATGAGACCTGAGTGAAGACTTTTTTTTGGCATCAAGCAGTGGCTCTCAAGCTGCTCTGCTGCTGCTCCCCACAGAGACGTTCCTGCAGCGTGCATGCAGATTAAAAACCAAAAGGTGATCTTATGAAGTGATTTTTGTTGCCACCATCATCAGCTCTTCTTGCCTGTTGCACCTCAGTGGGCTTGATGCGCCAAGGCTAGTTAGTTAGTCAGCTTTGTACTGGAGAAGACAACTTGGTTTCGATTACAGATTTTAAAGCTTTGCAGACCAACTTAACATGTTCGGTTTCTTCTGTGAAGAATTAAAACATCCTTATGCTGTAAAACACTGCGCTGAATTTTGGAAAACTTACTCATTTACTGTCATCATCTTTTCAGTCTTGAATAAAATAGATTACTGGCAGTATGTGACAATCTGTCATGCATTTTAGCTCATGGGGATTCTCCTATTTCATTTGAGTCTTCTTTTTACTGATTTCAGCAGCTGCAAATACTTTTAAGGAAGACAAGAGGAAGGGAAGGCAATAAAAGGATGTGAGAGGAAAGGAGAGGTGGGATTGGGTATGGAAAAGAGAACAAAGTAGAGAAAGAGGAGGAGAAGAAAGGAGATTTTGAAGTTCATGAAAGGAACATGGGAGAAAGCGAAGAATGAAACATCATGCGTCACCTGTCACTGATGCTTTTTTTCATATTTCATCTTCTCTAAGTAAGCCAGGAACAATCTTAAGAGCAGTGTCCAAACTTCAGCTGTCTGCTTTTGCCCCATTTCTCTTCAAAGGGAACAGCAGATGCTCAGAAGTACTCAAGTCTGGCCACAGCGCGTATCTGGAATATTTTGGAAGTTGTTAGGAAGTAACTTTGCAGCAGTGGTGAAGGTGACCGTGCGTATCCTGGTCACACGCCCTACAAGGAATTGTGTAGTTCATTCCCTGCCGGTCCTTCACGCTTTGACACTTGTCTACTTGCCTGTGCAGTAGAAAAGGCACTCTGCAGGTGCTACGGGACTTTGCTCGGGAGCAAATATTTATACAGGAGTGATAGATAGCATGTGTTTTCAGCACGAGTAGCAGGAGTGCATTTAACTCCGTAACAGGGATGAACGTATTCCAAGTGCATGTCTGTATTTATATCCCTCTAAATTCCTGTGCAAATTGGAAAGTCTCTGCTGCAACAGCCTCATCCCATGCAGTCCTCCCTGTAACTATCCACACAGGGAGAAGCTGAGGAAAGGATGTGTTTCCTTTCATGCTTTATCAGTATTTTTCTGCAGTCACCAAGTAGCTTGTTACCGAAAGCCACGTCACTATCCCATTCCCTTTCAGTCCAACCAGGCTGAGAGTAGAGTGAGAAATTAAACAGGGATCCCTAAAGAGGAACACCAGCTGAGGAATATATTCTTAATATGTTTACAAACCACATGAATAATTTGTATGGTAGAATATATGTATAATCATGTTTTGGTAGGCCTTTAGACTAACATACCCCGTGGGTGTTCCTCTTCATGTCACAGGAAGGTATTTTTTCAGGAATGCTCATCAATAGATAAAACCTGATTGTGGCAAATAATTCGGCATAGCTTCTCTTCAGCAAATGGCTCCCTCTGACAGTATCTGAATTAGTTCCAGCTCTGGCAAGTACTTGACAAACCGAGCCCAGTACTGTAGCTCTGTGTTGATGTTGTTTATTCATTATTTGAATAGGGTAGATAAGGCCCTAAGGGCCTGATCCAAAGCCCACAGAAGTCACTGAAAAGACTCCACGAGCCTTTTTAGTTGGTGGAATCCTCCATTCTGTGTTTCAGAGTTTGGAAATCTGTGCCAGGAACTTCAGCAACAACTGAAAGGCTGGAAGAAAAGCAAGGAGAAAACTTCTGGACGGTCAGAAAGAATAAATTCTCAGCAGAGACAAAATGTCATGAGATAGCTTTTGTAGATGAAGATTGAAAAGACAGGTAACCTCTGATGTTTTTAGGAAAGCACCAAGTTTCTAAAAGCCTTAAGGCAAAACAAAAATGAACATCCTAGGGTCTTAAAATCACCTATTCTCTAAGTACCCTGTAGTTCAGTCTTCTGTAAATTAACCACATTCGTCTTGATTTCTTGAGGTGGTCATAAATCCCTCAAGTTCTACTATATTGTAGCAGCTTTATTTTTACAGTTTTTAATGATAATTGCTGGTAAGTGAAAAGTTGTTAAAAGCCTAATTTTGCTAATGATATGTTTATGTGTTTGTGTTTGCTATTATAGGGAAGAGCCAGCAATGACCCCTCTGCTCAGATTATCTAGTATTTTCCATGCTGAAAGATACTATTATTTTTTTAATTTGGTATTTGCTGTTGGGAAGCTCTGATGACTGAGTGTTTGGAGTTGTCATATGAAATTGGTCAGGGATAAAATTCCAAATCTGTGAAAGTGCTTTTTCTTTGTCCTGTGAAATTCCATTGGGATTTTCTGGTCTCAGCTGCTGACATTCACTATGCCACTTCTTCTTTTTCCTTTCCTCTGGAAAAATGTTGACAGCTTGCTGAAACTATAACCGATGGTGCATTTTGGGGATAACTGGGCTCACATCCCCAAAGCAAATGCACAGGTCACATTAGCGTTGCTGGAGTCTGTAGAACATCTTCAGTGGAAGGGCACGGGAGAAGGTGGCAAACCATTCTCCTCCCAGCACAATCCCCACCATGGCTTTTGGTCACTGTGGGCACAGCTGCGGACTCCCCACGGCCCCAAGGGCAAATAAAGAATGGCCAACTCCAGCGTCTGACTTGGCTACATGTTTTGCAATACTGCGCCATTCAGAACTTTACCTATGTCATTATGCAAATATAATTCTATTTAGCCCATCGCATAAATACAGGATGTGAGAGCTGGGTAAAGCTACTTGCGTCCATGTTTTCCTTACAGCAATTCAAAGCTCTTGGTGTAGGTCCGTAGCACCCTTAGCACACATGGAGACTGTTCAGGTATCTACGGCAACATTCCCTTCTGTGCTCTGGACATTCCCAGTATCTTCACTCCTTCCATACAGGTCATGGTTTTTGCTTTTTAGACCTCTAACGATTCTGCTTCCTTTCCTGTGGATTATATCCAAGTGCCCACAGCAAAACTGCTTTGATGCTCTAGCTCAGGCCTTCCCAATTCTCAGCGCAACGAAGCCATTACTTGATCTATCTTAGAGAAAGCACTCCCATTAAAACAGTTTGACGATGGCTGAAAACCACCGAAGAAATATTATGAAAACTATTAAAAATCCTCAAACATAATTCTTTCAAAAAGTAGCATAAGACCAGTATAGTACAGCCAGAAAAGCAGTAAATTCACCCATACTCATTCTTTAACCCTAACCACCTTTTCGCTACCAGAAGTTGCTCGAGGCACAGTTTGGAGCCCCTGGAAAGGTCAACAGTCTTGTGGCTTTTCCTCGAAATTGTGGATTCTTCTTTGCTACAATTTATTCCTTCTATTATACCACAAAGAAAGTTCTTATCTTCTCAAACTTTGTGTGTCTGTGTCTCCTAAATCTGACATTAGCACCTGCGTGATTTTGTAATTACTTTTTAACGATTTGAGGACTTTCCATTCCTCAAATCCCAGCCTCTTTTAAGAAGTTGTAGAAGACATTTTTTTATCCAGCCTCTTTTTTCTTTTTCCAGGCCAGAGCTAGCCACAATTACTTAATAAGCTTTAATGATTTATCTCATTTGTAAAATAGGATGTTAGGAACCATTGCCTTGCTCCTTTTTGGAAGTACTGTCAGTGTGTAGGAAAAAAATCACAGAATGTAACGGCAGAGAAGACAACCCACTCCTATAGTTAAAAAGTTATCCACTGAAAGATCTCAAATAGCCACAGACATGCTTAATTTGATAAGATTAGAGACTCAGAGTAAAATGTGAATGATTTGGAACTTTGAAAGTCAGATTTTTGAAGGTATGAAAAACAAACTGAGGCTTTACCTAATAACTGAGCAGGAGGAGAGCTACAGCAGGTAGGTATCTTAAATTGTCAAAACCTAGTAGTGTTTGGTATATTCCCTAAGTAATTTTTACAAACTGGTATGCTCCTTAAGTAATTTTTACAAACAGCACTTTGAACTTGTATCAGATGCCACAGTTTACATTTTTTTTTGGTCTGTTTCATATAACTTAGCTACCCCAATTTTTTTTTTTTTAACTTTGACAACTTTTTTTTTAAATTCTTTGAGGAATACTATTACTCTTCAATTTGACACTGGTCTTTCCACAGTTCTGAACGAACTCTACTTGGCTTAAGGAAACACCTATATTTAAAATTGTGTGAACTTCAAACATATTGTACACTGAATCAGTGTTTTCTTGCCAGACCAGGGAATAACTGTATGCCCTGAACAGACTACTAAACCTGAACACATACATAACTATTCCAGAAAAATCATTTGATACAGAATATAAAAGCAGGATAAACTGTGAAATAGCTCCGGAAATCAGCAAGGTTCCACTGCCAGATTAGTTTTAACATTCAGACAAAACTGACTTTTAGTAATCTGCATTGAGTTGCAAGATTCTCTCTCGCTCCTTGCATGTTCGCAGTGTCTATGCAGGGGATTTCAACCTGGTGGCTGTTTTGAGCAGAACTTGAATATTAATCATTAGTAATATTAATCATTAGTAATTGCAAGCTCTGGTTCTCTCTGTCCCATGCTCCATCTCCTACTTCTTCCTGTCAGACAGATAATTGCCTGTTCATGGAAATCTTCCAACAATGTACCAGTTAATAAATGAATTGTCAGGTTCTATGGTATATTAGCCCAGAAAAGCTTAACATCCAGGACTATGTATATGCCACCCATATTGCAACATGGTGTCCGCTCATTAAGTACAGGGAAAGTAGTTGTAATTTTTGTAAACTAGCAACTCTTGCCAATTCTTCTCCTGATTAGTATAATCCTTTCCTCATAATCTCTTATAATAATGTTTTATACTTGATTTATCTTACATAATTAGACCTTGGACAATCTCACAGCCTTGTTACTTTTGTTTGTTAAAGCTTCCTTCTGAGACATCAACAAACACTACACTTGGTAAATTGTATCCAAAATGTTTTCAGAATGATGTATGTGTAACTTGTGTGTGTGTGACTAGAGGGCAAGAAACTCAGATCTCAGAGCTCCTCGTTCCTGTTAGTACTATCACTATTCATGCGTGAGACTTTAAGTTTTGGCCTTACATCAGATCCCAGGATAAACTTGTTTTCTTTGTACTTCACTACTGAAGTTTCCCGTTGTATGCATTTAATAGAATAACTGTCAATATTTCTTTCTAAACTGTTTTATGTTTTTTTTCCAGGAGACTGTTAGAACAGGTGGGAAAACTGCCAAGAAACTTGCTAAAGAAAGTAAGAGCAGGAATTAAATCACAGAAAAACATGAAAAACCTGTAGCAGTGTCTGAACAGTGAAACAATTACTGTCGACCAGCAACTGTACCTCATAATAAGTCTTACAGCAGTGTGGTAAAGTTCCTGATATGCCACATTATGCTTCAGCAGATAAATGCAAATGACAACTGAAGTACAATGTTGAACATTAGAAAGTCTATGCCACTGTAAAATTGCTTGTTAAAGCCAGTCTTGGAAGAGACTCTGTGGATTTCACACTTCTACAGCTGTTTCTGCAAGTTTCTCAGGTGATGTCTATTAAACCAAGGATTTATACCTCCTTCATCCTCTCAGTATGTTCCCAGCAGCTCTTATGATCACCTAGAAAGTACAGAAACAGCAAGTTAATGGAAATTTTCAACATTTTCCAATAATAAATTTGATGAGCTATGGCTGTAAAAATGTGGAGCGTGCTCAGTTGTCCTGGTTATGAGCTTTAAACTGTTTACTCCGGTTTTAGTTCACTTCTGCCTTTCCGAACTCCCGCATGCCGCCTTTATTCCACACAAGCGAATACTGGCGATATGATAAAATATTATAGCATGGCAGGTGTGCTTGTTTCCTGCTTTAACAGGTGGATGTACTGTTTCTCACACAGAATTCAGATCTTCATCTATATTGTTAGTTCAGAGAACTCAGGTGGGTAACGGTAATTAACATTTCAGCTTAGAATTATCTGTAGGTCAATGGATGGATTGTTTGATCTTATTGTTTGATCAAAGCTTTCCAAAACTGCAGTCAGGAGAAAAAGTTCTATGGATTTCAGTGAAATTGAATAGGACCCGACTCATGGGACCAAACTAATATAAACTAACGCCTCCATTTTCTTCACTGGAAACCACCAACTAGAAAGCAAAGTGTTAGGGATACCATTCTCACCTTACCCTTGACTTAACCAGGCAATAATTTCCCCTCTGATGTTTTAAGAATAACATTAATTCTGCTCCTTAACTGCGTACCTGCTGAACCGCAAATAGCTTTGCCATTTGTCCCCAGTTTGAAGTTCTTAAGGTTACTAATACTATTGCTATGGGAACAAGAGCTGATGTCGCGTGCTGCAAAGCTCACTTGAACTTCATGGCTACGGTACTGTGTATAAGGTCAGGGGAAAAAAAAAACCCACACAAAAGGAGTTTTTCCCCCCCTGCCTTCCCGTCCTCCAAACTTTGCCTCCCCTCTGCAGTTAGTTTGAATTGTTTCACGGTTTCTGCCCCAGAGAAACACGTTGCCAGGGCACGCTGAGCGACCAGTGAGCTGTGCAACTCCATGGTCCCCAGTGAAATCCAGGGAAAAATCGCGAGTGGCAGCGGTGAAGCCCTCTGACTCCTGCCGGCCTCGACAGGCGGTGGCTCGGCAGTTCCGCTGGTGCCGGCGTCACCGAGGACGCACCGGTTTTTGCTCCCCGTTACCAGAAACCCAAAGGACCGCGAGGGCCGTCCGATGTGGGCCGGGCACGGTGGCGGTCCCCAACCACGGGGACAAAGCCCCTCGGGTTCCCAACAGCGCGCTCAGCGTCTCGCTTTCCCCCGCTCCCGCGGCTGCGGCCGAGGGGCGGCGGCGCCCCGCCATGCCCCGGCTGCACCAACCCCCTCCGGGCCCGCGGAGTTTGCGGGGGCTCCTGGTGCCGGGTCGGCCCCGGGTCGGCGGCCAGGGCCCCCCGGCAGGGCACGGCAGGGCAGAGCGAGGCGGCGGCCGCGCACCCCCCGGGGCTCCGTCCGGGCACCTCCCGCCCCGCTCCGCTCCGCTCCGCGCCAGCG